>CM060483.1:20266934-20834434 GCA_030544235.1 Lepturacanthus savala
CAGCACGTACCGCAGACACTGCCCCGCCCCCACCGGGGTCATGTTGAAGGAGCACATGGGGTCGCCCGCCATGGTGTCGGCGCCCAGCTGCATCACCACGGCCTCCGGGTTGAACTGCACCCGCACTTCCTGCATCACGCTGCAACACAAGAGAGCGGGAAGTGACTGTATCCCCCCCCCGGCGAGCGCCACGACGGAAGTGTCAACCTGATGTTTGGAATCTGACCTCTGACCTCTGAGGAAGGAAAACTGAATTTCTCCACAGAGGGAAAATGTGAAAACGTGAGTTTTAGAGAAGCGTGTGAGTGAGTGTGTGATTGTTACACCACGTTATCTAAAATGTTAATATGTTTTTATTTGTTAATGCCAATAAAGTTGCTTGAATTGAATGTGTGTGTGTGTACCTGGTGAACATCTGGTAGTATCTGTCGTCCTTGATGCCGTCTTCCATCGGTACGTTGATGGCGTACCAGCGACCTTTACCCAGCCCCGTGTCCGTCAGGTCACCCGTACCTACACACACGCACACACACACACACGCACACACACACATGCACGCGAACACACACACACACAAATCAGAAAAGGTGGTAAAGTGAATTTTGAACAGGGATTTTTCACTATTTTCTGACTTTTTATGGACAAGCCAATTACCTGATGATCTAAAAATTAATAAGTTAACCAGTAGACGATATGTGAGGAGGCTCCCGTGCAGGTTATTATCTGTTTTAGGGGTCAAAGGTCATCACAACATGTGTATGTGTGTTAAACGGCTGCAGGAACCTGGGAAAAATCCAGGAGAGAATTTATGGAAGGAGACGGTCATGACTTTGGACGTGAAGCTGAAGGCGTCTTCTACACCTGCAGAGAGAGAAAACGCCACATGGATCAATGAGAAGATGAAACACGGCCGATCCTCGTTTGTTTGTTTGTTTGTTTACCGTCGCCGTGGTGCAGGTCCACGTCCACGTAGAGAACCCGCTCGTACTTCTCCCTCAGTTTGAGGATTCCCAACACAGCGTCGTTCACGTAGCAGAAACCGGACGCCTCGTCCCTGAGACAAACACCAAATGAAACACTATCAAGTACAATAACTGAACCTACTTTTACTATTTATACTGATGTGTGTGTGTGTGTGTGTGTTGACTGACTTCTTGGCGTGGTGCCAGCCTCCCGCCCAGTTAATGGCCACCTCACACTGATTGTCCAGCAGACACTGGGCGGCCGTCAGCGTGGCTCCGCCCACTGCTGCTGCGTAGTCAAAGATTCCCTCCACCACCGGACAGTCATAACCTGCACAAACACAGATAAACCGTCATTAAAGTGGTAGAATAATGGATTATTGTTATTATTGTGGTGATATTTATATGAGTGTACAAAAGACTATTGATTCAATAAAAACTTCTGCAGTAACCGAGACAAATACATTTATTTTGAAAAGGATTTTTTCTCTTTTGCTTCACTTGTTGAACTTTAAGGTTTTTGTAAAAGGGACGAGCAGAGAAGCAGGAAATACAAGAAGGAACGGAATCAAGAAGGAAACAGAAGCGATGGAAGAGCAGAAGATGGACGTGTAAAGAAGAACGTGTGGAGGACGTGTGAAGGATGTTGAAGAACATGTGTAAGACGTGAAAAACGTGTGGAGGACGTGTGAAGGACGTTGAAGAACATGTGTAAGACATGTGAAAAACATGTGGAGGACGTGTGAAGGATGTGAAGAATGTGTGGAGGATGTGTGAAGGATGTTGACGAACATGTGAAGGGCATGTGGAGAACGTGTGGAGGACATGTGGAGAACGTGTGGAGGATGTGTGGAAGACGTGTGAAGGACATGTGGAGAACGTGTGAAGGACATGTGGAGAACGTGTGGAGGACATGTGGAGAACGTGTAGAGGACATGTGGAGAACGTGTGGAGGACATGTGGAGAACGTGTAGAGGACATGTGGAAGATGTGAAGAACGTGTGGAGGACGTGTGAAGGATGTGTGAAGGATGTGTGAAGGATGTGTGAAGAACGTTGAAGAACATGTGGAGGACATGTCGAGAACGTGTGGAGGACATGTGGAAAATGTGAAGAACGTGTGGAAGATGTGTGAAGGACGTTGAAGGACATGTGAAGAACGTGTGGAGGATGTGTGAAGGACGTTGAAGGACATGTGAAGAACGTGTGGAGGATGTGTGGAAGACGTGAAGAACGTGTGGAGGATGTGTGAAGGACGTTGAAGGACATGTGAAGAACGTGTGGAGGATGTGTGGAAGACGTGAAGAACGTGTGGAGGATGTGTGGAAGACGTGAAGAACGTGTGGAGGATGTGTGAAGGACGTTGAAGGACATGTGAAGAACGTGTGGAGGATGTGTGGAAGACGTGAAGAACGTGTGGAGGATGTGTGAAGGACGTTGAAGAACATGTGAAGGACATGTGGATAACGTGTGGAGGATGTGTGAAGGACGTTGAAGAACATGTGAACGACATGTGGAGAACGTGTGGAAGACATGTGGAAGACGTGAAGAACGTGTGGAGGATGTGTGAAGGACGTTGAAGAACATGTGAAGGACATGTGGAGAACGTGTGGAGGATGTGTGAAGGAAATGTGGAGAATGTGTTAAAAATGTTTGAAGAACTTGTGGAGGATGTGGGAAAAAGAATGTGTGAATGACATGTTAAGAACGTTTAGAGAACGTGTAAAGAAGAACATGTGGAGGACGTGTGGAAGACGTGTGGAGGATGTGGGAAAAAGAACGAGTGAAGGACGTGTTAAGAACATTTAGAGAACGTGTCAAGAACATGTGGAGGACGTGTGGAGGACATGTGGAGGATGTGTGCGACCATGTGGAGAAGATGTGAATAAGAACGTATGGTGGATATTTGTAGAACCTGTGGGCAACATGTGGTGGATATGTGAAAAAGAATGTGAGGAAGACATGTTAAAAATGTGTGAAGAACGTGAAGAACATGTGGAGCACATGTTGAGAACAAGTAGAGGACATGTTGAGAATGTGCGAAGAATTTGTGAAGAATTTGTGGAGGAAAGGAGGACAGAAGGAGCGGAGGTGAAGGAGGGGAAGAAGTGAGATCGAGGGAAACGGCACAAAAGATAAAGTGAAGAGACAAAGGACAAAAGCTGGTGGAGAGAAAGAAAAAAGGTCTGAATCCAGGAAAAGGTGGAGACACAAGAAGGAAGGATGATCGAGGTGGAAAAGAGAAAAAAAGGAAGGATGACAGAGGTGGAGAAGACAAAAGGAGGAAACGCCAGAGGGATGAGTCGAGGACAGAAGGAGGGAGACAGAAAGGAAATAAAAAGAATGTGAGAACAGCAGCGGAGGGACGAGCTGAGACATCAAACTGTCCCTGGAGTCACTGTCAGTCAACACCAAGCCCCGCCCCCTCACAGGAAGCCCCGCCCCCTCACAGGAGAGGAAACCCTGTTCTGTGGAACATCAGCTGTTTGGTTCTGGTGTTATGGCGCCATCTGCTGTCAATTAATACACACTGCTGCCTGACAACTGCTGTTCTGGTTCTAATTTTTAATCTGATTTAATTTTAATAACATTTCTATTTTATGACTGTTCTTATTTTTATTTAAAATGTATGATTTTTCCCCTTTTAATCAACTGTTTTAAATTGTATCTTGATGCTTAATGTTTCCTGTAAAGCACTTTGTATTACATTGTTGTTAAAATGCTATCTCCTGCCTCATAAACCATTTACAAACCAAAACTGTAAATATTTTATCCCTTAAACCCTGAAAGCAGCTTCGGGGTTTTATTTGTCGAGAGGTTTGAGGCGTGATAAAACCACATCAACGTGGACTTTGACCGGATTCTCTGCGAGATGAAGGAGGCGGCTGCTGACCCAGGCCGTAGTCTCCGGACTGAGGGTCGTCGTTGTCTCCGTCCTGGCTGATCTTGTGAAGATGCTCCAGGTACGAGTCGGTGTGGAACTTGGCCATTTCCTCGATGGTCGCCACGCGGGGTTTCACCACGCTGCAGGACACAGGACACAACAGGAGCCGCTCAGTCTCTGATCAGTATTATCAACACGGGACGACCTGCAGCTCTTTAAAAAAACATTCACACACCAGTGAACAGCAGCCATAGTAACCATAGCAACCACTGTATTCAATCAATAACCTGAACCTATGCTGCTGTAATATATTTATTAATAATAATAATTGATAAAATTAATAAAGAATTACATGGATATAATGACTGATGTTGAATAATACATGAATATCGACTTCTATATAACTTAATAACATTTTATTACATTTGTAACTGTATAATTAGATCACATTAATTATTGTTATTGTAATACCTTATCACCTCATTACTTTGCGGTGAAATCTGCAGTTATTTACTGTGTTAAACACAGTAACTGTAAATGATTATTACAGTAGAATAAGTCACAATAGTCAAAGTAATTCTGTAGAGAATCACTGTAGTCAAATAGTGTATTATAATAGTTACTCAGCTAATACTGTAAATACAACAATTTATTGTAATTTTACACTTATACTGTAAACAGAAGTGGAGTATTTCTGCTGTAAAAAGTAATACATTTCTGAATAATTGCTGCCAGGTAGTTACCATTAATTTTAAGGTAATGGTTTTAGCATTACCATTCATTAGTATCCATGGTAACACCTGTGTTGGCCTAATACATCATGTCAATATGGCTGCTGTGAAAACGGTCGATTCCAAGATCTCGGTGCATTTTCTTTAAAACTATTTTTTAGAATTTTATATTTTAGAAAACAGGAAAAAAAGGGTAAAATCTGGAAATTAGTCAGATCAGATTCCAGACTTTTCCGGACTGTAGAGGAACCCTGCAGTGACTTTAGTGCCTCCTTACAATTCCAGAGAAGGAAATCTCTTTATACTTGCTTGAATTCTTCCTTTAATTCACCCAACAAACACATTAACACAGAACTCACCTCATATGTTTGAGCAGCCCGTAAGCCTCAATCAATGAGTGGACCATACTCGCCTGGAATGAATCAAAATAAATGAATATATTCAACATTAAGTGTCTTACATTTAATGAAAGCTCCTCTGATTCTCTTTAATATATGAAACATTAAATGTGTTACAGTATAAACGCTCCTCTTTGTTATATTAACAGTGTGAATGCTGTTGTTTAATATATTCAACATTAAGTGTGTTACAGTTAATGAGAACTCCTCTGAATTATGTTTAATATACTAAACATTAAGTGTGTTACAGTTAAGAGAGCTCCTCTGAATTAAACTCACCCGGTTCGGTACTTTGGATAAAGAGTCGCAAGTGTCGATGAACTCCGGGCTGTAAATATACACAACGCTGCGTTTCCTGACGCTGCTGTCGTCATCACTGTCTGCTCGGACACTCATTTAAATATTTAAAATAGAAATATTCAACAGGACCGGAGATAAAAACAACATTTACTGCTGAACATAAAAGATGAAGCTTCTCCTCCTTCTTCTCCTCGGGTCTGGTGTTACACCGTCAACACTCCCCCCCCGCCGCTAACGGCTGTTCGTTAGTTTTTGTCGGCCAACGGCTGTTTTAACGGTTGTTTTTACAGTTTATTTCGGCAAAAGAAGTTTTAAAAATATAAAATATTAGTATTTTTATTTTATCTCGTTCAAAATAAGAACGTTGCTACGTTTTTGACAACATTCAAAGCAGAAAGTAGCGATACGACCCACAACGTTTCTCGCACGGACACATTTAAAAGACGGACACGTTACGGCGCATAGAATTCTGGGATTTCTTGTAGTCTTTTTCTTTTTAATAAAACCCAACTGAGAAGCTTTTCTTAAGTTATATCACTTTATATATTATTATTTTATCATGTGATTATGATGTGATGATTACCATACACCATAAAAACGAAAAAAACGAAATCAATTAATTGTCATTACACATTTTTATTTGAATTTTAAGAAATTCTGAATTATAATACAGCAATTACATAAAATACGAAGAAAAAGCAAAGAAACAGACATAAAGTGAGAGGAGGTACAAAGGCGGCATTGATTTATTATAATTATTATAATATAATTAGTCCAATATTGAGTGAACTTATCTTGAATTTGTTTTATTTCAAATTTTGTTTCTCTAAATATAAAAAAAAAATTAGATACAAAATTTAATTATGACATAAAAGATCATGAATCTTATTTTAACAAAAATATAGTAAATTGACCAAATTCAAGAAAAAAGAATGATTTGATATTGTGTGTGTGTGTGTGTGTGTAATATGTCTCAAAGATGCAAAGAAAGAAATATTCTAACATTTCTGACACGCTTTTACCTCTAGTTTGATGCTGGGGCAAATTCACCTGATCAGTATGAACCATTTTCATTTTATATGTTGATTACACTAATTAAGGTAAAATGAATAAAAAAAAAAACACATAACTATTTTCCTAGATATAAATAACTGCTGTTTTCTAATAGTTCTGTGTACTCGTTGTTAAGTATTAATAAAGTAAAAAAAAATAAAATAAAAATAAAAGCTCTGTGTGGCGTCTCTTTTATTTTTATTTAATTTTGAAGGCTGCTCCGCTAACTTCCGGTGTGCTCTACTTCCGGTTAGCAGCTTGAGTTACACCGTCCTGACTCAACTCTGCAGGTAGCTGCCGCTTCTGCTTCCTCAGCGGACGGATGACAGCTGCCAGCAGGATTTAACATGACTTTACATGACTTCACATGAATCTAAATGACTCCGAACTACTTTAAAAGACTTTAAAAGACTCTGCGATGACTTTAAAATGAGTTTCCTGTCGAGGATTTAGCACTTTTGTCCTTCTTTACTTGAATTGAGCCGTTGATTCGTCACCATGAGAAGCAGAAGCAACTCGGGCGTTAAACTGGACAACTATGCCCGGGTAGTGCATCAAACTATCCTGCGGCACCAAGTGAGTGTGTACATGTGTGTGTTCATATATTTATTTATATTTATTTATCCATATTAATGTGGTATCTGCGCACAGGTTTAAATAAAGATGTTTTTTTTCTGCAACAAAAGTTACTGAGGTGAAGACAAGGGTTGCACAACACATCAGCACTGTCAAACACACACACACACACACACACACACACTATCTGACCTCAGTTCAGCAGCTATCTGACCTCTGTTCAGTGGTCATCTGACCTGAGTTCAGTGATCTGTGAGTCTGAAGGCTGCTGGCATCTGGATTCATTCACTGCTCCGATGGATCACTGCACTAATCAGTCTCTTCTCTCTGGAAGCAGCTACTTGCTGCAGCTGCACCCAGATTCATTGATTATAGATCTGATTAAGATAAGTTTATTGGCAGTAAATCTGAACACAAGCTGCTACTGAGTAAACATGCAGTAAGCATCTTCTTTAAGCACTTTTACCTTCATTTCTATTTATTTTCATGAAAAAGCTGACGGCCATCAGTTATTTTTCAATTAATTTATAACGTCTAAATAAAACCCTATCTCTTTAAGAACGGTTCTCCCTTTAGAGCCGGATGATGTCATTGTTTTCAAGACACGTGACTGTGATTTGCTGAAATCTATGTGAGGAAAGCATAATGCATCATGGGATTGCATATTTGTTTGTTTGTTTGGCCACTTGTTTTATCCTTCATGTGCAAAGATCTAAAATTAATTTTATATAACATGAACTGCACTGCACCTTTAACACATAAACTACACACTGTACCTTTAATACAGAAACTATACACTACACCTTTTAATATAGAAGCTACATGCTGTACCTTTAACATGACTTGATGTCTCTAATGTGTTTTTTGTCCCATACTTTGAATTTTTCGAATGAACCTGAATCGAGTCTGTGTGTCTGTGTTCTGTGAACTGACCTCTGACCTTTGGCCAGGATCCGGTGACGGGTCTCCTGCCGGGCAGCGAAGACCAGCCTGACGCGTGGGTCCGAGACAACGTTTACAGCATCGTGTCGGTGTGGGCGCTGAGCCTGGCCTACAGGAAGAACGCAGACCGGGACGAGGACAAGGCCAAAGCCTACGAGCTGGAGCAGGTAGGACCCGGTCCAGCTGTGTCATCCTGGACCCTCAGAGCAGCACAACATTCACCTGTCTGTCTCTCTGTCTGTCTGTCTCTCTGCCTCTGCAGAGTGTGGTGAAGTTGATGAGAGGAATCCTTCAGTGCATTATGAGGCAGGTGTGTATAATTTTTTTGCTACATACATACATGATTTTTTCCAACCTGTAGAGAAACTTGTTCTGATTCTCACAATGTGCTCAACACATCTAAGAGATTAACAGAATTTGAATGGGCAGACTCTTAAGTATGGCCATGACAAAGATTTTCAGAGAAAAGCAGAATGGACCTCTGCTTTAAACTAACCAGTGTCTCCAAAATATTTGCTGTAGAAACACCAAATCACACAAAACTTAATGAAATCCTTACAGCGATGATGGTCCGTGTTATTTTCCGATAGAAGCTACTGTTTTGTCAGTCGTAGCTGAAATGGGAGACCAGCGCAGAGGGAGAAAAATGCAGTTTAGCATCTTGTTGACTCTTTTTTTTCTCACTGTTCTCTCTCTCACTCACAGCTGGATAAGGTGGAGAAGTTTAAATACAGCAAAAGCACCTCGGACTCGCTGCACGCCAAGTATGACACCAGGACCTGCGCCACCGTCGTCGGGGACGACCAGTGGGGTCACCTGCAGGTCGACGCCACCTCACTGTTCCTGCTCTTCCTCGCTCAGATGACAGCGTCTGGTACAAAACCTGCTCGTAGTGAAGGATATTTCTGGTTTTTAAAGTTTTTTTTTGACATATCTTTTGTTTTCTTACCAGAAAACTGACATATGTGTTTGTAGGTCTTCACATTGTCTACACCCAGGATGAGGTGGACGTTGTCCAGAACCTGATGTTCTACATCGAGGCAGCGTACAAAGTGGCTGTAAGTGAGTTTTCATCAAACATCTGGAGAGCTTCAATCAACAGGAAATTATTTCTATATATAATATATTTCTTCTTTCTTCCTCTCAGGATTATGGGATGTGGGAAAGAGGGGACAAGACCAACCAGGGCATCACTGAGATTAACGCCAGCTCTATCGGCACAGCCAAGGTTAACACACACACACACACACACACACACAGATGCAGATGTTCAGGTACACTACAGTACAGAAAGAGGACAGATAGAGGGACAGAAGACAGATAGAGGGACAGACAGGGGACAGCAGGGGGAGGACAGGCAGCAGCAGACAGACAGCCAGTGATCTGCTGTGTGAGCAGGTTTGTCCTCACACCAACAGGTGTCTCCAGTAAATCTCTGTCAGCTGGACGCAGCCTCGACCTTTACTGACCTTTACACCACCCGCCGTCCACGCTGCTGGATCAGCTGCTGCACTTCCTGTTGCTGCTGAAAGAGCAGCTCGGAGAATAAATAGAAGTAGCAGCAGGAAAACACTAACAGATGACATCACCGCTGCATCTGCTGGTTTGTTTGTTTGTCTTTGATTTCTGCTCAATTTATGACCTGAGGAGATTCATAACCAGGGTCCAAATACTCTGAGTTAAATACTCTGAGTTAAATACTCTGAGTTAAATACTCTGAGTTAAATACTCTGAGTTAACTACTCTGAGTTAAATACTCTGAGTTAAATACTCTGAGTTAAATACTCTGAGTTAAATGCTCTGAGTTAAATACTCTGAGTTAAATACTCTGAGTTAAATACTCTGAGTTAAATACTCTGAGTTAAATACTCTGAGTTAAATACTCTGAGTTAAATACTCTGAGTTAAATACTCTGAGTTAAATGCTCTGAGTTAACCTCATCTCTGCCAGAGACATTTAACACAGTGCACACACAGTATACACACAGTATACACACACTACACACACTACACACAGTACACACACAGTACATATACAGTATAAACACACACAGTACACACACAGTATAGACACACACACTACATACACTAGATACAGTACACACACAGTACACACACAGTACAGTATACACACAGTACACACACAGTACAGTATACACACAGTACACACGCTACATATAGTACACACACAGTACATATACAGTATACACACACACACCACACACACTACACACACAATATACACAGTACACACACAGTTCACATACAGTATATACACAATACATACACTACACACAGTATACACACACACACTACACACACTACACACACTACATAGACTACACACACACACACTACACACACTAGATATAGTAAATACAATATGTGCACAGTACACACACACCACATACAGTACACACACAGTACAGTATACACACACTGCACATGCTACATATAGTACACACAATACACACACACAGTACATACACTACACATACATTACACACACAGTACACACACACACACGATACACACAGTACATGCAATACACACAGTACACACACAGTACATACAGTTCAGTGTTTCACATTATGGAGCATTAGTTATTATTTTATTTTATTATAGTTGAATATATAACTGCATAAAAACATGAAAGAAAATAAAATAAACCTACAGCAGCTGAGGGAGGCGGCGTCCCCAGCCTGCAAATACAGGACGGCTCAGGTTCCCGGTGCTCTTAGAAGAATGTCTCACTCCGAAATAACACAGTACCCCCAATACTCTACCCAGTACACACACACACACACACACACACACACACACACACACAGGTTAATTTAAGACTGTAGAAACAGGACGTTCCCAGCTTTATTATTACAGTTATCTGTATATTTAACAGCAGCACTGTCTACATATCATGTTAGAATCATCTACTTGAGCCGTGTTATGTATCATGTGTTACATGTAATATGTGTTACATGTGTTGTATGCATCACATTCATCAATATTTCATTATGATTTTACATAATAAAATAATAATATTGTTATGTATTATTATATTGTTGTCTTTACAGATGAAGTAAATGAGAGGTTCACATTGATCACTAGTTGCTGCTGATGAATTATCAGTTATTATTAATAATGCTGCTGCTGTGTTTCCTGCAGGCAGCTCTGGAGGCTCTGGATGAGCTGAACCTGTTTGGAGCTAAAGGGGGACCTGGATCTGTGGTCCACGCCCTGGCTGATGACATCCAGCACTGCCAGGTACACACACACACACACACACACACACACACGATCTTCTACTTCACACTACTGTATATCCTGGGTCTATGATGTTAAAAAGCCTCCTAATAGCGTCCGGTGACTCTAATTGATCACCCGACTCTCCTCAGTCCATCCTGACGTCCATGTTGCCCAGATCCTCCATCTCCAAGGAGATCGACGCCGGCGTCCTCGCCATCATCTCCTACCCCGCCTTCGCCGTGGAGGACATGAACCTCGTCAACATTACCAAGGAGGAGATCATCTCCAAACTGCAGGTGCAGAGACGATCGGTTATTTCCTCAAGAGAATATCTGAAAATCTATATCTCGTTTCTGTCTTTCGACCGATTGATTGTCCATCCGAGTGAAACTTTCTCAATTATCTTTTATTGCACGAACAATAACTTAACGAGCATAGTTCTTAACTGTACACACACACACACACACTCACACACATGCAGAGTGTCTGCTGCCCCCTGTGGTGAAGGTGGAGTATTGCAGGAACCCTGGATGGTTTCTAGTCCAGTCTTCTGTGGTGAAATGTCCAATATAAAGGGTCCAAGACTGGAACCCTGAGGAACTCCGAACCTTTCAGAGTTTTGTTTAGAAGCTTTGTGAGATATCAACCGAACCAGATAATATGCTAATGATCTGTTTGTCCCGTTAACGTCCTCTCTGCTTTTGTTCAGGGTCGATACGGCTGCTGCAGGTTCCTCAGAGACGGACACAAAACACCAAAAGAGGTAAGACACCTGTCTATTAACCCTTATTATCTATTGTTTTATTCATGCTGTGAGTGAAGATGCAGGTCTGGTCACGCTCTCTATGTCACGGTCAGCGTTCCTCAGCTTTTCTTCTCTTCTGTTCCTGCAGGATCCAAACCGTTGTTATTACGAGTCTGCAGAGCTGAAGCTGTTTGAGAACATTGAGTGTGAATGGCCGCTGTTCTGGACCTACCTCATCCTGGACGGGATCTTCACCAACAGTCCTGAGCAGGTACTTTACCCCACACGTTTTTTTTTTCATGGGAATATTTAGGGTTAACCTAAAAAAATAACCACAATATCGCTGTATCACTTTCCCAGGTGCAGGAGTACCAGGAGGCTCTGGAGGCCATCCTGATCAAGCAGAAAGACGGGATTCGTCTGGTCCCAGAGCTCTACAGCGTCCCTGCAGACAAGGTGAGCACCTCAGAACAATGTGAGATGTTTAGATGGATCTGTGAGATGTTCTATTCAGGGTTCCTCTGTAACCTTGAAATGGAAAATGTTGAGCAATCGTGGATCTTGACTAGTTTCAGCATGTTCCTCGTCGTCTCTGAGCCAACAGGTGGAGGAGGAGTACAACAACCCTCACTCTGTGGAGAGGCTGCCGATGGGGAAATGTCCTCTGAAGTGGGGCCAGTCTCTCTACATCCTGGGAAACCTTCTGTCTGACGTGAGCATCATCGCTTTAATTTCTGCCTTAATTGATTTCAAACAAAATTCTATTTATTGTGAAGAAATGAAGCTAAAAACTACTGAAGAACTGTGATAATTTTAACCTTCTGTCCTGTTTCAGGGTTTTTTGGCCCCCGGAGAGATCGACCCTCTGAACCGACGTTTCTCCACCATCCCCAAACCCGACGTGGTCGTACAGGGTGAGTTCTCAGCTCATCCCCGTAGCTCATATTAAAACACATCAGTTTAAAACCTGTGTATTTCGTTGCGTTAGTGTCGATCGTGGCGGAGAGCGAGGAGATCAAAGAGCTGCTGCAGAAGAACGGCATCGATGCGGAGACGGTGGCTGAGACTCATCCCATCCACGTCCAGCCCTCCAGGGTCCTCAGCCACATCTACGCCAGGCTGGGTATGTGTTTGTTCCTCGCTGTTGCCTAGCAACCGCCTGTTTTGTTTTTTCCGTGGAAGTCGTTTACTGAAGTTTAGAGTCGAGGTTCAGACGTGAAACGCAGAATATTTATCATCCGTTAGTCTGACGGCTTTGTTTCAGTCACAGATTCCTGACAAATTTAACGCATTAATGATCTATTACATGTTTATAAGCAACAATAAGGTTCAAACATATGAGGAGTAAAGGATGAAGGAGGGAAGGAAAAGGAAAAAAGGGAAGAAGGATAGAAGTAAAGAGAGAAGGAAGGAGGAAAGGTAGAAGGAAGGAAGGAGGGAAGGAGGAAGGAATGGTAGAAGTAAGGAAAGAAGGAGGATAGAAAGGATAGAAGTTAAGGAGGGAGGAGGAGTAGAAGGAAGGATGGAAGTAAGGAAAGAAGGAGGGATGAAGGATAGAAGGAAAGAGAGAAGGAAGGAGGAAAGGGGGAAGGAGGGAAGGAGGAAGGAATGATAGAAGTAAGGAAAGAAGGAGGATAGAAAGGATATAAGTTAAGGAGGGAGGAGAAGTAGAAGGAAGGAAGGAAGGAAAGAAGGAGGGATGAAGGATAGAAGTAAAACGGAGGGAAGAAGTATAGAAGGAAAGAGGAGGGAAGGATAGAAGTAAAGAGGAAGGAAACAAGGAAGGAGGAAGGAAGGGTAGAAGTAAAGAAGGAGGGAAGGAAGAAGAAATAAGTTAAAGAAGGAGGGAGGAAAAGTAGAAGGAAGGAGGGAGGTAAGGAAGGAAGAAGGATAGAAGTAAAGAAAGAAGTAGAGAAGGAATGACATCACATCACTGACACAAAAGAAATAAACACACAGTTAAGACACTTTGTGAGGTCACAAGGTTCTTGTGTCCCAGGTCGGAACCCCAGACTGGGCCTGACGGGTCGACCCTACAGGAGGATCGGGGTCCTGGGAACCTCCAAGTTCTACAGCATCAGGAACACCATCTTCACCTTCACCCCACAGGTCAGTCCCATCACTCCATCAGTCCATTAATGTTCATGATTCATGAAGATTTAGAGCAGACCTTTTCACATAAACTCACAAAAACTAACCCACTTAATTCAGAAAATGATGATTGATGTTCCTGATGCCGTAGAGACGTGTGTTTTCCTGCAGTTCGTGGACCACTCTCAGTTTTACCTGGCTCTGGACAACAAGATGATCGTAGAGATGCTGAGGACGGAGATCGCCTACCTGGCCTCAAGATGGAGGATGACAGGGAGACCCACTGTTACCTTCCTCATCTCAAACACCATGCTGAGTGAGCACACACACACACACACACACACACACACACACATACATAGACATAAACAGACAGATAGATACATGAAATCTGACCCCTCTGACAGGACTTATCCTGAGTGTTTTACATGTGTTTCAGCTGCGGATCACAAAGACGTGGACTCTGCAGTGCTGGCGACGCTGAAGAAGTTACAGGACGGATACTATGGAGGAGCGAGGTCGGCTTTAAAAAATACATGTTTGTGTGTGTATATGTGTGTGTGTGTGTGTGGGGGGGGGTGTCGATGTATAATATTTCATTTAGAAAGGTCGACCCCTTCAACACGAGCTGCCTGTACAGCGGCTGTGAGAGAGGATCTAACATGTCCTACTACTACTTTTTACAAGCCCTGTTCAAACCCCAGGAAATGATAGTTTCAGCAGTGTTTTCTCTTTTCTCACAAGTCTTTACCGTTGTTCTTTGGTGACTTTATTCCACTCCTGGTCCCTCTTTAAGCAGAACGAGGTGTTCATGTGTTGGAATTCAACAGACGGCTGGAATGGAACGGCTGGAATACATGTAGAGATGCTGATTTCACAATAAAATGCAGTGGTCTCTTATTTATTTCCAGAGTTGTGCATGTCATGATGTAACTGTTGACTCATTTTCAGAGGAGCTTGTTCAGATATTTTCTCCAAGAACAGAAAGAACCTAATGAAAACCGTTGTCATGTCCCCTATACTGTAATATGGTAAATGCATTTTTTCTGAAAAGTGCTGCTTTAAATTCTCATCTTCTTCCTGCTTCCTAGCCTAAAACCACCAAAGTCGTCTTCTTCTGTGTCAAAATCGAACAGCATCAGATAAAACAGCTGCTAGAGCGCCCCTAGTGGCCGATCGGTGTAAAAATCTATAAATTAGACGCATTGTTGTTCAAAGGGGTTCAAAGCATGTGGAAAAATAGGGGCTTTATAGTCCTGATATTACGGTATATGTCTGCTGTGATGAAAACAGGTATGTTAGAGCTTATCATCCTCCTCCTCCTCTTCCTCCTCTTCCTCCTCCTCCTCCTCCTCCTCTTCAGGATCCAGACGGGGAAGCTGTCAGAATTCCTGACCACGTCCTGCTTCGCTCACCTCAGCTTCTTGGACGGTAAGCCAGGTTCTGGCAGCATGAGCCGCCAGGACACAGAGTTTGCTGCTGCTGCTGCTGCTGCTGCTGCTGCTGCTGCTCATGATGATGATGATGATGATGATGATGAGGAGGATGAGGATGATGATTATGAGGCTGCCGGCGATGGATACGTGCATGAGTTACGCTATGACGATGGTAAGAAACCGACAGAGGGATGGATGAGGAATGATCATCAGCTGTTGGAAATGACAGATTAAAATAAGACTTTAATGAGAAGGTCAATGACATCCCATATTAATAGATTTACTTATTAATATCTAAAGTCATTTAAAAATTCCTCAGATAAACAGAATAAATGTTTCAGTGGATTCATTGATTAGTTGATCGATGATAGAACTTAAAGAATTTAACAACAATCAATAAGTTGATTAGTCGTGTGCAGAGGCTGCGATGCGTTTCAAAGGTCAAAGGTCAGAAAAGCTAAGCTCTTAACTCCCTTAACACTAAACCTTTCCCATTGTTGTTAAATTAACCAAAATTAATTACTGACAATTAATTCCTGTGTTAAAAGCAGCTGACTTTGTGGTTGTATTTGATTTAATCTATGATCTTAATCTTTAATTGATCTAATTCAGCTGACAGAATTAAAACCTGTGATAATAAACTGTAAAACTAATGCAGCTGTCATATCACTGACTGTTCCTCCTGTTTCCTCCTCTCTTACCACTCTAATACTACATGTTTGAAGCTTTTTGCTCAGTCTCTCAACCTTTGAGCTTCAGGATGATAAAAAAAAACTCAAACTTTTTTGAAGAGTCAGGTTGAGAAATGCAGCTTTGCTCGTGTCTCTGATCATAAACGAATGTCGTCGAGCATTTTGTGCGAAGCTTGTTACCGAATGCACGACTTCAAAAACATCCTGAAACCTTTTTCATGATAGTTTCATTGGTATTATGAAATGAAAGCACCAGTATTTAACAGTGTAGAATATAGAATGAATCTAAAACTCATTGCATGGCCACGTGTTTTGCAGCAAAGTGGGTTTGAGGGTGAAGCGCTACAGATGGAGGGAGCGACTGTGTGACATCACAAAGTCACGGGAGTACAAACAAGCTGTGAAAAGGAAACGTTTCTATATCCAGGCTATGAGCATTTCTCTGTTTTTCTGAGAGTTTCTATAATTTACCTTCATTTTTCCAAATGACTGCATCAAATGCAGAGAATCAAGAAAAATCATGATGTGACTTTTGAACATTCTAGTCTGACTTTAGTCAACTTTATTAAACTGCCCTTTAATTCCATAGTGAGACTCTAAACTTACATTAACCTGGAGTTAAATTAAACTAATGTCAGGTCCCTTTTTCATCACTTTCCCAGCTCTTCTTCACCTGTTTTGACGACTTTTTGAAACCTGAAATGTGGTAAATTTTCAAATTTTTAGTGATGACACATGTTTAATGGACTGAAGATCATGGGAATTCTTTTATTTCTTTATATTTGGCTGCATATTTATTGAATTAATTAATATACACAGACTTATTATAGATATAACATTTACATATATAATTAATTTAGACAGTAAAGAGTTGACGTGTTAAACTTTCTGAATGTCTGTGAGTATGAAGGTGAGTACTGGACGAGTTTTCCCACCATCCTTTGCCGTTTTGCGAGTCTCGTCTCATTGCTCGCTGTGTCTGCCCGTCGTTCTGTCCTCTGCTCCAGAGGCGGACGACCTCGCCCAGTACCTGGACCACCTGTTGGCCCTCGCTGCCCCGAAGAAGCCGAAGCGGCAGCAGGGGGCGTTGAGCAGGTTCAAGGCTGCAGCCACAAAAACCAAAGAGATGGTGTCTCTGATGAGCAAAGCCCAGCAGCTCAATGTCTCCAGTGAGTTGATAGTTAAATACTTGACTAATATGCATTTAAATTAGCATTTTATTATGTATTTATTTATTAATATCTATGCGCTTAAGTGTTTATGCATGTTATTACATATTAATTAATGTTATTTAGGTATTTATGCATATTATTATGTATTTATTTACACTACTCACAATAAATTCTGGATATTGTGAGAGCTTTTATGCATTTTTGGCGTAATAAATAATAAACTAATGAAAATATTTATTCAATATTAGCATGATCAAAGGGAACTTTTATTTAATTCATTAAAATGTAGAAATGTAAATAACAGTATCCCTAAATTATTGGGAGTAGTGTATTTTATTTAACTATTCATGCCTATTATTATGTATTTATTTAGTCCTTGTATTTAACTATTTATGGGAATTATTACATATTTATTCATTACTTTAAATATGTATGCATACTATTACATGTTTATGCATAGTATTAATATTTATTTATTCACTGATAATTATGTATTTAGGTATTTATGCATATTATTAAGTATTTATTTACACTACTCACAATAAGTTAGGGGTATTATGAGAGCTTTTATGCATTTTTGGGGTAATAAATATTAAACTGAATGTATATCAGCAATATTAAAGGGAACTTTTACTTATTTTATTAAAATAGGAATGTAAATAACAATATAATTTATTGTCAGTAGTGTATGCTATTTAAGTATTTATGCATATTATTATATATTTATTCATTGATAATTAGGTATTTATATATTCATAGTATTAGTGCATACTGTTTCGTATGTATAATACGTATTTCTGCATATTATTCTGTATTTATTTATTTCAGTAGAAGCTGAAACTGTCCTGCTGTTTATTTCTCTAGATGCCAACATGTATCTGGCAAACAAGTTGTTCCGTCCTGCTCGCTCACCGCTCAACCTGAACCTCCCAGAATCCTCGGCACCACCAGAGAATCAGGTGATTTCTTCTTCTTCTTCTTCTTCTCCTCCGCTTTCATTCGCCTCGTCCTCTGATCCTCTTTAACTTCCCGTCCTCCTCGTCCAGCCGTCGGTGGTGGTGGACCCGGCAGAGACCGGCATCCCCCGAGACGCCAACGGGGACATCGACTACGACGCTTTGGCTCAGCTGCTGAAAGTCACCCAGAGTCTCCAGGACCAGGCGGACATCCTCCACATCCTCTTCAGGGACAAGTAAGAGCTCCAGGTTCTTTAACAAATCTGCTCCTGCACATTTTCTGTAGGATTTAATCAATACCAATAATTATCAATACTCTTCTATCGGTTTAGAATTCATCTCTAATACAGGAAAACGATCTAATTTCTGTGTATAATCAAGTTTCTCCAATAGCTGAATTTTCAATATTAACATTTGAACACACCACAATGACATTTTCTTACCTTTGCTAGTCCTCGTTTTACTGAGCAGTCCTTGAATGCATCATAATGTTTAACTTTAAACAAGCTCTAATTTAATTTAAACCCATTCATATGGTTAATAACAGGGATACTTATCAATACTCTTCTATCATTTGTTAAAGAAGTTCTATTTTCCAATATGAACGTAACACTTGAACACATCACAGTGTTTTCTTACCTCCACTACCTTCGAACACATCATGTTTAACTTTAAACCAGCTCTATTCCTTCATTTAAACCCACATTTTAACACAGATTCATATGTTTAATAACAGGAACTTGTTATAAAGTTTGGGTTTGTTTAGTTTAAAGACTGTTAGCTTGTCCTTAGCTGATCAGGACCAGGTCTTGGTGGTGTCCCTGGTCCTGCTGACCCCGCTTGTCCCGGTCTGTCTTCAGGGGGAAGGACTGGGACACTCAGATTCACGGGAAAGGATCCACAGTCCAGTCGCTGCTCACTGACCTGTACGAAAAGGCAGAAGAACACAAGCAGTGGGGACCACTGAGGATGATATCAGGTCTGCTGAAGAAGAAGGTGGAGGAGCTGGACTCGGTAACACACACACACACACACACGATGATACACACACAGATACAGAGGGATACACACACACACACAGACTTTTTTTGGTATAATTCTTTTTCTTCTTTTTCTACTAGGCCTGCTCTGACTTGCTGGCTCACCAGAAACACCTGACTGTGGGTTTACCTCCTGAACCTCGAGAGAAAACCATCACAGCTCCGATTCCCCCGGATCGGCTGGCTGCTCTGATCGAGGAGGCCAGCGACAACAACGTCAGCATCGCCATTTTAACCCAGGTAGGTCACATGACCTCCACCCATCATCTCCCTCCTCCAACTTCCCCCCATCTACATCCTTCATCCTCTATCTTCCTCTTTCCTTTCTACTTCATCTCTATCCTTTATCTTTATCCACCATCTCCCTTCTTCATCTTTCTCCTCAATCTTCCTCCATCATCTTCATCCCCATCTTTTCCCTTGATCTTTCTCCTCCACTTTCCTCCTTCATCTTCTTCCTCCATCTTCCTCTTTCCTTTCTACTTTCATCAATATCTTTATCCACCATCTTTCTCCTCCACTTTCCCCCTTCATCTTCCTACTCCACCTTCCTCCTTTATCTTCCTCCTCCATGTTCCTCCCTCATTCTCCTTCATCGTTTCTCCTCCATGTTCCTCGTCCATCTTCTTCCTCCATGTTCCTCGTCCATCTTCCTCCTCCATGTTCCTCCTTCATCTTCTTATTCCATGTTCCACCTTCATGTTCCTCCTTCATCCTCCTCCACGTTCCTCCTTCATCGTTTCTCCTCCATGTTCCTCGTCCATCTTCTTCCTCCATCTTCTTCCTCCATGTTCCTCCTCCATGTTCCTCCTCCATCTTCTTCCTCCATCTTCTTCCTCCATCTTCCTCCTCCATCTTCCTCCTCCATCTTCCTCCTCCATCTTCCTCCTCCATATTCCTCCTCCATGTTCCTCCTTCATCGTTTCTCCTCCATGTTCCTCGTCCATCTTCTTCCTCCATCTTCTTCCTCCATGTTCCTCCTCCATGTTCCTCCTCCATCTTCTTCCTCCATCTTGTTCCTCCATGTTCCTCCTCCATCTTCCTCCTCCATCTTCTTCCTCCATCTTCTTCCTCCATGTTCCTCCTCCATCTTCCTCCTCCATCTTCCTCCTCCATCTTCCTCCTCCATGTTCCTCCTTCATCGTTCCTCCTCCATCTTATTCCATGTTCCTCCTCCATCTTCTTATTCCATGTTCCTCCTCCATCTACATGTTCCTCCTTCATCCTCCTCCATGTTCCTCCTCCATGTTCCCCCTCCATGTTCCTCCTCCATGTTCCCCCTCCATGTTCCTATTCCATGTTCCTCCTCCATGTCCCTCCTCCATGTTCCTATTCCATGTCCCTCCTCCATGTTCCTATTCCATGTTCCTCCTCCATGTTCCTCCTCCATGTTCCTCCTTCATCTTCCTCCTCCATCTTCCTCCTCTATCTTCCTCCTCCATCTTCCTCCTCCATCTTCCTCCTTCCTCTTCCTCAGGAGATCATGGTGTACCTGGCTATGAGCATCAGGACTCAGCCCAACCTGTTCAGTGAGATGTTCAGGCTCCGGATCGGCCTCATCATCCAGGTGATGACCACAGAGTTGGCCCAGACCCTCAACTGCTCAGGTGAAGAAGCAAAGGATTATTTAAACTTTATAAAACATTTTAAAAGTTTCACGTTGTTTGTTTATTGTTACAGAACCACACATTTAAGTTGTGATTGTTAGTAATTAATTTGTCTATAGGAGAGGAGGCGACAGAGAGTCTGATGAGTCTCAGTCCGTCTGAGCTGAAGAACCTTCTCCACCACATCCTCAGTGGGAAAGAGTTCGGCGTGGCACGCAGTGGTCTGTGCACCAATCACCTCCTTTAACATACCAGCCAATCCCATTTTATTTTGTGACGTGGACAGCAGCTTAATTCAGTGTTTCTTTGCTTTTTCCTCAGTGAGGGACGTGGACGCCGGCAGCCACGGCATCGCCATCCACAGCCTCGGCAACGTGGGCGCCACCAAGAGCGAGAGAGCCGGCATCAGCAAGCTGAAGAGCGACATGAAAATGGTAGGTGTGTGTGTGTGTGTGTGTGTGTGTGTGTGTGTGTGTGTGTGTGTGTGTGTGTGTGAATTTTAAAACAGAGACTTGTTTGAATAATGGTAAAATCTTAAGTTAAAGCATAATTATGTTGAAAGAACCAAAGAAATAATGCAACTTCTGCTTTATGTGGAGGTCCACTCTTCGATAGGTAGACATTGCTTGAAGTCCCCACTTGACATTTAATTAAAATATAATTAAAAAGCAAATTATCAGTAAATTTAATGTAAGACACCTAAAAAGGACTTTTATAGTATATTTTTTTGTACTTTCAAAATGACCTGAAACACACTGTTTTTTCACTGTTGCCAGTTTATCCTGACAGTTCCCTGTTGGTAATGTTGGTTTGTATTGGTGTGTGTGTGTGAATTGTATCTAGAATATTTATATTTCAAAACCTTTTATATTTACTACAGAGACCTGTTTAAATAATGATAACATTTAAGTTAAAGCATCATTTTGTTGAAAGAACCAAAGAAAGTTACACATCTCCACTGCATTATATGGAGGTCCACTCTTTGATAGGTAGACATCAGCTCCAGGTCCCCACTTGGCAATGTATTGGTGTGTGTGTGTGAATAAACACATACATTACAGTATAAACTGTTTATGCTAATGCTGACGATGATTTTCATATTTAATTCTTTTTTCAACTCAATTTGAGACATCTCAGCGGATCAATTTATAGATTTTATAGATTTTTTATAGATTTCTATGACCTGTTATGATAAACTCTGAATCTCATTGGCTGCTTCTCACTCTGATAATGGATGATAGGGAGCAGCTTTGTTCACTGCGTTTTATCTTTGACTTGTTTTGTTGCAGGCGGAGCACAGGTTGTCTCTGACTGAAACAGAGGTGATATTAAATGTTTAATATGATAAAATCATACAACAATAATTAATTATTAAAAGCATAAAAAGCATGTAAAACAAGTAATGACCTTTTATTGGATGAATCTTTGATTTAAGATCATATTCTAAGTGTAGTATAAGTGTTTTTTATCACAGTAGATTTATTAACATTCATGTAATTGTGAAATACAGAAAAACATCAGTAAAACAGATGTTTTTACACTGTTGTTTGGTTTTTCTGAATTTAATTAACTCAGTTAATTGATTTTTAAAATCACATTATCATATTTACTTGATGTAGAACACAGAAGAGTCTTCAAAAAGTTCCAATAACTGGATGTGAATTAGAAATATCTAATTATAAACATGTCTAACTTGTACTTAAGGAAGTTAATAATGCAAAGTGGAAATTTGTTTTCTCCTTTTGCAGCTGGAGCCATCAGAGAGTTTCCTTCGCAAGGTGACCATAGCAACGGCAGTTCAACGTTATGGGTTAATTAATCCAATAATACACATTAACAACTAAAATCAATCAATATCAGAGTAGATCAGTCGGCTGCTCGGTGATTAATGATTTATACTCCAATAACGTCAGAGTGAAGGAGGTGACAGCAGCACTAATGACTGAACCCTGGTTTAATCGGAGCTCTGTGATTGGATGGTGATGTATAATATAGATTGATTTGCATGTTACAGCTGATGTTTGCAGGTTCTCCAGGATCCGCAGCTGCTCGCTTTGCACTTGTTTAAGGCCCATTCATACCCTACATGTGTCAGTCACATCTGTGCTTCTGTCCATTCTGTCCATTGGGTTGCGCAGTACACAATATTTCCTCTAGGTGGCAGCGCTAGGCAGCAATAAGCAGCATTAATAATAATGGCGACTGTCCAGGAGATGAAGTATGTACTTTATAAAAGAAGGAAAAATACATGCACTGTGAGAGCGCAGACCTTCGCCAAGCTAATCTATGCAGGTGCAAGATATCACCAGCAGGGGGCCCCAAACAGAGGAATCTGTTTGAAGTGATCTGGAAACCATGATTTCTTCGGAATCATTATCAAAATTGAATCATCTGTCCATGGTACCATTCCCAACATTCGCTGAAAGTTTGACAAAAATCCAAGCTGAAATTTTTGAGGTTTTTTGCCAACAAACAAACAAACACCAGCGATCAAATAACCTCCTTAGTGGAGGTAATAGCAGTGGAATGTGAACCATTTGATGGGGAATTTTGAAAGATTGCTTTTTATTACTAGCCTGGCTATTACAGACCTTATCTCAGTGTAGATTGATTATTCGGTCTGGGAACCATCCGTTTATTTGTTTATGAAAGCCTAGAGCCGTTTATTGGGTGCTACGAATGTCAATCAATCATAGCCAATAGAATTAAAGGCCCCTAATAATCCCTAACTTGGATCACTTTCCGGCTGGATCGAAAGGTAAATTACCATCTGCCGCCATGTTGGATAAATATGAGGATAATTACAGACGAGCTCTGCTAATTGTCCTCAAATGCCACCATTGTTTAAACCCCTGATAGATAACAGTGTTTCCCACAGACCAAGTAGCATGTGTGGCTATACTCCCATACTAAATAAAGAGGCAGATTTAACTTGTGGTGCTTGGTTTTCATTCTGTGGCGCAACACTACAAAATGAAACCTTGTGGGAAACCTTGGTTAAGGAGGAAATTCCATATCTGTGTTTTTTTCTATAGGGTATGAATGGGCCTTTAGCTCCGTTTGGATCCGTCCGCCATGTTTTCACTGTTTGGCTTGTTTTCTCTCCCCCGCTATCTGCTGTCTGCTCTGCTGTCTGCTTCTCAGGGCAGATCTCAGTCGCTGGGCGTAGACACCATGGAGATCGGGGTAAACATCTTCGCTTTCTACTTGTTGTTTATCAGGTCACCTCTAAATAAACCGTGAAGACTCAACAGGGAGTCTGCGCCATTCTCCCGGAGTGAACAAACCTCTGAGACTGTTTTTTTTCGTTTTTTCTTTGGCCGTTCAGAGGTACAGACTCACGTCACTGGATTCTGACATTCTTCCGGTTGCCAAGGATACCAGACGTGGCCAATGGCTGCGCAGGAGGCGACTGGACGGAGCGTTGAACAGAGTCCCTGTCGGATTCTACCAGAAAGTCTGGAAGATCCTGCATAAGGTCTCTCACACGGGCACACGTATATAAATACACACACACACACACACACACACACACACACACACACACACTTCAGGTGTGAATAACCACCTGTTGTGTTTCAGTGTCATGGTTTGTCCATCGAGGGCTTCGTTCTTCCTTCTTCAACCACCAGAGAGGTGAGACATCACATTTATATAATATATATAAGCTGTTTATCACCTACTGTCAACTGATTACCAGCTGTTTATCAACTATTTATCAGCTGTTTATTCATGTTAAATAAAGTTTTATCAGACTGATCAAGCCGAAATGAACATTTGTTTCCATGGTAACAGACAGTATAAACTCCATGAAAGGTTGAAATGATTCGATATGAGGTTGAGAACTAGTCAGCTGATCCTTTGGCTCCACCCCCCTCCAGATGACGCCCGGTGAGATCAAGTTCTCGGTTCACGTGGAGACGGTCCTGAACCGCGTCCCTCAGCCGGAGTACCGGCAGCTGCTGGTGGAGGCCATCTTGGTGCTCACCATGCTGGCTGACGTGGACATCAACAGCATCGGCTCCATCATCCACGTGGGGAAGATCGTCCACCTCGCCAACGACATGTTCTACAAGGATCAGGTCAGCTGATGCCGTTCTACTCACAGCTGTCAGGAGAAAACGGAATGGAAGTGTAGGAAAATCAGCCTCTTCCTCTTCCTTCCCTTCCTTCACTTCTTCTTCTTTCCTCCTCCTGCAGGTGGACCTGGGAGCAGAGGAGCACATCCTGGAGAAGGACCCGTCCACCGGTATCTGCAGGCTGCTGTACGACAGCGCCCCCAGTGGTCGTTTTGGCAGCATGACGTACCTCACCAAGGCGGTGGCGCTGTACGTGCAGGACTTCCTGCCCAGCGGGGCGTGTGCCGTGCAATAATAACAATAACAACACATCTAAACTACTTCAGTCGCTTTTAGCATATCGGACACTAGTTTGTTTTAATTGAGTGTCAACACGGGTTCACTGTCTGTCTGTCTCCATGGCAACCGCCTCCTCCACCCACCACCGTACAAGCTGTAGCAGCGTTTACCTCAAACTCCGTATCCTCCGCTGTTATTTCATGTGTTTCTCACTGTAAATAAATCCCACGAAAAGACAGAAACAGTTTGTTCTTCTACTTAAGCCTCGCCCATAACCACAAGCCCCGCCCATCAGATCCTACTGTGTGTGTAAATCTATAAAAACGCAAATAGCTCAGTAGTTTTTGCAACCGCTGATAAGTCAGCGGTAAACATCTGTTGGGGACTACTTTCAGCTGCGGATTGATACACATCAGGACGCAGCTGTGTGACTAATGATAGTTATATGACACAGAAAATACTTCAGATTGGTCTTTTTGTGGGATTTGGAATATTTCATTTTTGAAAAGAAAGATGACTTCTTCACACTAAAACCATTTCATAAAAAATAAGGTTAATAAATATATAAAGAAATTAAATAAATTAACAGCAAATCCTTAATTGTTCTTTTGGGTGTTTTCATGGGATTTGTCAGTAAATAGAGAAAATAGAATATCGAACATCTTTTAAAGGGACAGTTTTCCTCTTTTTAAAGGGGCGGTTCTCTTCTTTTGTGACTGATGTAACTTTTTATATGTGAGAAGAGTTTAGGCATTTTAACAGAATATATTAATTCACTGATGTTATTTGATCCTGAAAATCACAGAAAGCACTTCAACTAATATATATATATATATTATTAGTTAATCTCTTAGGTTTAAAGACTTAAGAAAGTAATTCTTCTAATTGATCCTAATTTGGAAGCACAGATCTGAGATCAGTTATTAGCTACTGTTACTTAAACTTTCACTGATGATGTATAATAAAATAATGAGTAAACTCAGACAATCTAGCTATTTATTTTGTAGTTGTTACTGAAATATGAAAGTTTTTAAGCTAAATAAATGTCGGGTGTGTCTTAACAAATACAGAAGCTGTGTGATGTGAGGCTACAGGTTAGAGAGCAGTTTTATTTTCAGCATGGACGCACTTAGATTACCTGGTGTCATTCTTTATGAGGCTGTTGCAATGATGTGTGATTCAGATGTTTGTTCTCCTGACTCGACTTGTTTCCTGCCAGAAACTGCAGTTTAGTTTGTCTATTGCAGTCGAGTTGTGAATTTAAATCTTTCTGTTTCACTGGTGCTGTTGAGGGAATTTCCATATGTACCTGTTTTGTTGTGGAATTGGTGTGAGTGTCCTGTTCCTGATACCTGAGGACGTGTGGCAGCACTCCACCTGCAGAAAGAGCTAAAGCTTAAATGTTAGCTTATCAGCTTCAAGCTAAACAAACTAAAGCTGTGGTTGTTTTTGAAAATAATTGTCTAATAAAAGTGGGAAAATTGTTTTCTTTGTTTTTGCATTTATTTTATTTTTATTCATTTTTTGTATTAGTTTAAGTTTAATTTATATTAGTTTGAGTTTAGTTTTATAATAATTAGTTTTTATTTATTTTATTTTTTAAATATTTTTATTAGTTTTTTAGTTATTAGTTTATCATCATTATTATTATAAATTATTTTTTTATTATTTTTATTATTATTTTTACTTTAGGTTTTGCAAATGTTATTTGTTAGTTCATTATTATTTTTAATTTGTATTATTTATTTGTATTTATATTTATTTTTTAGCTTTAATTTAGGTTGAATTAATTTTAGTTGTATTAATTATTTAGCTTTTTTAGTTTATTTGTATTAATTTATTTTTATTCATTTAGTTTTTATTAATTTTAGGTTACTTTTAATCAGTTTATTTTTTATTATATTTAGACTATAGGAATATATGGATAATAGATTCAACCTGTTATTGCGGTGTCTCTAGCCCCGCCTCTACTGGCCGCTACGCACGCAGCGTCACTACGTCATTGACGTGACGCTGCGTGCAAGCAGTGCTCCCGCCCTTTAGCGGATAGCTAAATAGCTAGCTAGCTAAAAGCTTTTTCGAGGAATATACGCCATGAAGATAAAACTGGTAAGTTACTACAAGATAGTGAATAAAATACAAATTTGCTAGAAAACCACCGTTTATGTTCGGACCGCCAACTGCCCCATATTCGGCAGGAGACTTTTCAGCCTTTTCACATCACATTTCATAATTCTTACTAATTACGAATTCTTAAACAACAACTAGCCGACAAATACCAGATTTTATATGTTTTATAGGCGGTTTTCTTTAAATAGTTTTACAAAAAATAGTGGAGAAAAATAAAATTAGAATAACAGGCGAGTTATGTAAGCGGTGTTGCCCTGGCAACGGACACTTAGTGGCGCCAATGAATCTCCGTTGTCCTGGTAACGGAATAACAATATGATTTCAATAATTTTATGATGTGACGTCACATAACCGCCAATTTTATATCTTTTATGATTATTTTATTATTATTTTATTTGCATGGAAATCATATTTTAGACAAATAAACCATATTGCAAAGTTTTAGACAACAATAGTAAAACAGACTCAATATTGTAATAGATTGTGATCTGAATTCGAGCTGGGCAATATTAAAAAAAGTCCATAAATATTTTTATTTAAATTGGTTGATAAGTTTCTTTTTATGCTTAACAAACCTACTTTTAATACATAAATGTAGAGGCGGACAAAATGGCTAGAACATAAAAAGATATCAAATATTTCACATCAGTCCATAATGATGATTATTGATCACTTTTAGGTTTCACTTTATATTTGATTAAACTTGATTTTGTGTGTTAAATGGCTAATGATTGATCCTTCATCAAGAGAAATATGATGATTATGAACCAAGGGGGAGCAGCATGATTTGCTTTTTTACACAAACCTTAAGTGGCTATCAATATTATATCATCACCCTAATCAAATTGTATTCATTTATTCATGATGGCGACTTGTTTTATTGCCCAGGATTTCCTACCTCTGCTCTAAATAATGTAAAATATCAGACAGCAGGTGGTGCTGCAGGAGCAAAAACATTTTCATGGTCGACAGTGAAAAATCTCAGATTGAAAGGTAAAAAAATAAAACAGAAACATGTTAATTATTAATGTCACTTTAAAAATGCAATCAAGATCACAACCATTTTAAAAAATCATTTAAAAAAGAACTCAATAAATATGATTTTACCACCTTTTTTAACAAATAAACTACATAAGGAGGGGAAAACTTATAGCCTATAAATAAGCCTGTAAAAAACTAACCACCAATGGAATTAATTTTGGATATTAAATGATAATTATTGATTAAGAAGCTTAAAGTGTCAACTTTATGAGTTGCCTTGATGGTGTTTTATTTAAACTGACATTTCTGTGTTAATTTATTTAAAAATATAGTCAGGTTACTGTAATATAAATTATTTTTAAAGCTAAAAACTAACTGAAAAAGGTTTAATCAGAGCAACTGAATATTTAAGCGGTTCAACTTATGTGCATAATTAAATGCGTAACACTTAAATATTCATTTTAAATAATGTGATTAATTGATTTGGAACAACTATAGAGATGAGATGAGATGATTAAAACATCTGGAAAATCTGATTTACTAACTGTGTAATTCATAGAACATGATTTCATTACAACTAAAACAGATGGATAAAGTGTTTTTGCGTGCATTCATTTCTGTTCTGTTGTTTTACAGGGTGTTTATACATCACACTTTCCTTCAGACAAATACTAATGTTTCTGCAAAACTCTCAGTGTCCTCTTTCTGTTCTTTTTGTTTCAGTTCAGTAATATCAAGTCAATGAACCCGACAATGGACTAAAATTACCAGCTGGATGAATGTGGCTTCTAGCACAAAGAGCAGCTGTGACTGGAACTCATTCCTTATTATTCTCTGGAGGAAACTGTCAGATTGAAGCATGTGAAGAGCAGAGCAGAGCAGAGCGTGTCCTTTTCAACTTCAGTCTCCAAACCAAAGGTGACAAAAGTCTGAGAATAATATCAAAGTTTGTCATTAGTATTTAAATATGAATAATAATACGGATTAAAACATATATTTTGATTATTATGATACAAATATGAAACTGATTTTATGGATTTTTGGATAGTTTTTTTGAGAAATAATGTTGTGGCATCAAGATTTTTGCTTATGCAGCAAACAAGAAGTGAAACAGCTTCAGAGAAAAAAAAAAAGAGTTCAACATTCATACGACCTGGTTCTGTACATGTGAGAAAAGCAAACAGGCGAGGTCAACAGACACAGACGCATGTACACAGACACGTCCGCTGCTGTATTAATGGTCCATCAGGGCAGCTGTTTTCTCATTACTCTTGAGCAATAAAATTGAAAAAAAAAAAATAACGGAAAAGGAAGTTGCCCCAGATGGATCCAAATTATTTTGAGACTGACGGGAAAGATAATGCCTCGACCTAACATAACCTACCTTATCTAGCACTAACTTAACCCCACTCTGCATTAACCTTACCTAACCTAACACTAAATGAGCCCAGAATTAACCTTGCCTAACATAACACAACCTAGCCTAACCTAAATCTAAACTAACCCACCTTACCTGGTCTAACCTAGCCTAACCGAGCCTTGCCTAATCCAGCATTAACCTAACCTAACACCAAACTAACCCAGCATTAAACAAACACTAACCTAGCCTAACCTAACATTAACTTAACCTAGCTTAAACTAACACTAAGATAACCCAGCATTATCCTTACCTGACTTAGTCTGACTTAACACTAACCTACTTAATGACAAAAGGGAGCTTTAATGTGCATGTAAATGTAGTGACTCACTGTACAGAAGCTGGTTTCATACCAGATTCATTTAATCAACTGGTCTCTGCAGATACTTGACTCATTTAACATAAACCTGCTGACACACCACACACACACACACACACACACACACACCTTTGTAATGTAGTTTGGACAGGCCCAGCCTAATAAGATCATTATATTATAACACCTGAACCCTTCAGGATAAATCCAAAGCTACATTCCATTCCTCAAATGCCACAGTAGTAACTTATATGTAGGAAGTTCACCGTTCAGGTAACTAACCCTAACCCTGCTTGTTCATGGCAGCCTGTTTTTATTCACCTTTCAGTCCATGCATGAGAAAAAAAAAAAACCTCAGTGGGAACTCAAAAAGTCTTTCCACTTGGCCGAGGAAGAAAGTTAACGTAGGAATAAAAAATCAAATGCAACCAAGATGGAGATAATAAATAATGACAGACATCAGGTCTGTGGACAGCTGAGATTGTAACACTCCTCAAACCTTTTCAGACCATTCTGTCTTATCAAGATGATGGCCTCAGGTCTGCCAGGAGGAGGTCCAGCTGAACAGGAGGTAGGCCCCGCCCCCTTTTCACCCATCACATGCTGTGCTAATACTGAGCATTACAGATAAAACTTCTAAAAAAACATTTGCTGTTATTTAGCAAAGTAGGCATGACACAGCTACTGGTTTCATCTTTATCTGTGTTGTATTTTAAAAGCTTCAAGAGTCAAATCGAGAGTCAAATGTAGTGGTGTGAAGTATAAAGCAGCAGCATACAGACTTCAAGTACAGTGTTGAGTATATTTACTTTCCACCTGGACTGGTAAGGCTGCAGGGTTTTGCTCCAACCAAGCATTTACACACCTGTTTCTACTAATTTCTACTACTGGAGACCTTTATAATTAGAACCAGCCTGCACCCACGCCATCCCTCCAGGACCAGGATTGCCTAGCCCTGGTCTACCTGCTGCTGTCTGACCTCCTGACTCGTTCATATGGACTTGGAGGCAGAGAGCTGGCGTCTAGCCTGTGTGAAGAACACTGTGTGCGAGTTAAGAGCAGGCTGACTCATGTTCAGACAACATCTGATGGACAGAGAAGAAGCGGCCAAGTTCAACATCGGGCCAAAGGACCATAAACTGTCCACGTGGTATGAAGGAACAGTAAACAATTCAGAACGCTGGGCGTATCACCAACTTTCAACCTCACGCCGTCCTCAGAAATACACTGTTGAGGCTTTTATTGCTCTGATTGTAAGTGAATTATGCCGCTTACATTATATCGCATCATATCTCAGATCTCACAGCCTTGACCTGACTTGTTCCAGTTCATCCAAAAGCTGCTGGAGGTGAGAAATCTGTGAGGAAAGCCGACTGAAAATTTGCGGAGCCACTAATGATAAGATGGCAAAGAGAGCTTCCTTCAATCCATGTTAAAAGATGAGCTCATTTCATCCTGACATGCAGACAGAATAAAGACGTTCATCCACTGATTGCATCAATGAATACATGTCCTAACATCCTGTCATCAAACCTTTGACCTTCTATACAACAGATATTCTGTTTGTGCTTCAATGTAACTCACAAAGATTCTAACACCAAATTCTCAATTTCCACAATTGTCACAAATCTGGTTGAACCTAAAGGAAGAAGCAGGAAGCGGTAAGTTCAAACACCGTCTTTACTTGGACCGAAACAGGAAGTGAGGTAAAGCTGTCTTTGTAGTGGCTTGATTGCAGGTAGGTGTGCTGATTGATGATGAAGAGCAGGTGTGCTGTGAGAGCCAGATGCCATGTTATAATACCCCAGAGCACCAGGAACCAGATGCACCAAGAAAAACACCCATAAAAAGGCTGAACAAGCTCCGCCTCTACCGTCGATCTCAGGGACCGTCCACGCTAACGTGGATCCAGAGCCTTTTGGAACCAGAGTCCAGGGTGAACGGTTTTCTAAAAGCCAGTTTCAGCAGTCATGTGTGGATGGGATGTCTTGTTGACATTGATGTCATACTGTACAACAGCAAACAGTAAGTTAGGAGACCCCATCCACACGATGATGGACTCCGCAAATACTTCGAGCAACATTGTGTGTGGACACAAAAACTTTGAAATCCCCAAAGAAAAATCAAGGCCTCAGCTTATGATTCTTCTGGAGCCTGGACTGATGTTTCTTCTGAGACTGAGAGGATGTTCCTTCTGGAGACTGGAACAACAATGTTATCAGAGCATCTTTTAAAAACCATAGATTTTAGCTGCTGTGAAATGAAGGTTTGAGGTAGAAGGGTTTATCAGGTCTGTGTCTGTGCATGTTTGTGCACTAAACACATTTCTGATGACTCCGCACATTCTCCGATGAAGTGGAAAAAGAGATAATTTTTTTTCCAGCCGTCCCTCTCGGTCTGTTTCGTTCACACACTTGGCCCGACCCAGAATGTCGTTGTGAAAGAATGAATGTTGACGCCAACAGCTGTTTGACTTTTGAACACTGACGGATCCTGCTCTGGAGATTCTTTGTGACTCCTCTGCAGAAAATCAAGCACATGAGTCAGAGCCGATGATTTAAGATGTGGTTCGGCTTCAGCTTCGTTCTCCTGCTGCTACAGATGTTATAAACTAGTTTCAGGTCAGTGCTGCTGCTGCCAAACAGGAATCAATACGTCCTTCACGGAACAGGTGAACATCCAGGAGATTTCTGCTGGCCGACATATTCATGCTGCTGCTGAAGTTCCCAGCTCAGAACGTCAGGCAGCATTAAAAGAAGGAAAGTTAACTTCTAAACTTTAGACTGATACTACAGATGCATCTCATATAATTTATCACAGAATTGTAAAATAATAAATAAAATGAAAATAAAACCAGTAGTGACATAATAAATCTACGGGGTGGGACAAAGTGAAAGTAATAAAGTCTTAGTTATCAAATCCGAAAATAAAATTTCGAGAGTACATGGAATTCCTTTTTGAAATGTACACTGATTTCTTTCCTTTGTTGACGAACTGAGATAAGGATCGTCCCATCGTTTGCCGTCTGTCTGCGCTGCCAACAGTTACATAACCTCGTTTTAGTCCAAGTCCTGGACTGGAAAGTCGAAACTCATCAGAGATGATTTTAACCTACCCTGTAAAAAAATCTGGCTTTCTCCTGGATTTCAAAAATACATGAAAATGTCAATATATACTGCAATGTACCTCAATATACCACAATATACTTTAATATACTGCCATATGCCACAATATACTGCAATGGAATCCATTGTATTACAAATTACTGCAATATACCTCTATATACTGCAGTATATGATAATATACTGCTATATCTCACTATACTTCAGTATACTGCTATATTCCCCAATATACTACTTCCATATATTGTCATATGCCACATTATAACGCAATATACCCCAATATACGGCAATATACTGTAAATTCCTGCAATATACAAACATATACTGCAATATACCTCTATATAATTAAATATACTGCACTATATGATGATATACTGCCATATATCTGACTCACTCGAAGTTTAGTTTGTGTTAGTTTGTGTAGTGTGTATGTGCCTTCTCTTTTTCTTATTTTCTTGGGTATTAATAATTTAATTACAGATCAATATTTATGGTTTTAGGCTGCCGGCAGAATTACAATCGGTAGTTCAGGTCATTATAAGTAATTAATTGAGCTAATTGCTAATTAATCCAACAGGTGTCACTGTTGAGTTCCAATAAATCCCCTTTGGTTAATGTTACCTCCATAACCACAATCTCTTTAAACAGTCATGCAACTAGAAAATCACACAGCGGTTCATCAAACCGAACTTTGTCTTTTTTCTTGATGCTTTATTCCAGTCCTCCTGCAGCTCCTCTACATGTAAGTAACAGTACATACATACAGTAGACAGTACACAGTACAAAGATAATTTGGGTTTGAAAGTGCAATCTACTCAAACATTTCTCCCAACATGCTGAGTGCACAAAACATCACCAGTGCCTGTCCTGTGCGTGACGTAAACTGAGCAGGCGAAAATCTGTGATCTTGTTTCATTGTGCAAAAGAGAAAAAAAAAGAAAGTTAGGAATCAGTGTGCACTCAGCCAGGAATCTTTCTGTTTCAGGTTAAAAAATGTAAGATTGTCTGAGCAATGTAGATATAAAAGTCCCCCGACTGGTAAAAGTAGAGAAAATCCAGTCGAGGTGGTTATTCTAAAACAAAAAAAAACGCAAAAAACAATGAATACACAACTACAAAATGATGCTGACATTTAAACAATGGATAGAATAAATAAAATATCCAAGAATCAGTACACAAATTAACATGCATGCATTACAGAAGTTGTTAATATTCTTGTATTTATTCCGTTTATAAAATATTTGCATAAATGCATAAGAATTGCTTTAAAAGATAACTCTGCCCCATATTTGTTTTAAAGATAAGAAAATATACAACATGAAGATATGAAAAGCTCTTTGTAATAATATCCTTTTTTTTTTTTTTTATTCTTGGGAGTAAGATAACAAATTGTTTCCAGAAGTGATCGGGAAAAGCAAAGTAACACGGGTGTATCTCCCCTCCATCAGTGGCAGTTTGTTCCCTGGCCGTAACCACACAGGCCCAGCGATAAGTTATCGCGCCGGACACGAGACAGCGATGATGAAATGTAAAGAATGTGAAGGTCGGAGCCTCCGAGAGACAAAGAAGTCGTCCCTCTGTGATTATTTAAAACACCGCAGACACTTTAAAAGCTTCTCCTGAATTAGCTGGTAAATAAAAACTCGATAAAAGGCTTACATTTAAAAGCTATCTCCATGGATCTTTTTAAGGAATTCTGTGATTCTTTGGTTACTTCTCACATGAAGATTTGACATCAAATAATTTTACAGCTTGAGTTTAAATGCACTTTGTGTAAAGATGCTATATGAAGTGTATAAAACCATCATATAATGCACATATATAATCTAATGTATTTTAATATGAATCCACCTAGTATCTAAGTATATCAAATTGGCTTAATGATAAGAAACAAATAATATAATAACACTGTATAATGAGTACTTTTGATACTTTGAGTACATTTTGCTTATAATACTTTTGTACTTTTACTTCTAATTAAGTATTTTTAGATTACAGTATTTATACTTTTACTTAAGTAAAGTATCTGAGTACTTCATCAACATGACTTCTGAATCTATATGAAGTTGATTCAACAAGCTTTTAGAGCTCAAAGTAAATCATGTTGGTACTAAACTAATTGAATCAATCTGACTATAAAAGACTTTAAATTAAATTACTGATGCAAACTGTTAATTCAATTGTTCATGTAGAATTGTTGTGGCAGAGTTTTCACTTTTCAAAGCGTAGATCTTACACTAGTTTAAAACCAGAAGATCATTTCAGAACTTAAGTTAATTCTCATCATAGGAATTCGTAGAAAATATCAAGTATGAAAGACTAACTGCTTCCCCTCCAACTTTACCATCTTCTTCTTGTCTTAATTCTATTGATACATCTCGTTTTTTTGCTTTTTGAAATGTTAAGAATATATTTAAATATGTAGATATCTTCAGCAACACATTAGCACTTATAAATACAACGTAAAAAGGCCTGGATGAGTCCATATCCTGACGAGCAGCCCTCGTTAGGATCGTGGCTGTATGGGAACTCGCTGGTGGTCTAGTGGTCTGAGCGCTGGTTGGTGGAGCAGTGTCCCGCCCTGAAGACACATGCAGGAGAACAGTTATATGAACGAATGATTCACGTGACAAAGACAAAGAGTCTCAGCACTGTAACAGTCCTGCAAGACTCGATAGAAGTGTCAAAAATACAAAACGACAGATCTGAAACTAACATTAAATCAACTGACAGCTTTAAAATGATTTTTTGTAATCAATTAGCAAAGAATATTTAAGTTGATATGTGCAAGACCCAAGTATGTAATTGTAGTTTAACATTTGGTTTAAATCACAGATCTAAAAAAGGTTCAACGCTTCCACTCAACGTGTACCTGACCCACCGAGGCATCACTTTCTGATTAATAAAACAACCTTTAAAGGTTTTACTGCCACTGTTACTCAATGCTTTATCAATGATGCTAGAAAATGGTTTCTTTCAAGTATCTAAGACTATGTGGACCAAACTATTAATGAAGAACCTAATGGATTAAACCTTCAACGGTCACTAACTGTCTTACTAGAAGGTTAGAAGCACCAGAGCGTCAGTTACCTGCAGACACCTGTGGAGCACTCATAGTTGTTCTGGCAGTACGCTCCGTACGGTTTACTGTTCATGATCCTCCACAGCGGGGTCATCCGAGCTATCCTCCGCAGACTGAGGACGGCGGGTTGGCCCTGGGAATCTGCACTCTGGTCAGAACCGGGCTGGACCTGCGAGGCCAGCGGACCTGCACAGACCTGCATGGACATGGGTAGTTTCCGTTACAGCAAAGTGTTGTTAAGCTGTCTACACGGAACTGGACTCAAGGACCTAGCTTCTTTCACCTCTGTTCTCCTGAGTGCATTTTTTAGCTTTGTGTGTTCTTCTGGATTCATCTAATGCAGCCTTTACAGTACGGACTACATCTGTTTTACAGCTCAGGAATTGTGGTTTGAACTAATAAAAGACCAGAATCCTACTTGGAACACAATATCTGTCTTTTATGAACCTCATCCATCATTTGATTTAACACCACAGCTGTTCCTTCAGGTGAATGCAGTTCACTCACCTGCTGAGTCAGCATTAGCAGCACAAGGCAAAGTGCCGCTGCTGTTTTCCTCTGGGTGAAAAAGCCTCGCTCCTGCATCTTTAGGTGGTTTTTACACGTCGTGCTGCTGCCCTTCGGCTCCGGAGGAAATAAGACTCAAACCAGGCAAAGCTCCTGAAGCTCCAAAACTTTTTTTTCCGGAGGATTCAACCGGCTCGGCTCAACTTTTTCTGGAGAAAGCGCTGAGTCCAAGGTTCTGGAAGCGAGATGCGAGTCAGTCAGCTGTTCATCAGTCAGCAGGAGACTGTTCAAACTGTGGCAGCGTCAAGACAGCTGAGCTGTTCTTTATATACCGGGTCCTGATCCCAGGAGACACAGCAAGAGGGAGGAGAAGAGGCACAGTCCACACTGTCATCAACCTCACTCTCTTTCCCTCTCTCTTTCTGTCTCTCTCTCTCTCTTTGTCTCTGTCTGTCTCTATCTCTTTCTGTTTCTCTCTTACTTTCGTGGCCATCCAAATCTTTCTCTTTGTCTCACAAATGTCCTTACTCCTTCTGCTTCTTTTTACACACTAGTGATAATTGGTTCAAATGTTGGACCACGGTTATATTAATTTGACACATCTTTAAACATGTCTTCACTGAGGACACATGATCAACAGTCAAGCAGTCGACACAAGATGCCTCTTAATAGAGTCAATCTGTAAACCAGCAATTTGAGAACATGATCTCTATAATTTAGTTAGTTTGGGATAGATTTGAATGTTTGAGTAAACACACAACACTGCTTCAGTTAGTGATCATTGTTTTGTAATGTCAAGTTTTTATTCTTTATTTTGTTGGGGTTAACAGCAATTACTTTCGCCTTGGACCGACATTTCTAAAATCTGCCAGCCCATTATCCTGAAAATTCCAAATTGGTTGGAATGCCCATTGCTCCAAAAATCACGCACAAGGTAGAGGTGACTTGAAATAATAGTGCACACTGTCTGTGCGTCAACACTTTTTAGTTGTTTGTTGTATTTTATCGCTCCTCTGTGTTTACTGGGAGGGGAAATTTGAATGGGAACAAACAAAAGAAGCCACAAAATAAGACAGGAAAGGTCACTTTCAAAGTTGACGTAGTTATGTCTATTTTCAGCCAGGGAAAATAGCCTACCATGACTAAATCTGTTATTTTAGTGTAAGGACAAGCGCAATTACATTGATCATTTAAAACAGCATACAAATTTCCTTCTGTAGTCCGATACATAAAAATCAGACAATAAATAAAGATTCAAGATGCTTATAAACCATAAACCGTAGAGTCATAAACCGTCTAATCCTTAAACCCAACAGCTTGTTTTTAGAAACTGTGCCTTAAAACCAGTCCACAGGAAAGGCTCATTAATATTAATGAGACAGACACAACCAAACGAGTTAGTCAGACCAAACAAGCATCACTGTGGCCTCTGAGAAACTGTGAATGCCATTTCTTCACTAGGTTTTGAAACATTTTAAAGTTAATTGAGAAAATAGTGATTACAGACGGCAGAAGCAGCAGCAGAGCGACAGGGATGCAGTAAGGTTACTGGCTGTGTGAATGAACTTGCACTAAGATAAGGTTTTATCAATCTGCAGAGTCTGTATATCTGTGTCGATGGCCCTGACCTGACACAATCTGGCAGTTACACTTATGCAACATACACAGCCTGCATGCCCTACTGTGCATGTGCACATGCTTACCTACATGTGATTTACACAATACACATGACCCTGGACCTGAAGGCGAAGAACTGTTATCTTTGTTTTGTGCAAGATTAGCTCTATTTCTACTGGTTGTTTTCCAGTCGGCGTAAATTTTGGTACTGACTGGCGACGTCAGTGTGAAAGCACTAAAAATAGTGGCAGTCTGTCCCGACTACATATTTGCCTGCAGACAAAATCAATGCTCAGGCCCAATATTTGTTCTACAGAAAGGGTATTTCCTACCCCCACCACTTCTGGATCCATGAAAATTGCCAATGTTAGCTAAATACCCAGGTAAACAAACCTGGTCTTGACCCCAACATCCGCAACAACTACCGGATCATCAACAACCGCCCCGAGATGCCCAAAGCTGCCGCTTCATAATTCAAGTCCCACGTTGATCTCCATAACCTCTATGAACCCTTTCAATCTGGCTTCTGTTTAATCCTCCTTGACCTCACCATCAACCTTAAGATCATCTCTTGGTAAAACTGAGGCACGATACTTGCTATACGATAACAATATCACAATATATAATCAATATACTACAAGACAATAAATCTGCAGTACATTGCAATATCTGTGATTTAAAGGTACAGTTTGTATTTTCTTGTTGGCGTCATTTAGTGGCGAAGTTGCACATGGAAACCAACTAAGTATCTCAGTCAGTATGTTTACATGCTTTTTTTGTGTCTAGTCACTTCTGTCCTTGTCTTAATTTACATACAACTAAGAAAATCCAATAACTGACGGGGTCCGCCCCCTCATGCGGCATCACTTTTTTAATATAAACAACTTAATAAGCTCAATAAATTCTCTAATAAAGTTCCCAACCAGACGGTCTGGGCTGGCTGCTTCATGAATTTCTGTACAACACCTCGCCAAATAATCCTCGAGTCATGACAGCAACACTCGATGCTGATGGTATTACACCATTTCACATTTCACCAATTCTATTAAAGCACCAATGAAATCAGTCTACATACATGCAAACATGCAACTGACTCTTCTACGTTAGCCTATTTTAGCTCTGCAGGAGCTGTATCAGTGCAACACTTCATGGAGACCAAGTCCACGAGTCAGGAATCAGGAATCCTAATCTTATCTATAGGGGTTAATAGCGTTTCTCCTTTTCCTAACAAACACATGATCCACCAGACTGCGCTTGTGTCTGCGTGTTTCAGTCTTTATATATATGTATATATATATTTAAAGATTTTATATTTAACTTTTGCCGCAAAGCAAAGTTTATTTGAAACGCCAAGATTCCTGTGTTTGATATTTGACGTCTTGAACAAGGACTTAATCATGTGTCGGCTTATTGTATTGAGTGGACATGACCTGCACGGGGTCATAAAAAGGTGAGCCTCCTTGCACGTGGCTCGATATCATCAACTGGGTTACTAAGACAAAGGTGAGAGCGCCAACATGTTCGCAGGACGTTTGTATTTCACGGTAGCCTCAACAAAATGAAAACCTTCAGCTTGTCTGTGCAGGAATCCAGAGTCAGAATTCATTTCCCAGCAGGACAGCTTTTTAAACACCATCAAAGCATTTGAGTCACACATCAGTTGTGTCATCAAATTGCAACTCCGATAACCATCTTTTATCCAAACCAATACTTTTTTTTGCTACAAGGGCATTTCAGGTCATCCGGGAAGAGAGAGTGGTGTTTAAACACTCGGATAAATATAAGAACAAGAAGGAACAAGAGGCTCCAGTTGATTTAATGAAGGAGGATGGATGTCATGGAAAATTCCTGCACTGGTTCCTGTAAGGTTGTTCATCACTGAAAGACCCTCAGAGGAGCCCGAGACTGACAGGAATCACATGCTACATAAACCCAAAACATCTGCATCACATATTCGGATCCAGCATGACGCAGCAGTCCGAGCCTGACGAGCAGCTGCAGAAACAGAAGGTTCATCCGAGACAAGAAGGACGAGAAATGGAGACGCACAGTTTCACAAAGAGTCGTGCAGAAATTTTAAATAGAAGACAATATGCAACGGGTATAGTGGCAGTTTATACCAATTAATGCATCAGTGATTAGGATGGTTAGATTTGGCTGATTTATTCTCTAAGAGTACTACAGGGTGCACAGGCATAAGGGGACATAGATCATTAAAATATGTTTTTTCTTTTTTTATTATATTCTCACAGTTTTCCTTTTAATAGGCTGCTTCCATGTGTTTTTATTCATAGTGTTTAGATAATATCTGGTTATCAATTGATAGTTCTTAATGTCATATAACTAAGTGTTTAACTAAGTTTATATTTGTCTTTGAGATGAACAGATTTTAAATGAAGCTACGTGAAATCTAATTTTAAGTTATTATTTTAAATCCCGAATCCTGACAACACATTCTGTAGTAGATCTGTGTTCAGGCCTGTGACCTTTAAAACAGATCGAAGTCCACCTGGAACCTCGTCACATGTCTACCAGTTAGCTTATTGATTATCCTTGATTCATCATTTAATCATTTTTTTTTCCCCATAAAATGTCAGAAAACATTGAAAACTGTCCGTTAAAGTTCCAAAGTTCCACCTTCATATCTCTGCTTGTGTCTGACTAACAGTCCAAAACCTAAAATATTCAGTTTATCATCATGTTGAAGCTGGAATTAGTTTTACTGTTGGACTGTTGTTCTGTTATCAGAACAGTTTCTAATTATTCAGTTGACTGACTAATCGTGCAGCTCTAGAAAGTCTATTACTATTAGGGTATTTATCTGAAGAACTTGAGGAGGAAAAATACAGAAATACACCAGAAAGGGAGAAAAAACATCCAGTTATAAATCTGCTTTTTTGTATCCTATCCTATCATCTCATGACCCGATTAATCGAGTCCAACTTCTTACCTACCTCAGTCTGTGTGGTGAAGGATCATGAAGAATCAATAAACCATGCCTCTTGTGAGGATATTTGTTTTACACCCTTTACAACAATGTCAGTAAATCACTGGATGCATTTCATCCACTAGTGCAGCACATCCACCAGGTGTGAAGTCGACCTGAAGAATATCTGAATATTTTCATTCATCCAGGTCATTGTTCTCTCTCAAATTGACCCGTAGACAACTGGACTTGTATTTGACTCGAAAGAGTTTCGTTCACCAAAGTACCTGTGAAAGTACTGGTTTCACGTACTATATTTGGTATTGTGTGAACTATGGTCGTTAGGGTCAGGTTTAACCCTGGACAACACATTCCACTTTTACAGAGATGGATTCTTTTACTTGTCTTTTGAACAGTCCTGAATTTTGATTGGGCCCAAAGCTCCTACATGTCCTACGATTTTTAAAATCCCTGTATCTTTCAAACCAACTAACACTCTCTGGAAAAAAAGATACCAGCCTAAAGAGCCTTCAGGCATCATGACTGTTTCCCTATCATCCGCGGGGGGGAAACCACTCAGTTCTGCAGTGACCTTCAAACCTTGATTCTCTTTTATCACGGCAATCAGTTCACAGTTCAAACAGATCGAAGGAAAACTGCAGCCCTGACGTCACCAGTTTCCACCAATCGTGTGCAGGTCACTGCAGGCGAAGGTTACAGACGTATTTACCCAGAAATATTTAAATGTGGAGTCAAGGCTAATGCTTCTTTGTTATGCTGCTGCTATACAAATATATCTATTTTTTGAAGTAACTGGAAGTAATTTTAAATTAAGTAGAATCTGTAATTTTACAACAATTTGTACAAGCTAAGTGAACCTTTTAAAGTGGAGTTATTGTAAGGAATGTGTTTAATGTTGAAATATATAAATATAAGCATTATGATTGAGAACAACTCATGGTGGGTGTGGCTTAGTCCAGAAGGAGGTGGAGTAATCAATAAAGGGGCGGGGTTAGTTAGAAGTTAAATATGTAATGTTGTTGAAGTTTGACCGACCAAGTAACATTAGCTAAGTTAGCAAGGGAGTTAGCTTAACTTACAGATTGAGGAGAAAATTAGCATGCATTTTGATGCCATGTTAATCCTTTATATGAAACCATCTAGCATAAGCTTCACAGATATTGATTACGCGGTTTTTAATCTGCTGCAGGACTTGCAGAGCAATAGAGACCATATCTGGCAACTCAAAACACCCGTGTCACTATAATTAATTAACACTACTTCTTTTTCCTGGAAATTACTTTTATTCTGTGCAACTAAAAGTCTACATATTCAACCTTTAATGTTTGTTGTTGAACCAACACACGCGTTTTCAGGGCGTTTTTATAGCTTTACTAATTCCAGGTATGAAGAACAATGACACACAGCAGACAGTAAATGTCTTCGCTGTGTGACTCATTTCACCACTTTATGACACACACACACACACGTGCTTCAGCCGACTGTGATAACTGGCCTTCATGTGTGTGTCTGGCATCTGTCCACAGTAATTAATAACAGATCACTGCTCTCCATGATTTATGGGAAGCAGTCATGTCTCTTTAAGATGAGAAGGACACACACACACACACACACACACACACACACACACACACACACACACACACAGAGAATCCCTTGAGGAAGTAGACACACGACTGTCCCGTAAAACTGAGGTTTCCAGTCACTCAGTAACAGATTTCCTGTAACAAAACATCTCTAAGGATCCTGGAGCAAAATAAGAACAAAATACTGACTGCATCTAAAATAAACATGAGTTGACTCATTACGTTTTAACGTAACATGACTTTACTTCTTTGCTGCCAAGTTTTTTTTTGTTGCGTATCTCTGAGTAATTGCTGATAGAAAGTGAAGATGTGCTTAGACAGATCCAAACCACATGAAAGTAGATATTTTTTTAAATCTTTTCTGTGGTCAGAGGAAAGAAAATTCATCATTTAACTGCCTTGATTCATGACTATTACATCAATTTTGATTTGATCTTTATTTATCTAAAACAGAGTAACAAAAAACACAAACTGACACTAACATAAGATTTTCATTGTCACCTACAGTGTATTTTTTGTATGTTATATATGAATTGTTAGCTTAGTCTAACTGGACTACTCAAGGTAGTTTGTAGTGAGGATCAGTGATCAGATCAAAATCATGCCATATATTTTAATATGTGCTGTGCATATCAATAAATATGTCGCCAAATAAAAAGAAAGGTTCCAGGATCTTAAATCCCACGTCATCCACCTTCAAGGTCGAAAGGATTCATAAATATATTCTCTGCGTTTAAGAAATTTGAAGTTGAAGATTTTTGTGTTTCGAAAACTTAGGGTGATAATTATCTATTTGTTTTCCTTCCTATTAGTAATCTCTTCAACCCTCTGGACTAATTTCCTGTATTTGTTGTTTCTTGTCATTTTGCTCTGCTGTTTTATTCCTGTGATTTATCACAGACTATTGGAACTGGTGCACAAAGCAGCACCTGAACAGAGAGAAATGGATAAAATGGAGCCAGGTCAAAGACATCACTGCTGCTTTTCTTGAAAGGTGTTTTTTTTCCTCTTAGATTGAGGTCTGTAGACTTATTGAGCAGCACCCTCTGCTGGACTCACTGTGTTACTGCATGTTACTACATGGGACCAGATCTTTATCCAAGTCTTCAGAACTTTCTTCATTTAAGACTTCAAATCCTCTTCATCACAGCCTTCAAAGTCTTTACCAGAATCTTTTGTCTTCCTCATCACAACTTTCAGTCTTCATCATCTTAACCTTATTCATTTTCTTCCTCAGCTCAGAGACTTTTCAGTTTTTCCATCATCAAAAATGATTTTAAAAAAGTGGCTTTAGAAAATATGCATTTTATTTAATTATTCATTTCACAGGTAATAAGAACTGCCGCCTTCTCTCCCTGACAAGATTTCTGCTTGTGACTCTTTACACCTTTTCTTCATTCTGTGTTTTTTTTTTTTCTAAGACAAGTTTTTTGGAGTTTTACTTTCCCGTTATAAATATATACAAACAGCAAAAGAAACAAACAAATCAGGTTGAAAAAAAAAAAAAAAACATGCAACACGATCTTGAGAGCAGAAACTATCGACCCCGTCCGTTAAAATGATTTCCTTCGTGTCCAATTTCCTACAATCAGTGGCAACACGTTCCCCAGCAGACATGTTTCTAAACAAACAGGCTTCAGCACCACAGCTGATGACAAGCAAAGATCAGGTTTTTTTTAAAAAAAGCATTCAAACGGAAAAAAAGAAAGTGAAAATACACAAAGAAAATCTGCAGTAGGAGGTGAGAATTGACAGATTCTACATGATCGGTTTCAAATCACTAACAAACAAAAAAACAATAAGTTACCCGACAGGTTTATATAGATGGAAATCTGCCACCAGATTCTGAAATTTAAAAGTCACTGATCAAATCATAGATCTTTTACCCTCTACAAATGCTCACTTTTATTTCTCAATGTTCACAATTTCAGAATAAAAAAATATTAGGATTTTTAATGTATTCAAGTTGTTAGAATTAGATTCACCTCTTCCATCATTTAGGTTCGTTTCTATAGCAACCGCCTCCCTGGAATCTCAAATTTGAAGAAGCGGCATCACATGACCAACAGGGTCTATCGATTTTTTTTTCCCATATTAAATCCTTTGCATCAAAACAGATCCTAGACACTTAAATCTGAATCTTTAAAACTTTTCGGAATCCGAATTTGAGCAACTCGAACACATTTGAATTTTAAGATTCTGAATTTGTGAATGAGTTGAATTCAGAGGCTAAAAACTCAAAAACGTTTGGTGCTAGAAATGTAACGACTTAAATTTATTAAACGTGGTGACAGATTCACTCCATAAGTTCAGCTTTGTTAAATTACCACTCATACGAGTCAAGTTCCCCCTCAAGTGGCTTAAAATGCTCCCAGCTCTGGTCTCAGTAGGAAAACATTACATCACAGTGACAATAAATTTAATTCATTCAAGTGTTAATGACTCCATCAAAAACAGCCCATAGTTCTTCACAGGCCCAGCAGGGTCGTTAAAGTGCTTTAGCAGTCTGAGCTCGTCACGAAACTCGCCCCCCCCCCAGTCTCTTTGTCCCGGGCGCCACCTTAGCGGCACGTGCACGACTCTGCCACCATGTCCTCCAGCTCGCGGTACTCCACCTTCTTCTTGTGCACGGCGAGCACGCTCATGGGCATGTACTTGTAGGGCACGCAGGACGGCGGCGGCACGTCGCCCACGCCCAGGTCGTTGATGACGGTCTGGATGATGGCGTGGTTGGGCGAGTGGTAGCCGTAGTGGAGGACGCGGGGGCAGTCGCCCTGGCAGAAGCGCGGGTTGTAGACGGGCGGCGCGATGAAGTAGTGGCCCCAGCCCAGCTCGTCGAAGGACAGGCGGAAGGAGTGCAGCTTGCAGCGGTTCTTGGGCATGCCCGTCTTGCGCTTGAAGTTGGGGATGTCGGAGATTATGGAGGCCGAGGAGGAGGTGGAGAACGAGGAGGAGGACGTGGGGGCATTCTTTAGCGCGTCCAGCGACGGGTCCTTGGGTTCCGAAGAGGAAGAGGGGGACGAGGAAGAGGTGGTGGCGGAGTCTTTGGAGCGGCGACGGCGGCGGGCCGGTGCCTGCCAGCGCTCGAGGTGCTTCAGGGCGTCCTCCTCGCCGACCCCCAGCAGCTCCCGCATCCAGTCCTTCACCTCCCGCTCCTCCTCCAGGTACAGGAGGAGCGACGGGACCTCCAGGTGAAGTTCCCCTGCCCACCTCTTCCTGTTGGGGGCCCACCACCACGAAAGGCCGCCGCCATCCTCGTCACCGTCCTTATCGCCGTCACTACCCGGGTCCGTACACCAGTACTGGGCCGTGAGGGTCAGGTGACCCGCGGTGCCCTGGTCCTTCCTCTGCAGGACGTGCGCCGTGATGTCCGTCTCCGTCCAGCGCTCGTCGGGCTCCATGGTGACCAGGCTCTCTTTGCCCAGTGAGGTGATCTGGGCCCGGCAGCGCGGCAGCGACCGGGCGGGGGGCGGAGTCACAGAGGAGGAAGAAGGAAGAGCAGAGCGGAGGTGGATGAATGAAGCTCTGATCAGCTGCTCTGATGGAAGAGTGTCCAGGTTGTACTGGACGGTGAAGGTGTAGTGATGATCTGAGGGAGGGAAACAAATATTAACCCATTTAAGCCCTTTGGAATAATTGTACCAAAGACAAGCTGTTTTAACTTGTTAAGGTTTCACTTTTTGTAGCAAAGATCATTAAGTTACTATTATAGAAGAATAAAGAGATCAGGAAATAATCAGATTAGAAGCTAATTGATCAATCAACTAATCAGTGCAGCTCTAATATATAAACGTTATCCTGATTTAGGCAAAAAAATAAAATGCCCTTCATAAAAAGGGGTTCAAATTGATTAATCGATTATCACATATTACAATTGTTGACGATTAATCAACCAATCATTGCAGCTCTATTTAACTTATCTAAAATGTTTGACATATTTTATGAGACAACATTGTGATTAAATAAATCACAATTTGATTAACTTATTGATTATTGAAACTACTGATTCGTTGTTTGATTCATAAAATGGTTTAAAATGACAATCACTGTTTCCCAAAGCTGAAGATTTAAACTTAACAACCCAAAAATGCAATAATGAAATCTCATCAGGGGAAATTATCTTGTATTTTGTACAATTGGTCCAATATTGAGTGGAATTATCTTGCATCCTCTTATTCCATTGGCAATTTTACTCATTTCCAAAACTTTTAGTTAAAATTTTAGAAAAAAAAATCCGAATTATGAGATAAAAAGTCTGAAATATGAGATGAAAAGACATTAACCTAAAAGAGTCAAAACAAGATTAAATTGACCAAAACAGAATATGATTATTCAGGATAATTCTTCTTAGTTTTGGAATATTTGTACCAAAAATAAGCTATTTCAACTTGTTAAGATTTCACATGAAAAATAAAACGCCCTAAGTAAATGACCATTGTCTTATAGGGAATAAAGGTGATTTCACCACATGTGGCAGCATCATCAAGAGTAATTTAGCACAAAAAAGTGACTTGGGCCATTATTTTAATAGGGTGAAGATACACCCTTTATATCTATATGCATCTTCAGCTGTATAGTTATAGCAGCAGATATGGAGATATTGACTGCAGGTATTAATTGAGTGTGCGCGTGCGTGTGCGCGTGCCTTCACCTCTGGACGCGGGCAGGTAGTGGACGGAGGACTCGGCGGGCCTGAGCAGGCGGACCGTGTTGGAGCCGAACTTGCGGTGCTGCTTGGGCCTCCCGTCGGGCCCCGCGGCGCTGCGGTACAGGCTCAGCATGAACTGCAGGTTCTGGTCCTCCTTCTGCTCGGCCGTCAGCGGCCGGTGGTGCGCGCCCTTGTGCCTCGCGCTCTGGTGGCTGCGCCGGCTGCGCTTCAACGTGGAGGGGTGGGAGGCCATCTTCCTGCCGGCCACGACGCAGCCGGAGCACACCAGGAAGATGAAGAAGGACAGGACGCAGACGGGGAGCGCGGTGCGGGGCGCCCTCATGTTGGTTTCAACCTCTGGTGCTAGCGAGCTCCACCGGAGAGGCTCAAGACCGCAGCCACCCCCCGCAGCGCCAAAGGCCGTGATTCACTGGCTCACCTGCTCGCTGCGCGTTTCACACATGGCAATCAGCTTGCCGAGCGCGACGTGACCCCAATTAACCCTTCGGAGGAGCGCGCGCAGAGGGGGGAGACACGTGACTGCTGCGTAAAACGGACGTAAAAGTTACTTTTACGCGCGGAACTTCCACGTTTCATCCAGTCACATCTTCTTTGATGTTTATAATTTACATCAAATCGTTTTAATCAACTTTACATTTCTGTTTTCACCTGGTTTATTTTGTCCTGAGCTTTAGTTCTTCAGTGGAAACACGCTGCAATCAATCAATCAGCCAATCAAGGACTCCATCAATCAGCCAATCATGGCGAATAATTAGATAAATTAGAAAAATAATACATAAATGAAGGACTTACACCATACTTTACTGGACTAATTCAGATAAAAGTAATCATGCTAAATATATTACTTAACCTTCTGAGACACAGGGGAAATAATATTTAGATTTATTTTATTATATTCTGAGGTTTACAGGGTAAAAAAAATAAAATATTTTGTACTTCACCACTTAAGAATCACTTGAAATCCCAGAAAACTTGGGTCATAATGAATTATTATGATAATAAATCATTCTCATTCTCCCTCCTTCATTTATAATTATTATAAATGATTTATTTTCCATACTTAAGTAAAACAATGACAGAATCTAAGGAAGACTACCGTGTATATAAAGAAATCCTTTATTTATATCCCATTAATAAAAGATCCATTGTGACCAAAAATGATTTTCCTTCATTCAAAATATGCTAGAAAATGCCAGATTTAGACTTTAGATTTTAGACTTTAGACACAAAAAATCCAAGCAACGTAATTAACTAGTTTCTACTGACAGAGGCGAGTTTTTTATTTCCTTTTTTTGTACAATCAAATTATCATATTAGGGAGAAGAAGAAGAGATTTTGACTCTGGCGCCATCCAGTGGTGGAATGAGGCTACAACACCCGGGTCATTTCATTTGTCTTATATTTTTATCTATTAAAAATGGTTTGTTTCTTTAAAATAAGATTAAATAAAAAATTAAATAATGGAATAAAACACTTCAATATAGTTCTACTCATTATTGGTCTTATTATATATATATATATAAAAAAGATTTTCACCTGTTTCACTTTTTACAGTGTGGAGGCTCTATTGAAGCTGACTTCTGGAAATGCTCAAAACTACATATTTCAAACTCTACTTGCAGCACTGTGAGTATTTTTGTTCTTCTTCTTTGGTATAAAAAGAATCTGGGTTTGCATTGTGGTTCAGATTTTTGTATCCAGACTACTCCCAGACTATTTCCGTGGACTCTGATTGTAGTTTTTGAGATATTGTTTGTTCGACTTCGTATAATTTGAAGCCGGAGAGTTTCGGGATCTGCAGCTTCTGGTCAAATAATCGTTCTCAGCAGGGAGGAGCTGAACGGACCAAACATCCTGCTTCTGGTCAACTTTCAAACCTGCCAAAATGAAAAGAAATGAAAGAAACACATGCTGGAAAACAAAATCAGTTTCCTTTACTGTTTATATGAAGTTAAACAAACACAAAGCAAATATTCAGATTCCAGGTCAGGGGTTTGTGGGTCTGAGGAGATGTGAGACGACTGGGCTTGTCTTTTTCTTTGATTTCCCTATCTGCTCACACACACACACACACACACACTGTACTGAGTTAAGTGTGTGTAGTGATTATCTGTCTCCCGATCACTTCAGTCTGCAGAGAAATTTGTGGGAAAACCAAAAAACAAGCAAGAAAACATCTGTGAGAATTTCTGAGTCACAAACACATATTAAAATAATGACCTGAGTCATTTTTCAAGTTTCTGAGAAAACACACTAAACCTAATAAAACACAGAGAATATTATATTTGTTATCTGTTATCAAGAGGTGATTTAGGTCAAAAAAGCAACATGTCTGGTAGCTTTACATGTAGTTATGGTTTTATCTCAGACTGTAAATAATATAATTCAACTTTATTGACAGTTCAATGAGTTAAAATTACAAAATTAAAGCATTTTAACCTGTAGTTCATTCACTGATTGATAAATGAAGCTTTTTACATGGATACACAACATGTTAACAGGTGTATTTTCCTCATAGTTAAAGCACTGAGCTGGAGACTCTGTGTGGTTAGCGTAGCCTAGCTCAACCGCTAATAGTTGTTTTTCTATTACAGTTTGTGTGATGGATTAAACAAACAAAAACAAATTCAATAAACATCACCGGCGCAGGAAAATAAAGACCTGGGGTTATGTAATGTTTTTAGGGGCTTGTTTTTTCGTGCCTTAATGTGGAGGTTAAACAAGCAGACTGTAGGATTGGTTAAGTCTTCAGAAATGTGTGGGACTCTTTATCAGATGTTGTTATTGGCCTCCAGCTGCTGTGGATCCAAACTGCAGCTCTGCACACACTCATGAGCTCTGATTTCACCCTCAACACCAGACTTTAGCTGCACGGGCAGGTAAATAAGAAGAAAAATTAGTCTGAAGATGCACTCACAGATTCCTATGTATATTACATCAGCCTGTGTGCCGCTCTGAGCTGTTTGTATGGAAGAAATGTGGAAGTAATATGTAAATTAGCATAATGATACTGATAAAAAAATCACTGCTGTTGTTCTCAGGTGTAGAAGGAAGGAAGGAAACCAGAGAAAGTGACTGGGGAAGGAAGGGAGGGAGGAAATATGTGAGGAAGGGGAGAAAAAAGGAAGGAACAGTGAGGTCAATTTAACCCTGGAGGAAAACAGGAAGTTGAACTCATTTGTTCCTCATATTCATTGTTTATTTCTCACATTTTAGCTCATCTGTTTTGTAGAAACTCCTTCATAATCCACTTACACTGCAAGTGATGGGGGACTTTAAAACAAAGTGTATCCGAACCTAACATGGAGCTTCATTTGATTTTCCTTCCAGCTCAACACGGTCTGAGGAAACGCACAGAGGGAACCTGATAAAACCACTGTAAACATGGCAGAAATCCACTGACTCAGACGGCCCAAGCCTTGAAATCATTGAAAACACATTTGAAGGTGAACTTTGAGCAGTTTTAACAGCAGCAACAACTACAGCGAGGAAGTCCTCCTTCAGCTTTTATATGAGCACCTTTAACCCTCACGTCCTCCTGGGGACATTTCTGTCCACTTCAGTTTTTGTGATAGTTTTTTCTGTGTTAATGAACGACAAACATTTCAGCCAGGTTGCCTATGTTTTGGTAAATTTTGTAATTTCACTCCCAGCTCCAATAATATAACAAGACTGGGATAGTTACAGGATAGTCAGTTACAGGACAGATAGTTACAGGACAGTTAGTTACAGGACAGTTAGTCACAGGACAGTTAGTTACAGGACAGTTAGTTACAGGACAGTTAGTTACAGGACAGTTAGTTACAGGACAGATAGTCACAGGACAGTTAGTTACAGGACAGATAGTCACAGGACAGTTAGTTACAGGACAGTTAATTACAGGACAGATAGTTACAGGACAGTTAAGTACAGGATAGTCAGTTACAGGACAGATAGTTACAGGACAGTTAGTTACAGGACAGATAGTTACAGGACAGATAGTCACAGGACAGTTAGTTACAGGACAGTTAAGTACAGGACAGTTAGTTACAGGACAGTTAATTACAGGACAGTTAATTATAGGACCGATAGCTACAGGACAGTTAGTTACAGGACAGATAGTTAGAGGACAGTTAATTATAGGACAGATAGCTACAGGACAGTTAGTTACAGGACAGTTAATTACAGGACAGTTAGTTAGAGGACAGTTAGTTAGAGGACAGTTAATTATAGGACAGTTAGTTAGAGGACAGATAGTTACAGGACAGTTAGTTACAGGACAGTTAATTACAGGACAGTTAGTTAGAGGACAGATAGTTACAGGACAGTTAGTTACAGGACAGATAGTTACAGGACAGTTAGTTACAGGACAGATCACTATAGGACAAATAGTTACAAGACAGTTAGCTACAGGACGGATAGTTATAGGACAGGTAGATACAGGACAGGGAGTTACAGGACAGTTAATTACAGGACAGATAGCTATAGGACAGATCGCTACAGGACAGATAGAGGATAGTCAGTCACAGGACAGATCGCTATAGGACGGATAGTTACAGGATAGTCAGTTACAGGACAGTTAGCTACAGGATGGATAGTTACAGGACAGTTAGTTATGGGATAGTCAGTTACAGGACAGTTAGATACAGGACAGATAGTTACATGACAGATACTTATAGGACAGTTAGTTAAGGGACAGTTGTTTACAGACAGTTAGATATGGGACAGTCAGTTACAGGACTCTGAAACTGACATCGTCCCATATCAGACTAAGACCCAGGTTCATGTGTTTGCTACTGCACTGCTCATTTGTATGCCTCCTTCACTTGTAGAGGTTCCTACCTGGCCTCACAGTCACAAACATCTTTTTCCCATTAAAATCAGCCAATCGGAAGTGAGGTTCATTAATATTTATTGGAAAAACTAAAAGTAAACTGTGCTTTCTGAGGCTCCAGTGAGGTGATGAGAGGAACCTATAAAACTACAGAGTTGAATGTTTATACTTTAACCTTCACTCTTTACTATTAAATAATTGTGCAGGTATGGGACCTTTAAAGGGTTAAAGTTCAAATGTATGATCAGGACTGAAGTTAGTTAAAATGTAAGCAAAAAAAGTGAAAAATAATATTAATATAAAATATTTAATATCAATGTTAGGAAGAGGACATTTCTGTTCTTTAGCGAGGTTAAATAATTATAAATCAGCAAAGGAAATAACTATATCAAATGTACTATAGATAAAATAACCCATTATTACATTGGGACTTATAATAATATCATTAAAACATTACCAGGAAATGACCTTTACAGATAAAAGTCAAGCTGTAATATTTGGGTTCAGAGCTTAAAATTAACTGATAGATTTCACAGTCGCTGCGGTTTAAGTTGCGGGTTTCACGTTTCTCCATTGATACCGTTATTTGGCTGCCTGACTAATGTTGTTACAATACGGCGGTTGTTGCCCCGCTAGCCCCTCCCCTTGCGTCGCTGATTGGACGAACCCAGCCAGAGCCTCTCTGCGATTGGTGCAAATGTCCGCCAATCGCAGAGCTTCTCTGTGATTGGTGGACATTTCTATCAATCACATCCTTGCTTTTAAAAGGTGGGCGGGGCCTCCTCCCTCGCTTGGGAAAAAGTTATCCCAAAGTTTTTTTTTGCTGCCTCATGCTAGCCAAAATAACACCGGAAGTACGTGACATAGACGTAAAAATAAAAGCATTTCAGTGCAACTTCAGGTGATTTAAGCAAGTGTGTGGCTGTATCGGTTGTAGCAAATATAAATATAATCCTGTGATAGCGTATTGAGCGATATAACAACTCTAAAACATGCTAAAGTTTATTTCTTTGACGTTTCAGGGCTTGACCGGAAGTGGCAAGCGCGGTTTTGGCCGCTGTTGCCACCGAGCTTGACGACTGTTTAAAACCGTTTCCCCCTCCTCCTCCTCCCGCCGCAGCTCTTCCCACTCCGTCCCTCTCCATCCATTCCGTGTTGTTGTGAGCGCGGTGGTGATGGAGCAGCGGGGGGACCGCAACTGATACGAGCCGAGCCGCCGACACCGGGGAAAAGAAGCGACGGACGGACGGCCCGGGAGGGGAAGAGCATGGAGACGGTGGAGCAGCTCGTCTCCTTCCACCACATCCAGGTCCAGTTGAGCGGGGGCGCGCCTTGGGGCTTCACGCTGAAAGGAGGACTGGAACACGGAGAGCCGCTCATCATCACTAAAGTAAGCTCACCCAAACGCTGTCAAACAAGTATATAGAATGTGACATTAGCCATAAATCTCACACACGGGTGAGAAACTCCAGTCATGTGTTTAAAAAGACTTTGAATGTGTCTCAAAGTGACCGAACTCCGTGTTTAAGTAGCGGCTCCGCACTCTGGAGAGTCCAGTCGGAACTTTAAACGTCTAAAAAAAGATCCGGGCTGCGTTTATTTCGCTCTTTCTTTTTCCTGCATGTACAAATCAGAGAAAAGCAGACCTTATCTTACAGACTCGGCTCCTGTGAGTCACAACGGGTTATTTGTTTGCTTCAGTATTGTGTATTTTTTTGAGAAAAAGTGTGTTTTATCTCTCCAATGGCTCTCAAAATGTACAATTAATGGTTTCGCTTGCTCCACACCAAAGTTATAACACTTTTTATTTCGTTTGGGCTTTTTGTTTTCAATATGAGTTTTAAAGTGGGGTTTAAACATTTATTTTTAGATTCAGAAGTGTTGTGTAATAAATACTTAATAAATTCAAATCATTTTCAAACATGTTTTTAGGATAATGCAAATCAAACAGTCAACACAAGATGCTTCTTATTAAAGCTGCAACTATCAGTCGATTAATCGATTAGTTGCCAATTATTCCATTAATCGACAACTATTTTGATCATTGATTAATCAATTTGAGTAATATTTTAGAAGAAAAAGTGAAAATTCTCCGGTTCCAGCTTCTCAGATCTGAATATTTTTTGTTGTGTATTAGTCATCTTTAAGACTAATTAAAAAACACTAATTAAAAATTCTTCTTTTTACCATTTTGTGAACCATACAACTCATCGATTAATCATTTCAATAATCGATAGATTAATCAACCCTACTCAGCCCTACTCTTCATAGTCAGTCTGTAAAAGACCAAACTGAAAACAGGTTCTCTATAATTTATTCAGTTTGATTTAGTTTCATAAACACACACCACTGCTTAAGTTAGCGGTCGTCTTTGTTTAAAGCGACAGTTCTAGTTTTATTAGTATTATTTAATTTATTTATAACAAAGTGGCACCACACTCATCCAGAGGGGGGGCGCTGTTGAGCAGAAATTACCCAGCGATTTCTGAGAGAAATCAAAAGCCATAGGAGAGATAAAACTCACTTTTTATCCATCTAATACGCGATATCGAAGAAAACACACACCCCGTCTGGAAGCATTAAACCGTGCCTTTAAGGTAAGAACAGTTTCTCTATGAGTGGAACATGCAGGAAAAAGTAGGGTTGAAACATTGAGACTCTGCAGCCTGCACAGTCCCATATGAGGATACATGTTCACGTGTATATTTAGAGTTAGCTTTTCACATTCAGACTTATTATAGGAATTGTATGTTGTAAGTTTGTGGTCCTTGCAACACTCCATCTACACCAAAACAGCAATTGTGGTTAGTTTTTGCAGTCTATCTCTTCATAGTGGCTGCTGGTCGCATGGTTTCAACTTTTCAACCCATGCAACAACCAAAAAAAAAAAATGCCCCAGTTCTGTATTTAAGCAGATTTGAAGCTCCAGTCTCTTCCTCCTCCTCTGCAGAGAACAAAGTTATCATCCAGAGGTTTGTCAGCTGTCACTGTCTGTGAATATAAAGACTTCCCTGTATAATCTAATGCAAGCGTCGAGGGTCTCCAACGTGGGGTCAAAGGGTTTCCCTGAGGGATCCCTTTGCTGAAACCAGGCTCTGTTGTTCATCTTCCTGTTACTTCATTGACTGGAAAGGTTAAAAAAAAAAACAAAAAAAAACGCACAAAGTGTTGACAGACGGACTGAAACCACATCACATGACTGAGTTTGGGGGCAGAAATGATTGAATTGAGGGTGTGTGTGTGGGGGGGGGTGGACCATGTGGACGTGGGCTGCTGATTGTTTATTACACTGACGCAGCATCTCGCGGCGTTATTATCCCGGGAGGTTTTTAGTTTCAGGTGTGTTTTTTCGTGCAGTTTTGGGGAGATTTAGTGTCAGCGGCGGCGCTTTCTGGGATTTAAATATTTTTTTTTTTTTTTGCCTCGACCTCCTCGTCTCGTGCGATAAAGTCGTGGGGGCCGACGTTTCCTCCCGGCCTCTTCTCACGGTTTCACGCCGCGGGCGGTGAGCTGCTGGAAATAAGGAGGGTGTCTTTGAATTACTGCAAGTAATTATTGGTGTGTGTTCTTCTACTGGGGGTGGTCTCTCTCTCTCTCTCTCTCTCTCTCTCTCTCTCTCTCTCTGTATGTGTCCAGTCGATGCAACCTCTGCTCCCTCTGTCTTTTTGCTGCAACTCATGCTGCAGACATGCTGAACATCAACCTCTTTTTATACGCACATATTTTCACTAATACAGTTTTTATGGTTAACCACTTTAACCACAGGCCTATTTTTCAGTTTTCCTGCTATAAATCATAATAAATATGGAATATATTTTCAACCACAAAGGTTATTGCACTTAAACCTGGTATCAAAATAAATCTACAACATGTGAGGTGACTACAGAAGTGTCAGAATTCATTTATGTTGCTGTTACAGGGCAAATATAGTTAGAATATTGTAAAAAAAAAAAATCAGTTGTGTATCACTGCATTTACAAGTTGGACATGTCACTATGACTGAAGCTTGTTTGGTTTCCTTTTGCCGTATTTCTGAGCATTTTAAAAACAGAACTGAGGTAAATATTGAGACTATTTCTCATTGTTCCAATAATAAATAATAATATAATAATAATAAGAATTAAAAACTTGAAAAATATCCCTTTAAGGTGTATTTAGTACAGATAAAAATGTGCATGTAGCTCAATCTGTAGGCTGATATTATGCATTAATAGTGATTATTGATAGTCTTCTTGATTTTGCTCTCAAATCGCACCAGATTGCTGCATTTAAATGTAAAATCCTCCATTTCTTTAACCCTAACCCCTGGACCTCCCCTAGAAGGGTGAGTTCTTTGTCTTAAACTGAGACTGAGCTCTGCTGAGAAGTGGCAGCAGCAGCGGCGGCGGTGAAACTTTGGCCGGTGTAACCTCTCCATTGACCACACTACTAGCAGCAGCAGCAGCAGCAGGGAATGGAAAAGCCTGGCTCGGCTCAGTCATCTGGAAACACACACAGAGTCACACACACAGTAACACAGCCCCTGGGAAAATGTGACTGCGACCGCTTACAGGAGATAAAAATCAAAACTGTTCTGCGGCCGGTTAAAACTCGCGCAGTAAAGCAGCTCCGGCCTCTTGAGCGCTGGACGTTTTAAAGCGTTTAATGATTAAGTGCGAAGTCTTGAAGGAAAGAGGCGAGAACACGGAGCAGGTAGCGCTGACAAAGACACGAGTGTGTGAAGTGTTTTAGGTTTCGAGGGTTTCCACCAGCCTACACACTCACACACAGGTTTACTGTGTCTGAATACTGTATAATCCCCTCACTTCCGACATGTGTGTGACTGTGTGAGCCAGAGGAGTATTAAGCACTTGAGCTTTTTTGGAAATGGGCTAATACGTTGAGCTGAGGTGGCCCCCGTGCACACAGAAAGCAGCGGCATGAGCCTTTAAAAGTGCAGGATGCTTCACTTGAGTGCGGTTTCTCATCATGTTTGGAAAAGCTGGTAAATAATCAACCAGGGAACGTGTCTCTGAAGCAGAGAAATCAGATGTTCACTTCAGATTCTGCCCAAATTCCACTTTTTCCTTTTAAATTTTTTACCTTTTACTTTATTTCCTTTTTTTAAAACATGATTTTTAGACAATATGTGTAATAAAACTCAGCTTTTCTCTCAAAAACCACACGCTAAGCTGTTAGCAGGGTTAGCTGCTGCTTTATTCCTCATGCTAACACAGGCTACTGTAGCCAAAACAGCTAATTTAGTGAGAAAACTTCATGCTAGTGCTGCGCTAGCTGCAGGAAACCCTCAGGAAATCCCAGCGCTATCATCTAACAGAACAGAATCTGGGCCTAAACTCATTTATTTATAAACCAACACACATAAACTTTGGTCTTATACCAAAAGGAAAATGCCTGAGAAAGCGGCCTTGATGTATTTATTCATCCAGGTTCACTTGTTGCATCGATAACGTATCACAGAGGATGTTTGTGATATTGACGCGTGGATTTCTTGTCCCAGTTTCTGCTTCTTTTCTGTTTTCAGTCAGAATTCGAATCATTTAGGACGTTTTGGACGTTCAATTGGAGTTTAAAGACGAAGGAGATGAAAAGTTTGCTCCTTAGATAATAGTCTGTTAGTGGATTAATTTGGATAAAATTTGTTGTGTTTTTCCTGAAAGTCCTGAATCATTGTGAGCACATTTGTCAGCTCCAGACTTTAAAGAGACACTTCTGTATTTCTCAGGCGGAAAACTCACTCAATCTTGTATAATAGTAAACTGATAATCTTTGGGTTGTGGACTGTTGGTTTGGATAAAAAAAAAGAAAAGAAACGATTCTAATATTAAGTCTTGATTGGCTTAATCCATTGATTCCAGCTCGAGACAACGCGCCTCGATGGGGATCATTGATGCCGGAACGATGTTTGTTTGTCCTATCAGCTGAAACGGATCAATAGATACACACGACTCCTCACACAGCACAGGAAAACTAATCAGGTTGGAGCTCTGGGAATCCGCGATGAACAGATTCACACTTTTTTTGTTTGTCTAACTTCAACAACAGCGCAAGGAGTTGGGCAAGTTTCGCTGCAGTTGTAGACAGAAAGTGCATAAATGTGCTGGTTGAAGACTGTGTGTGTGTGGTGTGTGTGGTGTGTGTGCACGGCCTTTTGAGAGTGTGTATGCTGCTGGAGGGGGAAGGGAGGCTTCAGAGACAGCAGAGGGATATAAGCCATTTGGTCAACATTCCACCAGGAGCATAACAAATTACTACTGTGGGGTGTGTGTGGATGGGTGTGGAGATATGTGTGTGTGTGTGTGGTTCTGTAACTGGAATACTTGTTTTCCCTGCAGCCAATGATCAGCTGTGTGATGACACGGTTTTATCAGCTTTAGGAGTCCGTTGGCCGTCAGCTCGTCTGCGACTTATTTCACCAAACAGCTGCTGTTTCATTTATTCTGGATTCATTGTTAATAAATCATCTCTATTTCCTAGCGCACATGTCACCTCGTAGCACAGCAAATATCAAGTAGAACTGTGGCAGAAATAGGAGAAAAAATGTGTTTTACTTCTTAAAACTGTTGATTTCAGACACAAGTAGAATAACAGCAGGTTGGTGATGAGTGATAGAGTCTAAAATCCATATTGTAATATACACTGCAGCCTTTTGTCATAGTAATATTGCAGTACAACTTTATAATAGAACCAATTTGGATGTTTTCCTTTAAAAAACGACTTTAATCGATTATAAAACTGTTGTAAAGTAATTGATTAAAATCAATTGTCGTCTTTTATCTTTAACATCTACAACTTGACATGTATTCTGTGTCGAATCTGTTGTAAAAAGACCACAGCAAACAAACTGTTGATAACACTGGATCCATCTACATCTGATTCTAAAAGCAACTCATTCATCCTCCGTCAAACTGACTCACAGCTTCATCTTTAAGATATGACCGAACATGTTGGATGAATCACTGTGGATCGGCTGTCAATCACTACACGTTCATCACATTTACTGTCCTCTATTCCTTCTGAGAAAGAGATCCGTCGTCCTCCTGGAGTTGGAAGCGGTTTGTTGTGTAATGAGCCGAGTGTGTTTGGAAACTCGGAGGCAGTCGGAGGTTGAGCCAGAACAGGAACCAGAGATGAAGACGATAATGTGACTGTTACTGTTGACGCCGCAGAAATAATCCACTCATCTCACAACACAATGTTTTCACATGTGGTCCAAGGTATGCAGCAAATGTCCTGGTAAACAGAGTGTGTGTGTGTGTGTGTGTGTGTGTGTGTGTGACCCCCTGCATTCCAGTAGATGTAGCCTCCAGTAGCGGTTGCTCTGCAGGGGGTAGATGAGGATGCCATCTGATAGAGATGCTATTGTCTGTACTCTGTGTGTGTGTGTGTGTGTGTGTGTGTGTGTTTCCAAGTCGTCTGCACTGATTTGTCCTGACTAACCAAAAACATCTGTCCAGCTGCTGTATTGATGAGAAACTGCTGCTGTCACACACCTGCAACTAATCAATTAATCAATATTGATATTATTGTCATTTTTAGTCATGTGGGACGAAGCAATAATATACAGAAATAAATATATGATTAATAAGCAAAAGTAAAAAATAATAAATAAATAATAAAAAATAAATTCATAATGATGATAATTAATCTGTCCATTAATTATTATTTTTTATTATTTTATTTTATGTGTGTAGGCTGAAGCATTACATATAATACAGAAATAGATATACAAATAATAATATATTAAATTAAAAGAAATAATACAAATAAAATAAGAAAGATAATAATGAATCAAAAAAATAAATATATTTGAATAATATTGCATATATTTTAATAATAGTAAATAAAATCAATTAAAATAAATTATAAAACAAATAAAATTAATAAAAAATATTATTTATAAAATATTTTGAGTGTAAAATGTGAGACCAGATAATGACTCATTGATTCAGTATTGATCATTTAATCAAATACAACATAGATTGGAAACATCAGAAAATGATGTGATGAACAGGTGACAGGGCAGCTGTGTGTGTGTGTGTGTGTGTGTGTGTGTGTGTGTGTGTGTGTGTGTGCTTTTGGTTGTGTGTGTGTGTTTGGGTGGAGCTGGAATGTCTCTATCTCTGATCTATGGAGCCCTTAGCTGTTTCTTTTAGGCTATGTCCACACACACACACACACACACACACACACACACACACACACACACACACACACACAAAACAACATTCCCTCTTTGTTTAAGTGCATCAGTGTTGTGAACCTCACAATTAATTTTGTGTGTGTGTGAATCATATTAAAGACATTTAATAAAACTATGTTAATATAGCAACACATTAGATTACAGAGTAAAAAATGGTAAAAACTAATTAATATTTATTAACTTTTAATCCGTAACAAATGGCTTTAACTCTACTCAATTAAACTACGCTGTTAAGTTCAGTCCACGGTTGTGTGTGTGTGTGTGTGTGTGTGTGTGTGTGTGACCTAAGGCTGCTGCCATTGTTATTGTTTTGTCCGACTCTGCATTTTAAATCCCCCTCTTACTCTCACACTGGGGGGTAACACACACACACACACACACACACACACACACACACACACACACACACACACACACACACACACACACACAGATGTTTTTTTTCCGTTCCTCTGGGTTTTTCAGGTGCAGTTTTGACCTGTAACTATCTCAGCCAATTAAAACTAATCTCAGTTTCCAGTTAGTTGAATGTGAAACTTTGGTTTTCTTTAGTCTTCGGACAGTAAACTGAATTTCTTTGATCTCTAGACTTTGATCTCATCTTTGGCTTTGGGAAACTTTACTTGTGCTTCCATCAAATTATTTTGATGCGTTTTGAAGAGTTAGTTTTGATGGAAACAACAAAATTCTGAGAAAAAAAAAGGTGCTTAATGCTAGATTTTATTCCTTGTGATTGAGATGATTTGTTCCATGTATTTTCCAGGTGCGTCGGCCTGTTACAGGCTTAAATTGTGTCCGTTTCAATGATTCAAGGGTCATTCATTCACGTTTGAGCGTAGAAATATCAGGAATCGCTTCGGTTCAGCTCTCAAAACACACAGACGTTTATATTCAGTAGAAGATTTCTGTGTTTATACGTTTACGGTTTATTGCGACTTCACCATTCTCCAAACCAAAAAAATGTACCACACACGCACTCACATCCGCACACACACACACACACACACATTCCAGCATGCAATGTGGTCCGCTCTCGTGGCTCCTGGCACGTCGACTCGAGGTTGAGGTCTAAGATGACACAAAACTCTCTTTGTTTACTGGGTCTTCTTCTTCTGGTCTCCGTCCCTCCCGTCCAGCGTCTCTTGGCATCTGACGAAAACATCCTTTCAGGTTTTTTTGTGTTTTTTTTTTTTTTTTTTCCCTTCGTCCATCCGAAGTGTGATTGCGCAAAACTTTCTCCTCGTAAGTGGGACGAGTGGAACTTCTGGACATCTGTGGGTGCTTTGCATTATCGCGAGTTTGCCAAAATAGTTTCTTCACGTCTAGAGTAGGGCTGCAACTGACGGCTATTTTGATAATCAATTAATCCATTGGTTATTGTTATTATTATTATTAATTTGGTCTTCTATAATAGTAAACTGATGAGCTGGCATCATATTATGGACCAAACTAATTGATTAATCGTTACAGTAATCGATTAATCTGCTCTAAAAATTGTCCGTTAGTTGCAGCCCTACAAACAATATTGTCAAACCTATCGCATAAGGCAGAAATGTCATAATATATATAGAGAAGAGAAGCTGGAACAACAGATTTTGGACATTTTCTTCTTAAAAATGACTCTAATCAATTCTAAAAATACTGGACGATTAATCTAATAGTTGGCAACTAATCGATTCATCAACTAATTGATGCAGCTCTAAGGACAATTTATCAATTACGCTTATATTACTCTTATATTACCCTTAAGTTATGTTACTGTTACGTTACAATTGATGTTAAGTTATGCCGTTTTCCCCAGGACTGCAAACAAGGTCAATTCTGACTCTTTTGATAATGATTTTTTTATTCCCAGAGGTTTTATACAACTTCCCTTGAGCCGAGAAAGGTGATTTAAAATGACCGTACGATTGCCACATTTTGGGAATCGATCATCCCAGGACAGTCATTCGATTTTGACAAGGTGAAGTCTGCGGGTTGGGCCCAGGTGCATGATGGGAACACATCACCGGCGTCTCCGCTGTGTCTCAAAACCTGAGACCAAATCTGAAGCCAAACACCAACCACATTCCTGTCGGTTCCACCTCAGCCTGGGAAAGTTTGTCACTTTACAACAAAGGCTGTTTAAATTATTGCCACAACATTCTCTTAAAGCCCCTGAACCTAATGTATGTTTACATCCAGTGTTTATGACCTGATGCATTAACGCTGCCTCCAGGATTCACTCCAGGCACTCAATGCACTTTCTACACTGATTAGCAGATCTACAGAAAATACATCTGCCATCAAATAATCACTTTAGGGTAATTCCAAACATCTACTCAAATGTGAGCAGTGTTTCCCACAGACTGAGTAGCTTGATCTCGTGTGAGTAAGAATGACAGAATCACATTGGAAATAAAAAAAAAAGAGGCGGAATCAATTTATGGCGCTTGGCTTTCATTCGGTGGCGCTGCGCCACAGAATGGTCTATGTGTGGGAAAGACTGGCGAGGATTTGATGCACATTAGAGACAGTGTCCAAGCTTTTGAATATCTGTCTGCTATGTCCTTCATTTCTAAGAAATCACCTGGAAAACCTGGAAAGCGATCGACCGATTTTCCAGTCGTAGAAAACATATGGAAAATGAGAAAAAAAAAAAGGTCAAATGTCCTGGAAATTATTAGGTTATCCTGGAAAATTAGGGCAGTAAAATGAAAGTGCCCTGTTACATATTCATTTGAACCTCTGACATGTTTTATTTCCACTGTAGCATAAATTAATGTGATTTAACGTGGCTAAATTAGCATTAAAGCTATCAATCAGTCAATTTTTAACTTTATTATCCTGGATAACTATTTGTTGGACCTGCGGCTCACATACAGTTTAATAATTAATAGTATAGAATAGAGGTATATGTTAATAAATGCATATTAAGGGGAATGTATTAGTGTCTGACATGACATTAGCAGCTGAAAATGTCCTGGAAAATAATTTCACATTAGGAGTGGCAACCCTGATTTTTCACTATGACCCGATTACCACACTTTGAGAATTGATTATTCAAGGACATGAGAACAGGCTGGAAGCAATTAATCAAAACACTAATCAATGGCAAATCAAAATAATCGCTAGTTGCAGCCCTTCAAAATAAAAGCATTTCTTTTGAAAAATGGAAACGGGTTATTTTCAGTATATTCTCCAGACTAACACTGCATGTTTTCCATTTTATTTAAACTGTAAATGAATGCAATCAACTATAAAAACTGTAATTTGCGTCGCTTCCACTCTTACTAACTTAAACCTTAAAATAAACATGAACATATGAAACAGTCCTTTAGTGTTTCTGATCGAGTGTAACCTTGTTTTCATGTGCTGGAGACGCTGATCTGCTTCCTGAGGACCGTGTTGATGTGGGTTGAACAGCGGATTGACGGTTTTGCGGCAGCATGAGGGAACAACCACACGACTGTCATCGCTCGGTCGTTCAAGACGTTGCTGAATCCCGATTGATGCTCGTTTAAAACCAGCGAGAAGAACACAAACAGATCTTCACAAAAGTCGATCGTTTGAAATAACCTAAACTGTTCTGACAGAGGAAAAAAAGAGAAAACAACCCAAAAACTCCTTAAGAAACCAAATGAGAAAATCGTTAGTTGGTTTACCAGCGGTGGTTGTCGGTACCACTTGGTTCACATCTGTCTGCAGATGTTAAATCAGCTGTGGGAGCAGCTACAACTGACCGCTGATGACAGGAAATGACATGAACGTGTTTGATTTGTTAATATAAATCAAGGATTAGCTTAATCTGAGAATAAAGGCGGCGAGGAGCAGCAAAGATGGCGTCGATGCAAACATGTTCATGGCAAAGATGCCTCCAATTATACAGAAATGAATACATTTTAATGTCATCTACAATCATGAGACGTTTCTGCCCGGAGGAATGTTTTTTGTGGTTCAGATCTAATTATTAATAAACTTTTCCAGTGTGATACGTTAGGACTCTCATAAAAATACTTGAGTAGCAGCCCAGAGAGAGAAAATGACAGCAGGAAGAGAGAGACTGAAGAATCTTTGAGTAAAAATATACATGAAGTTCTCTATATGATTCAATTAAAGCAGCTTTATTGGCACAAACAAATAAAACATGTTGTTGCCAAAGCAGTTTGCAATATATAACATTCATGTTAACCTATAACATATGTCTCTCTCTCTCTTTATGTCTGTCAAATTCAAATTCAATTAGCTTTATTGGCAAATAAATACAATGCATGACATTCATATTACTATCTCTGTCTCTCTATCTTTCTCTCTTTGTCTTTATCTCTGTCTCTCTGTCTGTCTCTCATTATCTGTCTCTCTCTCTCTGTCTCTGAGGTCTTTCAGCTCCCATTAACCCGTTAATGTTTCACTTGTGGTCTTTTTTTATGACATTGATGGATCAATCTGTCGTCTCTGCTCCACCAGGCCGTCGACCTCTTAACCTTTGCCTTTGTCAGTGCTGTTCACCGGATCTAATGGCTTCCATGCTCCACCAGGAACACACAGCCGGGGGTATGCGTGTGTGTGTCGGTGTGTGTGTGTGTGTGTGTGTGTGTGTGTGTGTGTGTGTGTGTGTGTGTGTGTGTGTGTGTGTGTGTGTGTGTGTGTGTGTGTGTGTGTGTGTGTGTGTGTGTGGACACATATATTTTAACTCACACACACCATTCTGAGACTTTAATAACAATGAATGAAGATAGAAGCCTCCATTTTCCTGTGTATTTACCTAAAATCTATACATTGATATATTTTCACCTTTAGGTCAATAGCGATAAATGTAAAGATTTCTTACTTCAAATTAACATGAAAGATTTCTGTAAATACTTGAACTCGGTTGTTAACCAGTTAACAACCAGTTAATACGCATCTAAAAACCACCTAATTATCCTCTAATAACCACCTAACAACCAGTTAATAAGCACCTAAAAACCACCTAATTATCCTCTAATAACCTCCTAACAACCAGTTAATAAGCACCTAAAAACCACCTAATTATCCTCTAATAACCACCTAACAACCAGTTAATAAGCACCTAAAAACCACCTAATTATCCTCTAATAACCTCCTAACAACCAGTTAATAAGCACCTAAAAACCACCTAATTATTCTCTAATAACCACCTAACAACCAGTTAATAAGTACCTAAAAACCACCTAATTATCCTCTAATAACCACCTAACAACCAGTTAACAAGCACCTAAAAACCACCTAATTATCCTCTAATAACCTCCTAACAACCAGTTAGCAACCAGTTAATAAGCACCTAAAAACCACCTAATTATCCTCTAATAACCTCCTAACAACCAGTTAACAACCAGTTAATAAGCACCTAAAAACCACCTAATTATCCTCTAATAACCTCCTAACAACCAGTTAATAAGTACCTAAAAACCACCTAATTATCCTCTAATAACCTCCTAACAACCAGTTAATAAGCACCTAAAAACCACCTAATTATCCTCTAATAACCACCTAACAACCAGTTAACAACCAGTTAATAAGCACCTAAAAACCACCTAATTATCCTCTAATAACCTCCTAACAACCAGTTAACAACCAGTTAATAAGCACCTAAAAACCACCTAATTATCCTCTAATAACCACCTAACAACCAGCTAACGACCATTTAAAAACCAGCTAATAACCAGCTAATTATCATCTAATAACCCTGTAATAACCACCTAAAAAACACTTACAAACCTCTAATCACCAACCAACTGTTGCCCTGAATTTATGATGTTTGAAGCATAAATGATGAATTTAATTGAAATCAAGCTAAATGCACGATTTTAAAATTCAGTTCTGCTCCAGTTAGTGTTATATTGTAAGAATAATTAAAGGTCAGTAAATTATTCTTACAATAGCATCCAAAAATAACTTGGGTTTTGCAACCTTTGTTTTCTCTCGGGCTGGAACATCTTTTTTTTTTTTTTTTTTAAAAAGAAGCTTTCACAACACTGGCCTCATGTTCCAAACAGTGAGGAGAAGGGTGAACGTTCAGGTCCCCATCGAAGCCTTTTATCAGCATGTTGCAACAAATTCCTTCTAAATAACTGCTGTTTAAGTTTCTGCATCACAGCTTTTATACCAAATATACCTGCAGGCAAAAAATAAACAGCTCCATTTCCTGTTTTGATGCATTTTTATACATAAATACATGTATTTTTCTAGATTATATGTTTCAAAAGTCACAAAAACCGAGAACACTTACCTTTGTTAGTTTGTGTGTGTGTGTGTGTGTGTGTGTGTGTGTATTTGCCTGCAGCTTCCACATGTCCTCATAAAACCTTTCTATGTTTAAATGTTTTTGTTTGTTTGTTTATTTCGTCCCCATATCAACCTGAGAGAGTGATCCATCCTAAAATCCTTTGTGTGTGTGTGTGTGTGTGTGTGTGTGTGTGTGTGTGTGTGTGTGTGTGTGTGTGTGTGTGTGTGTGTGTGTGTGTGTGTGTGTGTGTGTGTGTGGGTGTGTGTGGGTGGGTGGGTGGGTGGTATAGATCTGGGTGACAACTGAGGGTTAAAGTCTGACAGGTTTGGCGTTTGTTCAGGGTCGGTGGGGTTAGTGTGTGAGTGCTGCGCCGGTGTCTCTAAGGATTGTGGGTAGTGTGTGTTTGATGTGGCCGACAGCTCGGAGGCTGTAATGAGGGTCTTGTTTTCACTGATTAAGTGAGATTTTCATGGTATTACTGGAGCTTAACGTGGCAAGAACGCATTTGGTGTAAAGCGGCGAGGTTTCTGCGCTGGATTTCCTAGAGATCACCTGTCAATCAAACTCTGGGCGGCATGGCGACGCCTTTTCTTCTTCTTCTTTGATTGGAAACAGGCGTAAAATGTGTGGAGTGACATCTTTGTCTTCATTACGTGAGCAAAACGTGTGATTCTGAATCAAATCGTGAATCGAAAAGGTTTCGTTTGCGATTCAGGAAGTTGCTTCCTGTTCTGCTGACTCTGGTGGGCGGGATTTATGCTGTATGATGCTGCCATTGGCTGAGCTAAATCCTGAAAGGATCAGACTCTTTATGTCCTATAGGACTATGGACATTTTACTTTATTTTTTGCCCAAATCAGGATAAAATGACAATTTAACAAGGTTTCATTATGGCGGCTGCTTCAAGAATCAAGAAGAAGCTCTAAACATGATTCTAGAATCAGTTTCTACTGGTAATTGATAAAGTAAGTGATCACTTAAAATGACTCAGGCCATTATTTTAATAGACGATATATTGCTTTATTGATCTGTCGGTTTTAACAAAGGCTTTTGTCACTCACACTCTGAATTAATAAAATGTTTTCAGTTCTTATTCCCGAACACAACTTTAAGATTTGCAAAAAGTATTTCTCTTAGGCAATAATATGTTGTTATTGCTGAAATATAGTTTGAATTCACAATAAAGACACAAATGTCTGTAATAATTCACCGGTTTCTCAATAAAAAAAGCTGTTTGTTGCACCACTGAGCATTTATGGCGCAAAAGTCACATCCACCTGATTTATGAGCTTTTATTAGTGACTTGTAGCCTCATAAAATCCTTTAAGTGAGCATAAAAAAACGATACCTAACAACAACTGTTATTTATGTGTTGTCCTTGTAAACACTTCCAGAAAGGCCGTGGGAGTCCATCATAACACTCATAACACATTCTGGTTGTTGTTTTTCGAGCTGTTTATTTATAATATCGTCTCCGTGGTCGTTTCCTCCCAGATTCATACGCCGCCTCACTTGGGGGTCTTTTTCTTTTTCTCTGTACGTGATCGAGTCGAGCAAAAACAAGCCAGACTGCAGTACATTTCTTGGCAGCAGCAAGCGGGGGAGACTTTTCAATTTAAAATGTAAAATATTTAGTCTCACCCGCGGGAGTGCGGCTAATAAAAATATACGAGTGTTGGACCCTCCGGCGAGAGACTGTAGCACATTTCAAATCATTTACTGAAAATATTCCGCATCAAAAACAAACAGAAGGAGCCACGATGTGAAGCGAGTGTTTGGATCCAGGTTTATGTGTAAGTCCAAACTGAACCAGTCTAATGGGTTGTAGCTTCTGTTATAGAGCAGTGACGACTGTGCAGAACATTGACAGTCAGCAGGAAAGTACCTGGAACCTGTGACTCAGCTGTTATCAAACCTCAGAATTCAGGTGAGTGAGTAGCTCGATGAGAAAGAACATCAGAAAACACAACATTGTCTCAGGAAACATGTTCGTCATGAGATGGTGTTGGTTAAGGGATCATAGGATCATGATGTTGGACATGTGGTCTTAATGGTGTTGGTCATGTGGTCTTGATGGTGTTGGTCATGATGGTATTGGTCATGATGGTCTTGATGGTGTTGGTCATGATGGTATTGGTCATGATGGTCTTGATGGTGTTGGTCATGTGGTCTTGATGGTGTTGGTCATGATGGTATTGGTCATGATGGTCTTGATGGTGTTGGTCATGTGGTCTTGATGGTGTTGGTCATGATGGTATTGGTCATGATGGTCTTGATGGTGTTGGTCATGTGGTCTTGATGGTGTTGGTCATGTGGTCTTGATGGTGTTGGTCATGTGGTCTCTGGTATTGGTCATGTGCTTGTGTTGGTCATGTGGTCCTGATGGTTTTGATCATGTGGTTTTGATGGTGTTGGTCATGTGGTCTTAATCATGTTGGTCATGTGGTCTTGCTGGTGTTGTCATGTGGTCTTGATGGTTTTGATCATGTGGTCTTGATGGTGTTGTCATGTGGTCTTGATGGTGTTGATCATATGGTCTTGATGGTGTGGTCATGTGGTCTTGATGGTGTTGGTCATGTGGTCTTGATGGTTTTGATCATGTGGTCTTGATGGTGTTGTCATGTGGTCTTGCTGGTGTTGTCATGTGGTCTTGATGGTTTTGATCATGTGGTCTTGATGGTGTTGTCATGTGGTCTTGATGGTGTTGATCATATGGTCTTGATGGTGTGGTCATGTGGTCTTGATGGTGTTGGTCATGTGGTCTTGATGGTTTTGATCATGTGGTCTTGATGGTGTTGTCATGTGGTCTTGCTGGTGTTGTCATGTGGTCTTGATGGTTTTGATCATGTGGTCTTGATGGTGTTGTCATGTGGTCTTGATGGTGTTGATCATGTGGTCTTGATGGTTTTCATCATGTGGTCTTGATGGTTTTTATCATGTGGTCTTGATGGTTTTCATCATGTGGTCTTGATGGTTTTCATCATGTGGTCTTGATGGTTTTTATCATGTGGTCTTGATGGTTTTCATCATGTGGTCTTGATGGTTTTTATCATATGGTCTTGATGGTTTTCATCATGTGGTCTTGATGGTTTTCATCATGTGGTCTTGATGGTTTTCATCATGTGGTCTTGATGGTTTTTATCATGTGGTCTTGATGGTTTTCATCATGTGGTCTTGATGGTTTTCATCATGTGGTCTTGATGGTTTTCATCATGTGGTCTTGATGGTTTTCATCATGTGGTCTTGATGGTTTTTATCATATGGTCTTGATGGTTTTCATCATGTGGTCTTGATGGTTTTTATCATGTGGTCTTGATGGTTTTCATCATGTGGTCTTGATGGTTTTTATCATGTGGTCTTGATGGTTTTCATCATGTGGTCTTGATGGTTTTCATCATGTGGTCTTGATGGTTTTCATCATGTGGTCTTGATGGTTTTCATCATGTGGTCTTGATGGTTTTCATCATATGGTTGAGTTGCACAGTAAAATCACCAATGTTAACTTGGAGTTAAGTTTAACTCTACCAGTGTTAACTGGTGATTTTACTGTGTGGTGTCATCATGTGATAGTTTTGGTGTTGGTCATGTGATCTTGTTGGTGTTGGTCATGTGATGTTGTTGGTGTTGGTCATGTGATCTTGTTGGTGTTGGTCATGTGATGTTGTTGGTGTTGGTCATGTGATGTTGTTGGTGTTGGTCATGTGATCTTGTTGGTGTTGGTCATGTGATGTTGTTGGTGTTGGTCATGTGATCTTGTTGGTGTTGGTCATGTGATGTTGTTGGTGTTGGTCATGGGATCTTGTTGGTGTTGGTCATGTGATGTTGTTGGTGTTGGTCATGTGATCTTGTTGGTGTTGGTCATGTGATGTTGTTGGTGTTGGTCATGTGATCGAGCTCTCAGGATGTGTCTGTGTTTTCAAGTTTAAATATCACTTAATATCAAATTTGCTTCTCTTTGTTTCTTTTTTGTCTTCTTCCTCTTTCTCCTCTTTCCTTCCCTCCTCCCTTCCTCTAATTCCTTCACCTCTTATTTCCTTCGTCTACATTCCTGCCCTTCCCTTCCTTTTCTGTCCTTTCCTCTCATCTTATCCTCTCCTCCTCCTCCTCCTCCTCCGTCTCTCCTTATTGATCACGGTCCAGCTGAGTCAGTGTCTCAACGCTCTAAAAACCTCTCCGTCTGGGCCATCATTGTCTCGTTTGCTCCCTTTAATACGTTCATGGAAATAGTATTTAAGGAGAGAACACACCCTGCTTGCAACACAGGGAGCTGGACACACACACACACACTTTCTGGTGTGAGCGTGGGAGCAGCTTTTCCTCTTTTTGCAGCTCAGCTGCACCTCCTCCTCCTCTGATAAAGAAGCCTTGTGTAGTGTGGGTGTGAGGCTCCCAGGGCTCAGACTGGAGGGCAGAGGTGGACGGGGTGTGTGTTTCTGTTCCTGTTTGCAACAGAAAGTAAAAGCAGTAGAAAAGAAGTTATTTTGTCACATTTGCATGGCTGAAATTAATTAGTTTATAGTTTTTTTTTACATTTCATTGACTTTGAGAAAGACAGACATTAGATGTTTCTAGTGCCGTCAGTCAGTGTTACCTGGGATTTATTTCTACCCCCCCAAAAAACAGTGATTGACAATTAGAGCTGCAATGATTAGCCAATCAATTAGTTGCCAACTATTACATTAATCACCAACTATTATTGATAATTGATTTGAGTCATTTATAAGCAAAAAAATGTCCGAATTTTAGGTTTTAGCTTCTCTTCTCTGATTATTTTCTGGTTTCTTTAATCTTCTATAATAGTAAACTGATGATCTTTTTGTGTAGGTTGAATCTTCAGCTTTGGGAAACAGTGATTGACATTTTACACCATTTTATAAACCAGGCAACTAATCGATTAATCATTTTGATAATCAATGGATTAATCCACTGTTAAAATAGTTGTTAGTTGGATTCATGATATATTGAAAATTGGCCCAAACCTATAACTCATAAATTGATTCACACAACCTGAAGATCATCAGTTTACATTATAGAAGACTAAAGGAACCAGAAAATAATCAGAGAAGAGAAGCTGCAATCATTTGGACATTTTCTTCTTAAAAATGACTCAGTTCAATGAATTAAATGGGCCGATGTTGATGTTCTGACTTGATTCCACCTCAATCTAAGTGCCAGAGAAACATTCAGTTCAAAGTTCTCGTCCTGTATCCATAGCAACCTGGGTGAAGGAATGCGCCGTCTGATTGACCTTCTAGTTTCTGACCGTTGTGAAATATTTCGCACTTTCACCTCTCAGGCCTCTCAAAATCTGTCAAAAGAAAATACAGAAGGAAGAAAAGTCCTGGTTTTGGATGAAGGATGACCAGTAACGAGGGGTCATTACTTCACTTTAAGGCACAAATCAGAAATGTTGTAACCGCTAAATGAAACAAGGAGCCGTCAGAGTCACAGCCTCAAGGAACAAGGAGGAAAATTAAGACGATTTCAGTCGCCGCTGCTGAAGTTTCAGAGAACAAACCGAGTCATTGTGGGTCCTTCATCATGTCGTTCACATTAGACCACATTACACCACATTACACAACTCCTGACCCCGAATATGCCGTATGATATTTATGATGATTGTCTAGATTCGCCTCACAAGACACCAAATACCAAAACTGTTCCCAGCGGCGAAACACGAGTCAAACATAAACGAGAACAAACTTCTTTTACATTATATTTCACAGAAGATGGAATTCTGCAGATTATCCTGGTCCCACAGTATGGTTCAGTTGCTACGTCTCCTCTGTACAAACTCTCTGAAGTTTTATTCCTAAATTCCATGAGAAAACCTCAGCTCCAACACTAAAGCAAGTATTTATGTGTAGTAAAACCCTGTTACTGTTACAGCATCAATATATATCATCAATATTCACATCATCAATACAATAAGAACATAGTTTAATATAATATCAGTTGTAGGGCTGCAACTAACCACTATTTAGATATTTAATCTAGATTTGAGCTGATTACATGATTATTTATCATTTTTCTATGATTTTATGGACAAATAAGTGATCTTTGAACTTTTATGTGATTAATCATTGAACTTTGCATTGCAGGTAATTTAGCTTATTTCAATTTTTTGGGTCAGTTTTTAAGTCTTAACTCTGTAGTAAAACACAATGAATATGAATGAACAGATAAACTGATTCTGACTCTTCTTCAGTCAGAGATATTCCATATTTATCATCATTTTACAGCTGGGGTTGAAGTGGTTAACAAGTTTTAATTCATTGAAGGTTGAACTCTGACCTTTAAGGGCCAGGAGTTTGGTAATTTTGTCTGCACCAGGCAATAAAATGTTTACTAATTAGCATATTTAAGAAAAACATGTCCAAATCCTCTGGTTCCAGCTTCTCAAATCGGATTATTTCCTGGTTTCTTTAGTCTCTATAATAGAAAACTGATGATCTTTTAGGTGGAATCTCCAGCTCAAACATTATGAACCAATCTAATCCATTTATGGCTTCAATAATCAATATATCAGATTAGTCATTAGTTGCAGCCCTGGTGATAAACCTGGAGGAGCTGGTTTGATGCTTCTTCTCGTCTTTGGCCTGTTTTTTTGTAGTCGGGCAGACTCCGTGACTCAGAGTGGAGGCTGAGATCCAGCAGTGGAAATGAAGGTGAATTCAGATTCTATTTATAAGAAACTGTGGGAGAAACTGGCAGCGACATGTTTCCATGTCGAAGGCTCTGAATCCCGTTTCTCAGCCGAGTCTCAGGCTTTATGTTTGGGAGCTGGAGAGTGGCGGCGTGGACAATGGAGCTTAAAGCAGCAGGAGGTCTTGGGAGACCCCCTCACCCCCTCCCTAAGGGTCTTTGTCCTGGGGGGCCATGCAGACCTCAAGGATCCTGCAGGATCTGGGATCAAGTCAGGTTGACAGCTCTGTTTTAGCAGCGAGCTGACAAAGTGCTGTCATCCAAGAAATGGAGTCAGTGTCCAATACTCACCGGAACAGAACATTTAAATGACATCTCATGTGCTACAGCAACACATCAAATACTTATTTTAGATTTTAATGAGTAAATAAATACTTTTAAAACCTACAGATTATACAGGAAACAGATTTTTCAATCACAATAATGATAAAAGATTCAACCAAACTCCAAAAAGCATCGTCTGTAACACATATGTTCACCCGGTGAGAGATATAGGAGCTGCCATATTCTGTTGCTGTGGAAACGGGAACAAAACAGGAAGTGACGGGAATCATGGGAAGTGACATTCAGATAAAACCACCAGGATGAATAAAGCAGAGCGTGAAACTTCCTGCTTCTCTTAAACTGCATCACAGTTTGAGAGAAAAAACCATCGGAAAAATCATGAAACAACAACCACAAAAAAAACCTCTGAGATCCTGGAAGGGATCCCGTGTGTGTGTGTGTGTGCGTGTGCGTGCGTGTGTGTGTGTGCGTGTGTGTGTGTGTGTGTGTTTTAATGACGATTTGTAATCCTCATCTATCTTCACCGTCAACGAAATGACACAACTTTTCCCAGAGTAGTAAGTATTCCCTGCCAGTGTTCAAGCATTGTGTGTGTGTGTGTGTGTGTGTGTGTGTGTGTGTGTGTGTGTGTGTGTGTGTGTGTGTGTGTGTGTGTGTGTGTGTGTGTGTGTGTGTGTGTGTGTGTGTGTGTGTGTGTGTGTGTGTGTGTGTGTGTGTGTGTGTGTGTGTGTGTGTGTGTGTGTGTGTGTGTGTGTGTGTGTGTGTGTGTGTGTGTGTGTTATGTCACACACATACACATACACACACACACATGCGCACTGTTTTCTTCCAGACTTTCTCAAAGCCATGTTATCCAGAGAACTACTCATTTTCCTCTGTCTCGACCTTTAAGTAATGTGTGGTTTTACATACACAGTTTACACATTAAGACACCGCCTTCTCACACACACACACACACACACACACACACTCACAGATGTGTACTCTAAAGAGCACTTAGTGGTAACTCCTGCTGTTTAATATTAACGAGCAGATGTTTGCCATGTTAATCATCTCAAGTACAAACACACTCCGCGACAAAATCTCTGTGCATTTATCCCACTGGTATTGATCTTAAGACAGGAGGTGATTGTGTGTGTGTGTGTGTGTGTGTGTGTGTGTGTGTGTGTGTGTGTGTGTGTGTGTGTGTGTGTGTGTGTGTGTGTGTGTGTGTGTGTGTGTGTGTGTGTGTGTGTGTGTGTGTGTGTGTGTATCAGGTGATAGCTGGGTGATGACAGCCTGAGAGCAGCACGGGGATTCCCCGTTATTTGGCCAGGGCACAATGACGGGCGCCGTGCCACCGTACACACACACGCGCACACACACACACACACAGCATGAAGTCACCCCACGAATCTAAAAATAAAAGGGTGTGTCTGACCTGTGTGTGTGTGTGTGTGTGTTTCAGCACACAGAGAGGGCATTCTTCTCCGTCTCCTAAGCGCCTGGGGTGACCTCACCCAGTCTGGACATCCTTCAGCTGCATGGCACACACACACACACACACACACACACACACACACACACACACACACACACACACACACACACACACACACACACACACACACACACACACACACATATACAGGCATGTAGGTCAGACTGGAGTGAAACTGAGCTGAAGTTGGCTGAAAGCTGGTTTATTCAGTGCAGAAGACAGACAGACAGACAGACAGAAGGTTATTGATTATTAATCAGCTGGCAGCAGCAGCAGGAACATTCCTGCAGCTTCCCGTAGTTCACAGAGTTCATCTCCCACAATCTGATCCTTAACTTCCAAAACCCGACGAGTACCGGAGCCGTCTGCTTCCCACAGACCCGTCCGGATCAGATTCCAGCTCCGCGGTTTAATAATCAGGAGGAATGATTCACTGTTCGTTAAGAAACAGCCAATCACAGAACTTCATGTTACGACCTGTAAGGGATCGACGATTTCCACAAGATCATGGAATCATGGAATTACTATTAACACAGAATATTGTGAAAATGATGCCATAGTTTGACTGAAATGTTGATTTTGTTGATTTCCCGGAGGGTCGTTAATCTGTGCAGCACATAAACTTTAGAAGAATTCAACAGAAACTCCTAAAACACCAGGGTTGTAGAAAAAAACGTCTTCTCTTCGTAACATTTGTGGTTCAAACATTGAACATGAATTCACATGAAGCTTGAGGCCAATCAACACTTTACTTCCTGTTTATTTCAAATTAAAAGCATCTGTTTAGCTTAAATAATGTAGTTACCTTAAAATAATTAGTTACCAAGTCTTCTTGCTAACATCTTGTTTACTGTAAACTGAAAAAATGTTGAAATGACTTAACTTTATTATGTCAAATGGTTACTCAAAATTAAATTATCTAACTTTAGATATATTCTTTGAAACTAACTGCACTTATGTGTTTTCAGTTACCAGTTTTTAACCTCTTTTAGAAAAAGTCTGGACAGCAGCAGCCGAGGCTCATGGGTATTGTAGTTTCTCAGCTGCAACAAGGGATTAAATATCTGATTGATTCCGGCTTAACATTTGGTGTAATTTTCTTTAAGTGATAGATAAACACGTTATTAATCAATTAATCAATTCATCATTTGATTAAAAATGAGTAACAAGACTCATTAGTGGCACGTTTGTTAGAGAATTTGACGTTTATGTCATGAAACACAAACAAGCGTAGTAAAATTACAAGGCTCTCAATCTGTCCTGCTGTTGAAAGTCAACAACAACACACACACACACACACACACACACACACACACACACACACACACACACACATACAGCTGGCTGCTCTGCCCATAATAAACTCTTTTATTACAGCTCTGTAATTATGTCCCACGTTCTTCCCTTCTTCTTCCTCCATTCCTTTCTTTTCTTCCTCTTTCCTCTCCTTCCCTCCTCTCTCTCTTTTTCTTTCTCCTCCTCTTCCTCCTCTTCAGACCCAAACCTTTCCTCCCGTCCTCCCTTTTTTCGTCACCTTCCCTCTTTCCCTCCTTTCTCCTCTTCCTCTTCCCTCCGTTCTTCGTTTCCATGGTGGGAAAACGACTTGATGGTATTTATTACATCGCTGGTTAATGAGAGGTCAATTTACTGTGTGTGTGTGTGTGTGTGTAACATTCCACCACTGAAGCGTTTTTGCCTCTGGTTTGTTTTCATAATGAAGAACTCATTAGAAACAAATGAACATAAACACTGCGGCAAAATGAACTCAGCTCAGCCTTCGGGCTCTCGAGTGTGTGTGTGTGTGTGTGTTGGTTGTGTGTGTGTGTGTGTTGGTTGTATGTGTGTGTGTGTTTTCACGGGTTTGGAATGTGTATGGACATTGTTTAATTTTCACAGGGCATAATCAACATCCCTTTTCTAAGCAAAAAAAATGGATTATGTGTGTGTGAGAGTTAAATGAGGACAGATTAACTAGACCTACATGAGGATCCGTCACTGAGAAGAATCTGTTTAAGGGGTCAAAGGTCACGTGATCGTGTCACTTTTAGTCACGTCACATCATTTTCTTCTTCAACTTTTCTGTCCTATTCCGCCTCTGATCGGCTCCGCCCCTGATTGGCTCCGCCCCTGATTGGCTCCGCCCCTCATATTTTAAACATTCAGATAATGTATATTCAACTGGTGAATTCTTGAATTTAAGAAAGAATAAAATCAAGGAGATCATGAATATTTGAACTCAGATTAAAGGTCAGAATTGAAAGATTTAGAATGTTTTCACTAGAATAGAACTTTGAATATGAATTCGGCCTGTTTCTCCTCTTGAGCTGCGAAAAAACTGCACGGAGACATTGTTAAATTTTCAAAATAAAACAAATTCCTAAATAAAAAGCACGTTTATAGATGTCTGTCCATTATGAGAGAAAACACACACACACACACACACACACGTCTTTACCACATTGATCACACACAGATATCTGTAGTGGACACAGACTCATTGCAGCCACTAATACTGATAAAACCTGATCACGCATTTCTGCATTTATTATTTCTTTCCCAAATAGAACTTTATTTGCATTGATCTAACCAAGTTATTGCACATCACTGGATCGGAGCAACTTCAATATATATCATTTGGATTTCAGAGGGAGCAGGACTTACTGTCGGTCAGAGTCCGGGATCCCGGAGTTCCCCGTGCTCCCCGCTGCGTGTCTGTAAAAACCCTGAAACCGTAAAATCCGACCTGCGTTTCCCTGACATGCATTCCTTTGATTTGCGCAGTAGCGAGGGATGGATGAGTGATGGGAAACCAGCGTCTCCGCTCTCCGTTTTCACACCGAGGAACCAGGACTCTGCTGCTTCCCTGCCCCAGAGGTGTCTTTAAAACATCCGCATTAATCTGAGTAACGGTGGATGTGAGCTGCGTTTTATACGTCAGGAGAGCAGCAGTAAAACATGATCTGACCTGTTATTTGTTGATTGTCAACCGAGGAAAACGCACCATGGAAACAGACTTATCCAGCTCAGCGTAAACGGTTATTAATGATGCGTTTAGACCAAAATGAGCCCAGTGCAGCAGACAACATCATCATCATCATCAGAAAACCGCTTTAACGTCACTGTCAGACATTTCACTTTGGGTTAAAGTTCCACATTTAGCAGCATCTACAGAACAGACTATAATATTCAGAATATTGATATTGTCATTGCCTTGTAGATCTGCAAGGATAAATCGATTGATCTATTAGTTGCCAACTGTTAAATTAAGCACCATTTCACACATTTCAGTCATTTTTAAGAAGGAAATATCCAAATTCTCTGGTTCCAGCTTCTCTTCTCTGGTTATTTCCTGGTTTCTTTAGTCTCTATAATAATAAACTGATGATCTTTGGACAAAAAAAGACATTTTAGGTTGAATCGTCAGCTTTGGAAAACCATTTTAAGAACCAAACAACCAATCAGTTAAAAGATGGAATGTGTGTTACGTCTTTGTTAAAACTCGTTAGGTTTTCATATAAGCATTAAACATGTTTTTCTCTTGTTCCTTGTTTAATCGAAAATATATTTAACAGTTTATCTGAAGATGATTTGAAGCTGCAGGCGTCTGAGTTTGTGAAATAAACTGGAAATCTTCCACAGTCGCATTCTTTTTAGTGAAAATTCCCTCTTTTGTCTCGACGGACAGAGTTTTCCTGTTTAGCAGCAGAGGAGCAATCTTCCCTGAAAGAGAAAACTCGGCTCTAAAGACACTGTGGTGTCTCCCTGACCTGACTAAAGAAGCTTCAGATAGACGTTTACATTCACGTTTGACCAGTAAATGTGTGTGTGAAGCCTTTAAAAGCCAGAAAGCTTTTATATTTGTAGTCAACACGTGTGTAATCTATTGTCCTGGTTCTATTTCCTGTTTGTGACTCTGTCAGCTGGTTTGAACAATACAGGGCTTTGTTTAGTTGTTTTGTTGTGACACTGTAAAAAAACAAAATTCCGATTTTTATTTTATAGATTTTTCCTGTATTTCAAAAATATGTGAAAAGGCCAAAACTCCTGTGAATGTACATGCATGTAAAATAACATATTAGAAATGATCTAATCTTAGAATAAGTAGATTGATGCAATTATATACAACAGATTTTATATGAATTTATCACATACTATACATAAGATAAATATGCGTTTTATCAAAAAATAAAGATGCCGTTTTTACAGTGTATGTTGAAATGACTTCAAACCTCTCACCTCACTTCTCTCACTTCACTCCTCATCCCTCAAATCTCACTCCTCATCCCTCAAATCTCACTCCTCACACTTCAAATCTCACTCCTCATCTCTCAAATCTCACTCCTCACACCTCAAATCTCACTCCTCATCTCTCAAATCTCACTCCTCACACCTCAAATCTCACTCCTCACACCTCAAATCTCACTCCTCACACCTCAAATCTCACTCCTCATCTCTCAAATCTCACACCTCAAATCTCACTCCTCACACCTCAAATCTCACTCCTCATCTCTCAAATCTCACTCCTCATCTCTCAAATCTCACTCCTCACACCTCAAATCTCACTCCTCACACCTCAAATCTCATTCCTCATCCCTCAAATCTCACTCCTCACACCTCAAATCTCACTCCTCACACATCAAATCTCACTCCTCACACCTCAAATCTCATTCCTCACACCTCAAATCTCACTTCTCATCCTTCAAATCTCACTCCTCACGCCTCAAATCTCACACCTCATCCCTCAAATCTCACTCCTCACACCTCAAATCTCATTCCTCATCCCTCAAATCTCACTTCTCATCCTTCAAATCTCACTCCTCACGCCTCAAATCTCACTCCTCACACCTCAAATCTCACTGCTCACCCCTCAAATCTCACTTCTCATCCTTCAAATCTCACTCCTCACGCCTCAAATCTCACTCGTCACACCTCAAATCTCATTCCTCATCCCTCAAATCACACTCCTCACACCTCAAACCTCACTTCTCACCTCAAATCTCACTCCTCACACCTCAAACCTCACTTCTCACCTCAAATCTCACTCCTCACACCTCAAATCTCACTCCTCACACCTCAAACCTCACTGCTCACCCCTCAAATCTCACTTCTCATCCTTCAAATCTCACTCCTCATCCCTCAAATCTCACTCCTCACACCTCAAACCTCACTTCTCACCTCAAATCTCAACCCTCACATCTCAAATCTCACTCCTCACACCTCACTCAAGACATTTTGTTCTTCACATGTCAAATTTTACTCCTAACACTCCAAATCCCACACCTCACTCCTCACTCCTCACACCTTATTCAGACCCAGACCTCCCTCATCCTGCTCCCCTGAAACATCACATTGATGCATCTCCAGCACAGAGCTCCCCACTGTGTGACCCAGACACTCACAGTCTGTTGCAGAGGAATGTGGACGGCCTTCTTGTGGTTCGGGCTGGTTTTTTGGAAGATGCTTTTTAGGGCGCCGTTACCATGGCGACAGACGGTCCAACAAAAAGCCCCCCAAAAATGTGTTTTAAAGGAGTTGGCTCCACTTATTTTTCTGAATGCGCTACTGTTTGACATCCAACTTTTCCCTTTTTTTTTATCTCCACCAACTCATCTTCCGTCTTTTCCTTTTCTCCTTCTGTGCAGATTGAGGATGGAGGGAAGGCGGCGCTGTGCAAGAAGCTAAAAGTGGGCGACGAGCTCATTAACATAAATGGCTCCGCCCTCTACGGCAGCAGACAGGAAGCCCTCATCCTCATCAAGGGATCGTACAGGATACTGAAGCTGGCTGTCAGGAGGTAAACACTCCACCTCACAATGAAAAAGATGATGCACACATGGCTCATCATCATCATCATCATCATCATTGTAGTTGTTGTCACGCACACAGATGCCTCGCACAAATAGTTTCGCGACTTCAAAGGGAATATTTTTTATGGCGTTTTCGTTTCCCAACAACGGATGTAACGAGTTTGTCGTCTGTCATTTTGTTTGCTTCTTCTTGACCGACACTTGAAGGGAAGGAAACACAGTGTTCTCAGATAGAGAGCTCTTCTGAGGAAGTGACCTTTGACCTTCAGGGTGCCGGTGGACGAGCTGATGTGTATTGTGGGTAATCTCTTGGACCAGAATCTCAAAAAACAAGCCATTAGAATTGAATTATGGATTTGAATTTCCTCCTGGACACTGCGTGTGATTTGTTCTGTAACCTGTGTGTCATTCTGTCGACTCTGAACTCGCTTGACCCTCGGTTGTAGATTTGTGTGAACTTAAGAATGTGGCTCAATCTAAACAACGTGTCTGGGGTCTGACTGATAGTAAACACCAGCGCTGACCCAAACAAACGATAGGAAGTCTGAAATCTGTCTGAAAGTCACAGCCTTAAACAGAAGGTTCTCACTCTGAAACTTGAAAAGTTGGAGATTGGTGCAAATTGATGCATTTTAGATGGTTTGACTGGAAAATGAAACGGACATAAAGATGTAGCTCCTCTGCTGCCGCCATCTTGCTCAGGGGTTGTTAAACCCAGGGAACTTGATAAAAAAAAAAAATAAGAAGCCAGCATCATAAAACATATATGTATATATATATATAAGTATTGCTTATTAATTCTCTAATTATAGATATATCTCCTGCCTGCTTAGATTTAAACTCATTCGGCTTCCCCTGACCAATATGGCTGCCGTGTAGACTCATCACTCCAGTGAACAGAAGCTGCCAGTGCAGTGTTTATTTGTGTGTATTGGCGGCAAAACACAAACTAAATAGCTGTGAACGTCCAACGAATCCAGATTTACCCATTTGTAGCATTTATAAAGGTTCATGTTGATTAAACCTCAGCAGCACAGCTTGTAAAACGTGTGTAAACAAATAGTGAAGTGTGTGTATTTGTTTTAAAGCTGCATTAAGCTTGCACCACTAGCTGCTCTCTCCCCTTTTTTGATAAACTTTACAGGGGAAGGTGCCTTTAAAAAAGCAAAAACTTCAGCAGGGACATAAACTCTTTGACCTGCTGCCGTCTGGCAGAAGATACAGGACGATAAAAAACAGACAGACAGGCAACAGTGTCACTGAATGCAGCCAGGGAATAAAGGTATATGTGTCTTGACTGTGCAATAATATGATGCAATATAGAGACTGATGTGATGTGTGCTTGCTGTTTATGGTGGCTTGGTGTTATTTATTTATGACTTAATCCTAGTATATGTTTTTATCAAACATTCAATAATTTCCAGGATGTTAACCCGTTAAATATTTCTCTTTTTTAATTATTTCATTATTGATTAGAGCCTTGGATATGTCAAATATTAACAAGACGTTTGATTTGATTGCATTAGTGTTTTTATGTAGTTTCACATTCACTTGATTTGAAGTAAAGTCGTGAAGTTGGTGCACTGAGTTGGAGCAAAAAGTCTGCAGCTTTCACCACTAGATGCTGCTAGAAACTATGCGACTGTACCTTTAACTAGGCGAAAAAGAACAAAACAATGAGCTGAAAGTTGGTAAAACGCTGAATCAGCAGTCAGTTGCTCCTCTGTTGTTGCTGCTTTCTGCTCAGGAAGCAGAAAGAACTGCAGGAACGTCCCAGCCTCGGTCCAGTTGGCGTCTCGGCCAGACGTTTAGGGTGTTGCTTGATCTGAGGTCAGATTTGATGTTGTTTCAGTTGAGTTAGTATATTTGGAGCAGGGAAAGTTGCTCTGATTTTCACCGTGATGCGATTTTAAGACCTAAAAATAATCGAATGTTGTTCATCAGCTGCAGCTTCTGGATACTTTCTGATTAGTTTCTGCACTTCCAGTTTTGTTTCTAGTTTTACAGACTCCTGCTGGTGCCACTCGGTGGGCGTCAGTGGACCTGCAGCACATGAAAGTTTGTTTTAAATAATACTTGACAACTCGAGAAGAGATAAAAGCTTCACTTTTTCCATCTGTGTTGTGGTTTCTTTCAACCTTTTTTAGCTCCGTGATTTTTTTGATCCTCTCCGGGGTTCTCAGCTTGACCCAGACTGGAGATTTTACTGCTGCAACACACACACACACACACACACACACACACACACACACACACACACACACATAGCTTCAGACAGCTGTTTGGCAGCATCTTATTCTGGCTTTGAAACCAGATCGACCGTCCAGCAGCCAGATGGTTGCCATGGTTACTGCTTCTGTTTCTGAAGAAGGCCGGACCCGTCTAATGCTGTTAACGCACACACACACACACACACACACACACACACACACACACACTGGTATGTTCTGGAATGTTTTTGGTATGTTTCTGGTGTATTTTACCTTCATGAAAAGGTTTTTATCTACTGAGCAGATGTTGGTAAAAGTTAGTGGACGTAGAAGTGATTAATTTCTAGTTTTCCTTCTAGTTCTTATATTAATTAACTGTTAGTTCATTAGCATCAATTATGGTGATTTTAAACTTACAGAATGAGTAGAATGTTGTTAAACTAAACATGTATTGAGCTGTTATTGATATATATTGATATAGGGTGTCCTGACGGCCACTTTTAAATACAAAAAATGTTATTATTATTATAATAATTACTATATTGGCAGCAGGTGTGGTGAATTACTCTCGTTTGATTGACAGCTCACTGACACTAATCACCAGCCTCACTGCTCCGTGATTGGGCGGAGACCCGCGGTGACCTTTGACCCCGACTCAGTGCCAATCACGTCACAGCCTGCGCCAGTCGGCTTTTATTCATTACTGTAGGAACAAGGAACACACACACACACACACACACACTTGGCTCTGCTGATACAGTTTAACAGTGGAAAAGGCCTTAAACTTGTTGCCACCTCTTTTTTAACAAAGACACTGTTGGTTCAGATCTTTGTTTCTGATTCTGACTCAGCAGGTCATTAGAAACAAAATGTGTGTGTGTGTGTGTGTGTGTGTGTGTGTGAGCAGGTTCAGAGGCACATGCAGCCAGTGAACTCCTTTAGTATCTGTTGGAGGGTCAGTAGCTTCAGACCCCCACCCCACACACTATCCTCCGCCAATTCCGTAACTTCCCGACATTCCCGCCTCCTTCACGCAGTGAGGAGGTGTGAAAGAGCCGGGGCTTTCCCCCTCCGAGGCCTCGTTTGGACGTCCATCTGTTTCGGCACAAAAACGGGAAGATTTCTGTCTCGGTCGGGCCTTTTTCGTTTCCATGACGACGGCGTTGCAGCCTCCAGAGATTTGTCTCCAGCTCCTTCATCTTTAATCAATTATTTATGATAAATCAGAATATTATAATGAAATGGACACTAAATAGAATTATTAACAGAAACGGTAAACACCAATCTATTTTATTTTAATGTTGCTGTGGATCCAGACTCCAATCAAATGTCCTGTTTAAACAAACCCCAACTCCACCTCTGATTGGTTAACGAGGAAATTTTACTCTTCCTTAGCCAATCAGCATCATTTCTGTGATTGTCACTGCTCGTTTAAGAAGAAACATCTCAGATGTGAATTGTTATATGGGTCAGTGACAAACAATGGTTCATATTCACATCATATTCATAATGTTGTAACTACTACAGATGAGGTTTGGACACAGTACACATTTAATTCTTAAAAATATTCATTAAAATCAATTAATAGACTGTTTAATAATTCTGTTTGCTAATGCACATCATATTCACTATGCCAGGTGAGGTTTTGGTGAAAAAACTTTTTCAAATGGACCTAGTACGGATTTAATACCTGAAAATATTCACACAAAAATAGGGCATTGTGAATGTGATGTACTACAATTAACAGGATGATAAAAAGGTTTGGTTTGTAAAAAGGTAGGTTTGTAAAATAGGTTATTAACTCCTTATTTTATATTAAGTTTCTTATAAATGGTCTTAAAAAGACTTGAATTTAACTGTAAAACCCTCATTGTGTCTCCTTGTACGATGTGCAGGTGTTTAAATTGACGATAAATCAATGACGTTAGTGATTTTCCACAGAGCTGCAGCCCCTCAGCTCAGACACGTTCCAGCGTCTCGGCAGACGTGTCGGACGCCGTCTCGTGCGGCGGTTTGAACCCTGCTCGCGTGCGTGCGTGTGTGTGTGTGAACACGGGGTTTTCCGAGTGTGAGAAATGTGAGTTGTGCCCGTTTCTGTTATTCTAAGCTCAATTAAACGTCAGGAAACGACTCGGCGGGGTTCCTCCTCTCGGACGTTTCGCATCGGACCGGGCCGAGGAGCCAAAGGAAAAATGTAAAAGTGGATTTAATAATATGATGTAAACGCAGAGGAAGGAAACATGTTGGCCAGAGATGAGTTCAGCTGAGAAAAAAAAAAAAAAAAGCCTGGAAAAACTTCTTCTGGGAGACTTTTCTGCAGCTTTGGAGGCTGTTGCTGATTTTAAAGGGATTAAGATTATTTATTTAATGCTGTCAAACAATGTGACGATTAACTAAACTACTATAATAAACACATAGAAAACTGGATTTATTTGCTTTTTCGTGTTCGTTTGCATAAACACTCAGCATTAAACAATTCTGAGAAAGAATAACTAACATAATAGGACATATAATCATGATAAATAAGATAAATATATATTAATTGATTTGTTAGAAAATGAAATGGATAATAAAGTTTGGTTTGAAGTTTCAGATCCAGCAGAATCTTCACTTTCTGAGCCAGAAGCAGCAGAAATTCTGCATTTATTCTTCTTTACAATAAGCTGAGCTGATGTTTATTCCTCCATCACTTTAATGAATTGATGTGTTATTACATTGTGTTTTATATTATTACATATAACAGTTATTTCTCAGTGTTTCTTTCTATTGTAGGTGAGTAAAACTGATATTTCTAGTATGTTTGTGGAAGGGAAAGAAAGTCGGGATGTTTTGCTGCCTCGACCTGGAAATGTTTCGCCTATAGTACTTCCTGTTTTCACAAACTGTGTGTGTGTGTGTGTGTGTTTCTGTGTATGTGTGTGTGTGTGTGTGTGTGTTCTCAGTGGGCAACGGTGGACGAGCCAGAAGGACATTCTTATACTTCTACATCATTTCCTGTTCTTCCCAAAGTTTCCCATCCCTGCTTCCTGTCCGGCTTTAATGCGTTGGCTAATAAACTGTCCGTGTGTGTGTGTGTGTGTGTGTGTGTGTGTGTGTGTGTGTGAGAGAGAAAAGAAACTGTGAACAAAAGAGCCGCCGTTTATTTGCAGCTGTTGATAGAACAGGAAATGGCTCTTTAGATGCAGGTGTGTGTGTGTGAGTGTGTGTGCATGCGTGCGTGCATGTGTGTGTGTGCGTGTGTGTGTTCTGAAATCTGTGAAATATGAATCAGTCATTTAAATAAAATCCTGTGAGTTGGGTTTAATGTAAATATTTAAAATATAATAGCAAATATTTAGACTATTAATAATTATATTATTATAATAATAATTATATTATATTATTACTATTAATATTTTTCTGTCCAGTCAAATATGTTTTTAACATATTGAGACGAACTGATCATGTGACTCCAGTGATTAAAAGGGGGCGGAGCCTTAGGAGGCAGACAGCCTGATCCACCCAATCCGTCCTGGTCTCAGTCAGTCCTGAATTCAGTCCTGGTCTCAGTCAGTCCCTGGTCTCAGTCCCTGGTCTCAGTCCTGGTCTCAGTCAGTCCTGGTCTCAGTCTGTTTCTGGTATCAGTCAGTCTCTGACCTCAGTCTCTGACCTCAGTCAGTCCTGGTCTCAGTCAGTCCTGGTTTCACTCCTGGTCTCAGTCACTCCTGGTCTCAGTCAGTCCTGGTCTGAGTCAGTCCTGGTTTCACTCCTGGTCTCAGTCAGTCCTGGTCTCAGTCAGTCCTGGTCTCAGTCAATCCTGGTCCTGGTCTCTTTTTGTTTTTGTTTTGCCTCGTTTTCACAGTTTGTTTGTTCTCGTTCATTCAAAACATTTGCTTTCATCGTTTGTCCCTGGAAGACTTTTCAGCTTCCTGCTGCAGCTCATCTGTTCATCTGCTACACACACACACACACACACACACACACACACACACACACACACACACACACACTGTGGTTTAGGTCTGGGTACCACAGGGTCTCCGGAGACCACAACAAGTCTGAAGTCTCCGCTGCCAAGAACCATGAAACACAATAGTCTGCTCACATCACAGCGAACAATACACATTCCTCACATTCCTCAGGACCTCTTCCTCACACACACACACACACACACACACACACACACACACACACACACACACACACACACACACACACACACACACATATACACACAAACACACACACACACACAGGTGAAGAAGTGAGTTTCTGGTTCACTGAGGTGGGAAAGAAAGTGGATTCTAGAAAAATCTAGAAATGGATCCCTGTACGATAACGTCTCGTTGCATTAGGGGCTTTCGTTTCCATGACAACAGCGTTGAGGGGGTCCTGAAAACACAAGAATCTCGAGAATGGGAATGTGTTTGAACCCTTTGATAAAATAAAATAAGGGCAAAAACGATGAGAAAAATGAAGCGAGAACAGTAAAGTTTGTCTCTGTCACTTTTTACGCACACAAGCTGCAGCCGTGAAGGGATAAAATGTGTTTTAGCTTCTAGGTTTTCACCTTTTCCTGCTGGAAAACTCATCAATCTGTCTCATAAACTGCTTCTTTATTCACAGCTAGTTGCTCATTCTGGAGTTTTTCAGAGTGAAACAAAAGCTGTAAATGTGAAAGTGTCTGCCACGTAAAAAATAGAAATATTGATTATTGCAGCTTTAAAGTGACCGTTTTGATCTTTAGAGAAACGGTTCAATGAGATCAAGAATCAACTTTAAGTCCTCCTTGTGATGATAAACTGAATAATTTTGTTTATTTGTTTAAAACAAGACTTTAAAGATGCTGCTTTGTGTTCTGGGAACTTTTGATGGTTAATATGTTTCCCCATGTAGACTATACACGATATTTACAGATACAGACCAAAAGATGAAGAAATGAACTGGTAAATAAGTGTGTGTGTGTGTGTGTGTGTGTGTGTGTGTGTGTGTGTGTGTGTGTGTGTGTGTGTGTGTGTGTGTGTGTGTGTGTGTGTGTGTGTGTGTGTGTGTGTGTGTGTGTGTGTGTGTGCGTGTGTGTGTGTGGCCTCTGCGTGTGGTCTGCTACAGTTTATCTCCTCTGGCCTGGTTTTTATTAACTGGCCCATTAAACTGGGACTCATGATACATGACACTGGTCTGACTCTGAGACACAAACACACACACACACATTCAGACAGACAGACACACACACATAGACAGACACACTCTCACAAAAAAGACAGACAGACACAGAAACACACGCACATACAGATACATAAACACAGACAGACACACACAGACATAGACAGACACACACAGAAACACACACACACAGTCAGATACACACAGACATAGACAGACACACACACAAAGATACTCACACACACACAGTCAGACACACACAGACATAGACACACACACACACACACAAAGATACTCACACACACAGTCAGATACACACAGACATAGACAGACACACACAAAGATACTCACACACACAGTCAGATACACAGACATAGACAGACACACACACAAAGATACTCACAAACACAGTCAGACACACACAGACATAGACACACACACACAGAAACACACACATACACTGTCAGATACACACAGACATAGACAGACACACACACAAAGATACTCACAAACACAGTCAGACACACACAGACATAGACAGACACACACAGAAACACACACACACAGACATAGACAGACACACACAGAAACACACACACAGACATAGACAGACACACACAGAAACACACACACACAGACATAGAAAGACACACACAGAAACACACACAAACAGACATAGAAAGACACACACAGAAACACACACAGACATAGACAGACACACACACAAAGATACTCACAAACACAGTCAGACACACACAGACATAGACACACACACACAGAAACACACACATACACTGTCAGATACACACAGACATAGACAGACACACACACAAAGATACTCACAAACACAGTCAGACACACACAGACATAGACAGACACACACAGAAACACACACACACAGACATAGAAAGACACACACAGAAACACACACACAGACATAGACAGACACACACAGAAACACACACACAGACATAGACAGACACACACAGAAACACACACAAACAGTCAGACACACACAGACATAGACAGACACACACAGAAACACACACACAGACATAGACACACACACACAGAAACACACACACAGACATAGACAGACACACACACAAAGATACTCACAAACATATAGACATACACAGAATCACACACATAGACAGACACACACTCACACAGAAACTTTCATACACACACACACACACACACACACAGATTCCTAGAAGTCCTGTTTATGTAGTTGAATAGAGACCAGGACGTAACGTGTCATCTTGACGTTTATCCAGTCAGAGTTTTGATGAACTGTTGACATGTTGTTGTTTATCTTTAAGTCGGTGAAGGGTTTTAGTATCAGAGCAACGTTAACATTAGCATGAAGCAGTTTTTGTTGTTTGACCGGTTTTATTCAGCAGGTCTGTTTGTGACATTTAGAATAAAAACTCATTCTGACGACTTAATAAAGTTAGCGGAGCGTAGTTTCTCTTCATGGAAACTTCACTTTTAAATATATGTCTGACAGTCTGATGGAATAAATAGCAACAGGGGGCTGACACACACACACACACACTCACACACACACACACACATACAGCAGTAACAAACAGCACATTGTGCTGCAGAGACTTAAGTGGACTTCACCCTTCCTGCCATCGACCTCTGGAATGAGACTAGTCTCACTGTACTGATTACCTGGTATGTAGTGTATGTGTGTGTGGGTGTGTGTACACTTCACTTTTTTACTTGACATATTTTTCCAGTGTTCAAAATACAGGAAATCATCAATTTAGCTCAATAGTTTATCATTTTAATACATATAGATTAATATATAAAATTACATGATTCAACTCATTTTATAACAGCGCATTTTTGTAGTTAGAAGCTTGGTTATTCATATTAATGTTAGTACCAGTGCATTTTTATAAGAACTTAATAGTTTTTATCGGTTGGCTGCAACTTTTGAATCTATTAATTATTGAAAAGATTCATTTGTATTTTATCTTTAGAACATTTATGTTCTTGTGTGATGATTATTTTTACAGTTTTATTGGTGCCCAGCTGCAGAACGTTACCGTTTATTTAACACGCGTGCACACACACACACACACACACACACACACACACACACACACACACACACACACACACACACACACACACACCCACACACTCCATCCAAGAGACCCATAAAGCAAACAACAGGTCCTGATTGCAGTAAAGACAAAGGGTCGAGGGGGGGTTCTTTAGGCTGTTTAGTGTCGTTACCCCTTCACCTCCTGAGGGGAAAACACGGAATGTGAGGAATCTGCTCACATTCATGCACATAACACACACACACACACACACACACACACACACACACACACACACACACAGTGCCTGCAGTAGATATGGGTCTCCAGGAAATGCTTTGAAGCCCACTGAGGCTGTTATTAAGTGTCTGCTACACTGCGGTTGGTTGGATGGTTGGTTGATTGGTTGGATGCTTGGATGTTGGTTGGTTAAATGGTTGGATGGTGGGTTGATGTTGGTTGGGTGAATGGTTGGTTGATGTTTGGATGGATGGTTGGATAGTTGGTTGAATGGTTTGATGGTTGGTTGAATTGAATGGTTGGTTGGATGATTGGTTATTGGTTGATTGGTTGGGTGGTTGGTTGAATTGAATGGTTGGTTGGTTGGATGATTGGTTATTGGTTGAATGGTTGGTTGGTTGGTTGGATGATTGGTTATTGGTTGAATGGTTGGTTGGTTGGTTGGTTGGATGATTGGTTAATGGTTGGTTGGTTGAGTGGTTGGTTGAATTGAATGGTTGGTTGGATGATTGGTTAATGGTTGGTTGGTTGAATTGAATGGTTGGTTGGATGATTGGTTAATGGTTGGTTGGTTGAATTGAATGGTTGGGTCTGAAGTGAGACTTCTTCATCCTCTTCTTCTTTTTCTTTTCTTTGCTCCTCTTCATCCTCTTCTTTCCCCTCTTCATCCTCTTTCTCCTCTTCTTTTTCCTCGTCTTGCTCCTGTTCATCCCCTTAATCACCTTCATTCTCTTCTTTCCCCTCTTCCTCTTCTTCCTCCTTCCTTTCCTCCTGTTCATCCTGTTCTTCCTCCTCTTCATCCTCTTCCTCCTTTTCCTCTTCCTTCTTTTTCCTGTTAATTATCCTCTTCTTCCCCCTCTTCATCCTCTTCTTTCTCATATTCCTCTTCTTCCTCCTCTTCATCCTCCTCGTCCTGACCCTCCTCTTCCTCTTTTTTTCCTGTTCATCCTCTTCTTCCTCTTCTTTCACCACACTTTGTTTTCCTCGTCTTTCTGCCAGTGTGAAAACTCCCTCGTCTGTCCAGCACTCTGCTGTCTTTGCTCTTTCCATCATATTTTCTTGCTCTGCAAACACACACACACACACACACACACACACACACACACACACACACACACACACACACACACACACACACACAGAAGAAGGAAGTACCTCTGTACCTCCCCATCAAACAATAACAGTGTGGAACTCTGGGTATTATTTTAGCACTTTATCTGCTCTCCACAATACTTCCTCTCTGCCTGACTCACATCCTGCCAGAGGGGGGGCGAGAGAGGCAGGGAAAGAATGAGATGGAGAGAGAGAGAGACAGGGTGGGAGTGAGAGAAATGCAGAGTGCAGGAGGAGAAATAGCCATGTTTTGTCTTCCAGCGAGGGGAGCGAGGGAGGAGAGAGAGGAAGAGGAGGGAGGAAGACGAGGAGGAGGAGGGAGAGTTGATGTGAGGATCGTTGGTCAGTTTTTTTTTTTCTGCTTTGGTCACAACCTGCCAGCTCCTTCACCTCCTCAGAGGAGCATCAGCTCCTGGATTCAACTTCACCTCCTTCTTCTTCACCTTCTTCGTCAGCCAGCTGAGGACGAGAGAAAAGACGTTTTTTTTTTTTTACGAGGTGGAGATTCCACGCTCGATGGGGATTTTAGAGAGGTCGTAGCCTGAGAACTTTGAACTTGACCTTTTGGTTTTTTCGGGAGCCGAGCCGGGATCAGTTTGAGCTTCAGGAGTCGGGTACGTTTCAGAGTCTTTCATACTCTTTACATTAAATCAAAAAGCTACACCAGGAGGGTTATAAACTTCAGATTTAATGGAAAACATCACAATAACATCAACAACTACAAACCCGAACCTGGATCTGATCCATTCAACAGAGTCAAGTTCACACATTTGGGTGAAAATCTTGAAGTTTGACCGGGTCTGGGGGGGGGTTTGAGGGGTCAGGGGGGTCGTGGGGTTGTTGCTAAGCACATGACAACACAACAAAACACCATCTTCTTCATTTAGATTCTTTTCATCATCTATCATCTACCACTCTTCTGTCTTCTTGGGACAGTTTCTGTCCTCATCTGTGTGTTTTTCTGTCTGTTGTTCAGCCTGTGTGTGTGTGTGTGTGTGTGTGTGCGCAGCTCTGATTGTGCACGTTGACCTTTGCGGTATCAGTCAGCTGTTGCAGTTTCTGACCATTAAACGGGACATTCCAGCAGATCCTTTCATAGAGCCTCATTCAGAGCTGCAGACGGAGAATTTCTCGCCTCTGACGGCTCCGAGTCTGTCTGCACGTCTTTAAACTGACGGAAATAAAAATAAATCAAATTACTTATTGCTTCATGGCTCAATAGATTATTTATTCGTGCATTTTCCTTTTGCATAAGAATTAATCGGGTAAAAATCCAGCAAATAAATAAAGCAAAAGATGTTTGCTTTAAAATGTTTTATAATCGAAAGTTCATGAAATCCAAGGACAAATTATGGAGGACTGAAATTGCCATAATCAAGAATTCATAAATAAATGACTCATTTCATTAATAATTATTAAACATTTTCCATTTAATGAAGTCATAAAATGAATGTGTTTGTGTATCATTTTACCATTTATGTGATTTTTCCATTTGATTAATTGATTTATTAACATTTAAATACATTCATTTATTTATACATCCGCTACCCTCTATACATTACATACATTTTCATATATAAAACAGAATTGAAATCGAGTAAATTCATGTGGAAATGTAATAAATTAAATGGATCATTATAAATAGTTATATTAATATTATTAATTTATAATTATGGTAGTCTTCTATACAAATGGTTTTATCAATGCAAATCCAATAAAGAAGCATGTTCAGAATCACTCATTGCCAGATTTTATGTTGTACTGTCCCTTTAAAAGCATTTGATGAGTGAGCTTAATTATATTAATTATAAAAATCCAAGAATAAGAACTTATGTTATGACAGTCTGGATTAAAAGTACAGGTCTAATCAAAGACTGAAAACGAATCAGTCCAGTAAAGTATAGATACACAAATAAAATATGTGTATTTGTAGTTATATTATACATTATTTAGTTGTGTATTTATTCTTCTTTTGCATATAAATACAAATGGAAAAATCAAGGGTTAATTAATTTGTGTTTCCGTTGCATGGGCATATCCCTTTTATATTTAATTGTCCATTTAATTTAGTTATTATGGATTTTAATGTTGCATATAAATGGGAAAATAATACTGAGTTATTTATAGTTATTTATAAGGCCCCTTTTAAAGATGAATATACAGGAGTTTGCTGTGTTGTTGTAAACCTGATTGAATTTCCCTGCTTGTTTGTGGTTGCGGTGACAGAACAGCAGCAGCCGTTCACCTCTTATCTGAGTTTATCTCGGCCGCCGCATAAAGAACTCGCTGTTGCACCCCCCCCCCTTTACAGAGCGTGATACATGTGACTCCTCTTAGCGTGTTACTGACAGGTAGCTGCCGGGTCACGGATCAGGGAACATGCGTGTTTAAAAACGTGGCCCGAGTTTGGCTGAAATGAAACAGAAATCACAGACAGAAGCTTTGAAACTGTTTTTTTTAACAGTTTTTCGTGTCATAGTGAAATTGCTGCTGCCAGATACACGACTTTCAGGTCCAGGGGTGTCAAACATGCGGCCCGGGGGCCAGAAATGGCCCAGTGACGGGTCCAATCTGGTCCGCTGGATGAAAAAAAACAGACCAGTACTTGTTTCTTCACAGAAATGTCAAGTGAGAAAAGTGATCATCATTATTTCCTGGTTTCTTTAATCTTCTATAACAGTAAACTGATGATCTTTGGGTCGTGGACTGTTGGTCTGGACAAAAATAGACATTTTAGGTTGAATATTCGGCTTTAGATCAACATTTTATACCCAAACGATTAATTCTGCATAATCAATAGATTAATCTACTGTCAGAATAGTCGTTAGTTGCAGCTTTACAGGCGCGTAGTTATTGTCTTTAATCCTCATTAAAGCTTCAGATTTTGTTTTCAAATCAGAATTTGTTGCCTTTAGCTGATTCTCAGTGGAAAGTTTTATTTTTGGTTTTGCAGAACAGGCAAAAATTATGGGTTAAATAACTTATTTTTAGTTCTTGAAAGAGCTGTTTCCTGTTTATTTTGTTATTCTTCCGGTATTTGACTGTAAATCTTTTGACCAAATTAATTAAATTTAGTCACATTTCGTCGTTTTTTTTAAATATAAATCAGTCCATCAGATAATTGTCCATGTTGTGTGTAGTTTTCAGGATTTTTCAACCAATAGGAAATCATTAAACTGACTAAAGAATGATGTATTTTCTTTCAAAACTGTTTTATCATCTCCTAAAAAATGTTGCTTTTGGAGTTTTTGCTCGCGAGTGAGAATTTGCCACTTCATTGTAGGAAAAAAAAATCACTTCATTCCCTTTTCCAAGTCATGTATTTGGTGCCTCCCGCACAGCTTCAGTCCCGTCGTAGACTGGTTTTCGGTAAATCCTCCGACTGACTCGTCCTCTCTTTGATCCCTGCGGACCAGCAGCGATTGATTCCGTGGTTTGGATGAACTCTCCTCTTCCCTCCTGCATCGCCGCCGACCTCCACGCAGCCTCCGCTTCACATTCTCAGGTTGCGAAAACTGCACATCAATCATAATTTGGAGCTTTTTTTTTTATTTTTTTGCCTTCATCGTACATTCCGTCTCCTTCTAACTCTGGCGTCACATCGTTTGTTTGGACTTTCTCAGTCATCAATCTCTGGAAGCTAAAGTTGGAGAAGTGGTGGGCGGGGGAGGAGAAGTAAAGAGGGGGGGGGGGGGGGTCCCGCTAATGTTTGTGGTAGTTCGATAATGGTATTTTGTCTGGGTGAGTTTGGATAGTTCCCACATATTCATGCGCGCACATAGGCAGGCTCTACATAAACTTTCTCAGGGGATAATTTAAGGACATTGTCAGCAGAGTCGAACAATCAGCGGCTGCGATAGAATCCGTCTTAAAGAGCCGGGACCAGGAAACGAGGCTGTTTGTGTTGGAGCCGGTCCCTCCTGCCGCCGCTTTATCATAAACAATAATACTCAGAAACGGTCCTTCCCCCCCCCCCCCCCCGTGTCGGTGCCAGGATCCGCATTCTTCTCCCAAAAACTCTACCTCCGAATGTTTTCCTGAAAATACCGGGAAACGGCCTCGTCTTACATTTCTGAGGCTTCGAGGTGACTCAGGAGAAGTCTAGTCTTGATTAAAGGGACTTCACTGATCCTCCGGTATTGATCTTTGTAAGGATTTTCAGTATAATGTTAGTTCACCAGCCGTTTCCCAAACATGAAGCTCAGGGTTTAATCTGACTTGTCCCCAATATGTTTTCCTGCAGTTTATAGACGAAGCCGGAGCTGGATTTGATGAGGAACTATTTTGCAGACCTCAGCACAGCTCTAGTAAACCTGATCATTTCCAAACCTGCCGATTCATTATCAATCAGTGCAAAGATCAATACTGGAGAATCAGTTATGTCTCCGGTTTCAGATATATCCAGGAAGGTTTAAACGGCCAAAATACACAACTACAGTATATTACCAAATAATAGCTGGGGTTTATTTGTTTAAATCACTTAACAGATAAGGCCAGGAGGTTAATTCCTTCCTGACAAAACTTGAAAAATATGGTAATTTACTCCAATTCTTTTATTAAACCAGTATGACTACTGTATAACTTACATTTTTCAAAAAGTCAGATTACAGAACTGTAGTTAAACGTCTCGCTGAGTTTTCCTCTGCATGTTTTACCACAGAAAGTTTAAATTTCATGTTGGACGTTTTATTTTTTAGCTGCAACAATTAATCAATATTACCGGAGACGGTGTCGTTTAAGGTTATTTAAGCCTGATAATTGAAGTTGAAGTGGAGCAACACGATTGATATTCTATTGATTAGTTGTTGGGTTCATAAAATGGTGTAAAATGTCGATAATTTGCTGAAGATTCAACCTAAAATGTCTTTTTTTTGTCCACAACCCAAATATCATCAGCTTACTATTATAGAAGAATAAAGAAACCAGATAATAATCTAGAGAAGAGAAGCTGGAACCAGAGAATTTGGCCATTTTCTTCTTAAAAATGACTCAAATCAAATACTACAGAACCAGCTCTGAGTGTAAAGTTGATTGTTTTCGGTCACACGGTCTTTGTTGAACTTGTACTTGATGTTTTTTGTAGATAATTTTTCTAAATCGATGCTTTTATGATGGTTTTCGTGTTCTTTCGGTCTCTTTGTGTTCAGCTAATTCCCCCCAGGACGATAAAGGCTCCATTCATTCATTCATCGCTGTGCTCAGCATGTATTAATCACCTAAGTCTGAACTCTGACGTCACTTCCTGTTTCAGGCCTGAGCGCAAACCTAAAACCAACTCTCACAGCAGCTCTGGTTGTTTTTATGATCCGTTATTATAAGTTATTTTCAACCAGCAGCAGTTTTCCCTAAAGACTCTTATTCTGAAAGACATGATTACCAAAATAAAGTTCCATACAGGCTGTGAGAACATTATAAATGTCCCATTTATATAACGTTTCTTTGTTTTTGAGCTCGGCCTTTTTCCCTTCAACGGCCCTTCTGTTTCCCTGTCGGATACACACACACACACACACACACACACACACACACACACACACACACACACACACACACACACACACACACACACACACACAGTCTCCAGCATATAGAATCAGAAACTGAGCGAACATGTTCTGTGATGAGTTTTTAAGCAGCACTTGAACAAACTAACTCACAGGAAGCTGTTTCACACAAGCCGCTGCTATTTTATTTGGGTTTAATTTGAACCCTGACGTTCCACGGCTTTTATAACTGTGGTTATAAAGACGCCTGTCGTCCTGTGCCTCAGCAAATCATCGTGTTTAAGACCAAACGTATTTATTGCTGCTTTGAATTGGGGTCGAATAAATGCTGTAATCACACGAGAGACGGTTAAAGGACGGAAAAAAACTGCTGTACGAAAGGGAAATTGCGTTATTAGCAATGACTTCATGTATGTAGACTATGTTTATACAGTAACAAGCGGTGTACTGTAAAATAACCATCTCATAAGAGTCATTTCTGTTATTTTTTAGAATAATAATAATGATTTCCTATGAAATGTACAATATATATAATCAGGATTAATCTTTAATGAATATAATGAAATAATCACCAGTTAAACGTTTGATTCACCTTTTAGGACAATACCAAATACTGTAAAACATGATCAGTCTATTTGATTTAAGACCATATTCTGTCAAATTTGATTTTCACAGAATATTTTTCTAATTTTCTTGACATTTTCATGTATTTTTGAATAAAGGTGTTGTAGCACCTCTTAATATAGTGGTGTTTGTTGTGTCTCCACAGACGCAGCGTTCCTGTCATCAGGCCTCACTCCTGGCACCTGACCAAGCTGTCGGAGCTGCCCCTCCCCCCTCCTCCTCCTCCTCCTCCTCCCCCTCCTCCATCTTCTCCTCCTCCTCTTCTTCCTCCTCCCCCTCCTCCTCCTCCTCCTCCTCCCTGCCTGACCCCCGTCGACTCCCCTCCCCTCCCCCCTCCTCCCCCTCCCTCTGCCATGCAGCTCCACCCCGGCGGCCCCTACACACTCCCCTGGCACACGACTGACAACAGGTGAGACGCCGTCAATCGGATCAATACCCTACCCCTACCCTCGTTTAGATCAATAACATGATGCTCTACTGATTACTCAGATCAATATTCCACTATTTACTGATCACTCAGGCCAATTACCTTTTATTTACTGATCAATCAGATGAATAACGTGTTATTTATCGATCACCCAGATTAAAAACAGATAGATCAATAATATGATTCTTTATGGATCACTCAGATCAATAATATGATTATTTACTGATCACTTTGATCAATAATGTGATAATGAACATCTGTGTTACTGTTTAGATTTTTTTTTGTCATTTGGTCAGTATTGTCATTTTGAATAGTGAACACAGACAGCTTGACAGGTTTCTACATGGCAATCAATCAATCAATCAATCAATCATCAGTGTTAACCCTCCCATAAGAATGTTGTTCTAAGAATATTGTGCTAATGTAGGATGTGATATTTAGTTATTTTGAATTGTTGTCCAAACTAGAACTGCAACAGTTTGTCAATTAATCAATTATTTAATTGATCAACTGATTAAAACACCAGAAATAGTATTTTCTGTATTGATCGACTGAAACATCCTGACGTTTAACCGTGAACGTGATCAGCAGATTTATTGATAAGAAGATGATCAATAGTTGCAGCCGTAGAGTCACATTAATCCAATGCAAATGTTTCCTCAGTAGAAACATGAATAATCACAGGAAGCTGCTGCCTCACGTCATGAAGTGGGCGGAGCCAGACTGTGGCCGTGACTCATATCTGCGCCGTGATTGGTCAGCGGCTGCGGGGGACTTTTTGTTCTTAAAAGGAAACAATGACATCATGTTCTCACTGTTCTTGTGTCAACATGCCCACGCAGGAAGCTCATTGGTTTATTTTTGACCCGTTTCGAAGCGACCAATCACATCCGCCGGTGGTGACCTGCTGTTTGTCCGTCATTGGGGTTTGTTGAATTAGAAAATAAGATAAATATGGACCCGATGATGTCACTAAATAAACCGTTAAAGTCAGTATTACTCATCCTGCGGGTCGATAGTGTTTGGCCGACCTCCATCTTGACTTTTGGAGTCATTCAGGTCTTTCTTCTGGGACCAGAAGGGACCAGAAGGGTCTCAGCAACATAAAGTCTGGACCACAGGGCTGGACTGACTGTAGGCAGATGAAAACTGGGTTTAAACTTGGATAAAACCAGGTTTAAACCTGGTTTAATCCTGGTTTAAACCTGGTTTACTGCCAAACTACAGCAGGCTAATGATTATTGCTGCCACTCACATATTAATCATGGTTGGTCAAGACGAGAAAGTCAAAAACAGCTATTTCTGTCTAAAACACTTGCAAAGAATTGTGTGAAATATCCAAATTTTGCCCAAAGTGTCAATTTCCTGTGTTTCTACCACTGTTTTCCATCACTGCCTTAACTCTCTTGTGCATGGAATTCCTGCCCATGGAGCTGGTGGAGGTTAGACGCCTCCAGATTCCATTTCATGTCCCACATGTGCTCAATGTGGTTTTATTCCTGGAGACATGACACCTTTACCTTCAGTGTCTTTAGAAAGGCAATGGTGGTCTTGAAGGTGTATTTGGTGTCGCCATCTTGTTGAAATACAGACTTGGGCACAGTTTTTGAAACGAGGGTTTCATGCTTGAAAGGTTTTTCCTTGTCGTACACACTTGCCATCTTAAAAAAATTAGATTTTCCCTTTTAAAAATTACTCTGGGCTTCTTGCTGCAGTGTTTGGCTTCCTAGTTAGTTTTATATATCCCAGGAGTTCTCCTAAAAGAAGACACGGTGCAGTAAACTGTCATCGTTCAACAGAAAGAGGAAGTCACCGCCGCCTGTGATGTTGACTCATAATAAAAATAACCTTCATGTCTTTTGTTTGTCAGATTCATGGTCTGTCAGCGCTGGACTGGACCGTTTCTTTCTGATAAGAATCAGTGATATAATGAACCACTATTAGATTTAATAGTCCCATGTGGTTTAGATAACTGTGTGTATGTGTGTGTGCATATTCCCACAGTTTCTCCTGCCTGATCTCATCTCACACACACACACACACGCACGCATACACCATCTGATGAGGAGGCAGCTCCCGGCATAACTCTGGACAATGGCATGTGACTCCCAGAACATGTGGACAAAGAGAGGAAGACATTCAATAAACTGAAGGAGAGGGACATTCTGTACCGTGTGTGTTTGTGTGTGTGTGTGTGTGTGTGTGTAGGAGTAAAATTAAATTAGTTTTTGGGTTTATATATACTCATAAAATGTGTGTGTGTGTGTGGATTTGTGTAAATCCAACGGATTCAATCAGTCTTGAACACACGTCTCTCACATGTCCCGTCACGTATGTGTAAATGTGTGTGCGCGCGCGCGTGTGTGTGTGATGGTTTTATGTCCATCACACCGCACACACTCACATGTTCCACATTGCCGTCTGATTGGACGGGAGTGACTGTCATTTCCTGTCCGACTCCCGTCTCATTTCCTCTCTTCCTCTTTCTGTCACCGGGTCAAATCTATACAGCCGCTTCTCAGTGCCGCTCGTTTCCCTCAAAGGCCGTCCTCTCAGGCAGATAACGCAGCTTTATCTGTTTCCACTAGTTTAAACTACAGGTCATATGCACGAGAGTCACAAATCATATCGAGCTGGTAGATACAGGACGAGTCCCGCCGCCGATAACGGGCGACGCAGTGGACGTCCTCGAAAGAATTTTATTTACGCAGCCTCGTGTTGATGTAAACAGAGAAGCACGAGGATTATCTGTGGAAATCGGTGTTTCAGTGACTCAGACAGTGTGAAGGACGCATGAAGTGGACTTCTAGTGACAACGTCCAAAAAGATTGACCATAAAACATGTAGTTGCTGTGTTAAAGGTGCAGTTTGTCGTTTATCTGTTAAAGGTGCAGTTTGTCGTTCATCTGTTAAAGGTGCAGTGTGTAGTTTCTGTATTAAAGGTGCAGTGTGTAGTTTCTGTATTAAAGGTGCAGTGTGTAGTTTCTGTGTTAAAGGTGCAGTGTGTAGTTTCTATATTAAAGGTGCAGTGTGTATGTTTTTGTGTTAAAGGTGCAGTTTATAGTTTATCTGTTAAAGGTGCAGTGTGTAGTTTCTGTATTAAAGGTGCAGTGTGTATGTTTTTGTGTTAAAGGTGCAGTGTGTAGTTTCTGTATTAAAGGTGCAGTGTGTAGTTTCTGTATTAAAGGTGCAGTGTGTAGGTTTTTGTGTTAAAGGTGCAGTTTATAGTTCCTGCATTAAAGGTGCAGTTTGTCGTTTATCTGTTAAAGGTGCAGTGTGTATTTTCTGTGTTAAAGGTACAGTGTGTATTTTCTGTGTTAAAGGTACAGTGTGTATTTTCTGTGTTAAAGGTGCAGTGTAGAGTTTCTGTGTTAAAGGTGCAGTGTGTATGTTTTTGTGTTAAAGGTGCAGTTTATAGTTCCTGTGTTAAAGGTACAGTGTAGAGTTTCTGGCACCATCTAGTGGTGAAATTGCAGATTACAACCAACTGAGTATCCCGACATGCAGGAAAACCTACTGTAACCAGGAACAAATGTGAAAATTAAGTCCATTCTTTGCTTCAATCTAAAGTAATGATAATGCAGTACTTCTTATTTTAATTGAATTATATACTAATTAATGCTTAGGAATATTAGATTCCATTTCTGCCAAGTCTGCTTTTCTGGATGCTTTACATGTATTACTGGACCTCGTATAAAAAGGAAAGTGGAGCAACAAAACCCCTCCAGCAAAGCAGCTGAAAAGAATTTATCTGTGATGAAGGGTAGAACATCTCCCTGCAGATTTGGGCTGGACTCATCCCTGTCCAGGAGGATCCAATCTGCCACCAGACATGAAGGCAGCCATACAAAATATTTCATTGTTTTCCCAAACTAAACCCAACCAAAGAAGAAAAGTAAACACGAGTTCAACAGTTATGGAATGCTTCATTCCAGTGTTGCCCTTTTATTGTACACTTCAAAGGCTCGTTTAAAATTAAACATAATCTAACACAATCTGACACCTCTCACTCGCTCAAATTGTTGTAATCTACAATAAACAATGTGTTCAGAATGTCAGGAAGCAGCAGCAGAAATAGAATCAACCACATTTGCACTGAGGACTCAGGATTTTAGTTCAAGACCACAGCTGCTGGAATATCAACATCCATACTAAGACAATTCTGATAGTTTGTGCATCCATTGATTATTGAAATTGATTAGATTAGTTGTTTGGTTCATGAAATGGAGAAGATTCAACCTAAAATATCTTTCTTTTTGTCCAGACTAACAGTCCATAACCCAAAAATCATCAGTTTACTATTATAGAAGACTAAATAAACCATAAAATAGTCAGATTTGCTAAGGTGGAACCAGAGAGGTTTGGCAATTTTTCTTCTTTTTACACCATTTTAATGAAACATCTCGCTCAATAATTGATATATCGATCAATTCAGAATAACCAGAATAGTCTAGTTCCTTTTGCTGCATCACACAACTCAAGGCAACCAGTTAATTCTCATCTTGTACAGAAATGAATGGAAACCAATAATTGGCTTCACAAAAAAATCCATGTTCTAAAGCACATCCTTGCAAAATAGATGTGATATAACAGATTATTTGTAATAAATGGGCTGCAAAACCACTGGTATGCTCCATTAAGGAATTTTATTTATACACACTGCTTAATGGAAAGTGCTTGAAAAGACAAATTCTGCTGACCACCAAATCAATCGACTACACAAGCTCATAATCATATTTTGATAAGAATAAGTACTGGTATAAAACTTTGCATGGGGGGAAAACCCCAGTGGGTTTTTTTTTTAGATCTTTGCATGGATTATGAACCATAAATACCACAGAAACAGCCCGGGGACAGTCTGCTGCCTTGATTTCCCTCACATCAAAGCCCTTTTCCGAATTTTCTCTGTGATGTCTCCCCTCCTCCGTCTCCCTGGCAACTTTCCCTATTGTTAGAATAAGACGGCAAAAAGAAACACAAAGGGTGAGTGACCACTCGCTCTAGGAAAAAGAAAAACCGCAATAAAATGAAAATGTCTGCAGATTTTTTGTTGGGGGGCCTTTACGGGTTGGAGTTGATCCAAGAGCGAAAACACTGGGTGTCCCTGCCCCCTGGAGCTAATGTCCAGATCCAATGTGTGTCAGTCATTCATTTCTTTCTCCATTCCTTCAGTTCTTCTTATGACTTCCTATCACTTTATTTGATTTTCGTTAAAGTTTGTACAACAGCAACACAACATCCTCTGTCCTTAGACTGTATTGTAGATTGTACAAGAAAGAAACTCCCTAAAAAAACTTTAATGATGGGGGGAAAAGAGGAAGAATCTTCAGGAAGGGTAACAGAGGAGGGATTCCTCTTCCAGACTGGAATACAATACTTTAAGAACAGGAAAATAGTTGAGTACGGCATTAATTAGAATAACAGAAGCATATTGACGCATGGTGTGTGTGGAGGATGCGGTGAATCAAGCTGTTTTACTGATTGTGAAACCCTCTGAGGTCAGATCTCTGATTTTTTGGTAGTATTGGTTATCGATATCAAACAAACCTGAATGAATGTTTTAGATGTAAAGGAGATAGGACAGTAGGAATCCACAAAGAGGAAGAAAGGAATGGAAGGGGAATGAGAAGGAGGATGAGAAGAATCAAGGGATGAGTTAGAGTCTCTGACTGCAGGCAGTGGGAGTTGATGAGGAGGAAATCCCTCTCCGCCTAAAGAGGCTTCCTCCGAGGGTCTTTAAAAACACAGGGGCTGCTGTGGATCTTCGGCTCAGTTCTGATAGAAAACAGATTGCCCAGCTGTACAGTTCAAAAGTTGTATTCCAGAAGAACATGCAGTGCGCGTCTCGGGGGGAAATTACAACTTGCCACTTGAAAATTAAAGATGACTTACTGGACGTATTCTCCACATGCATTTTCGTCAATCAATGGACTAACATCCTACTGTTTAGACAGGAACCACATGAACGTCTCTTAGGAGACATTAAGTTCACTTTGATGAAAAAGCATTTATCAATTCCTTTCTATTATATTGTAAGGATGGTTGTGACTCTATCTATGTATGTGGGATACAAAATAAACTGTTTCAATGCTCTATTAAATCACTGCTTATGATGACATGACAAAAGTTCCTGAAGACCAAAGTTACATCTTTAGGGCTGCAACTAATAGCTATTTTTGATTGATTTTGATTATTTAAACTTATTTAAATCGCTTCTGAAGAACTAAATTGAATTCTCAGTCACTTACCTTGACCTTCTCTCTCCATCTCTCTGCAGTGACTTGTCCATGCAGTGGGGTCAGCTGTCCAGACCTTACTCGTCCACTGACCGAAGCAGTTCCCTGGGCTCCATGGAGAGCTTGGACACCCCTACACCCACCACACAGCCGTACTCAGACTCCCACAATTCACCTGTGGACCCGGTCCTCTTCAACAACAAGAGAGACTCTGCCTACAGCTCCTTCTCTGCCAGTTCAAACACGTCCGACTACGCCACGGTGCCACTAAGGCCCGGTGAAACCTGCTCCATGGATAACCTCCTCCAAAGCCTCGGGCCGGCGGGTCGAGGGTACCCCGCCGGTGACGCCTCAACCTTGGGGAGTTCATCTAGTGAGACTCCGGATGAAGCGAACCTGGTCATAATCAAGTCCAGGTCGCTGACTAGGCAGAGGCCGAGGCCTATCGAGCTAAAAGAGAGGCCCTCCTCTTGCTGCTATGCAGAGGAGCAGCGAGGAGGAGACTTTGATATCATAGGAAATGGAGAAAGGGGAACAGAAAGAAAGGTGAACCCTCCTCAACCACCAACCCGGAAGGACAGTTTCAAGGCAACTAGGAGTCACCCTAATGTTGCCAACAAACGTTGCGCCTCTGCGCCAATTGAAATTTCCAGTGTCTACTCTGATGAAAACAAGCCCTCTCTAAATGATGAATCCGGAGTTCATAATGGCTTCTCTGCGCCGGAAGAAGGCAAAACTGGGAATTTCAAAGCAAACACAATAGAATCCTATTATATACAAACTGAGAGTGAAGAACTCAGGCCCATCAGGTGTGATATTAATGCTAAAAGAGACAATTCAGAGACAAACTCGGACACAGTCAGTGCCAACACCTCCACTGGTCCTAGTTCCTTACCTGCAGAATCCTCAATGGAGGTTCAAGGACACACTCATATCATGCACTCCGACGACAAGCACTCCTCTCCAGGGCTGCACCGGCACAGCGCCCCCGAGAAACTCCTTGTTACACAACTGCAGTTATTGCAGTTCAACAGCGACAACCCGCCGCTGGAGCCATACAATCCGTCGTACCCCTCGGAACCCTCGTTGTCTCCTTGTAGCAGCCAAGATGCTTCTCACAATCACCTGGCCCCGTCAAACAAATGGGGAGGCAGCCGCTGCTCAACCCCAGGATCAGTATTCTTAGAGGGAGATGAAGGAGAATCGAGTGAGAGGGTGGATGGGATCGGGGTGAACGGCAAGTCGTCCTCCCCGGTTCAGCATCACCACACCTGGGGCCGCTCTGTGAGCGTACCAGGGGAACCCACCGAATCGTCGACCCAGGGAAAGTCAGGCTCTGACCAGATATCGGAGAGAGACTTTGAGCCTCTTAGTGCTGCTGCAAGTCTGGACACTTTAATAGAGGAGCAGATAGAAGTGGACAGAAGGGTCAGCGGAGACAGAAAAGAGGAGAATGTAGAAGGAGAGGCAGCCGTCAAGAAGTCAAGGTACCATCGAAGAAACCGGCGGCGCAGCGAGCGGTTTGCTACCAACCTCCGCAACGAGATCCAGAGGAAGAAGGCCCAGCTTCAGAGCAGCCGGGGCCCAGGAGGGCTGCTTTGTAGTGGCGAGACTGTCCAGGAGGAGGAGGGTCAAGACCTCCATGAGGATGGAGAAGAACCAGACCTGCCAGCCCAAGAAAATACCAAAGTTGCGATCGCCCCACCTGTTAATCCCCCAGATGTTCCAACCACAGCACCAGTTGAAAACTCAAACGCATCAAATGAACAAAACCACGATGTCTCGCAGGCTCAACTCCAGTCCTCAAGCTACCATCACAACAACGTATCCAGGTCTGTTCAGATCCTGAACCCGGGTGTGCCTAATTTTGGTGTCGGCATCCGAGTTGTGGAGGAACCGGCGCCCGCAGGGAAAGCCAGACGCTGGCGCTGGACACCCGAGCATAAACTCCAACCAGAGCCTGATCCAGATGGACGGACTGAAAGAGGTGGGAGGGTGCTGGGTGTCTCAGGATCACGGCATGGCGTCTGTGCCTTCACCTCCTCGTCCACCTCCTCTTACGGTCGCTCCTCCTCCTGCTCTCGGATGGATGAGCAGGATATCCTCCCGTTCGCAGACAGAATGAAGTTTTTTGAGGAGACGAGCAAGGGCGGGTATGGTCCGAACGTCTCAAATCTGTCGAGCCGCAGGCAGAGGAAGCCGTCTCATGATCTGGAGCACCAGGGAGCGGAGTTGGGCCAGCACCTATCCCAAAGAAGATACTCCTACCAGGGGGGATTTCAGCAGGAAAGTCCGCTGCTTCTGAACACTATGGTGACCAGGAGGCAGTCTATGAGCAGCAGGGAACGGCAGAGAGAGAAGGAGAGGGAAGAAGTGAAGGAAAGGGAGGAGAGGTCAAGGGAACAAGAGAGGGAGGAGAGGCTGAGAGAAAGAGAGAGGCAGCAGGAGAAGGAAAGACAAGAGAGGGAACTGGAACTGGAAAGGGCCAGGCTGAGGGAGGTGCAGCGGGAGATGGAACAAGAACAGAGGGCGAGACAGTGGGAGAGAGAAAGACAGAGGGAGCTGGAGTTGGAGAGAGAAAAAGAGCTGGAGAGGTCGAGGGAGATGGAACGTCTCAAAAAAGACAGAGAGAAGGAGCTTGAGCGAGAACGAGAGAAGGAAAGGGAAGGAGATGCCCAGCTCAACTCGCACAAGGACAACTTCCGCAACTTCCACTCCAAACCTCCCGCGTTCTCTCATGGCCAGAATCAAGCGCCGCGATCTGCTTTCTATCCCGTCAACACCTCTTCACAACCTCTAGAAGCTCCGTCACCGCAGGGAAACACGGCGAGGAGCTACACGCCTACAGAGGTAGGAGCAAACACATGTTGTCATGATTGATGAAAGGCCTGATGCGTCTCTTGAGGTTCATGAAGGAGCCCCGGTTCGCTTCCAGTAGCAGTTTGTTATTCTGGGATCAGCATTATAAACTTTTATAGACAAAAGACAGATTGAAAGAGAAGGTGTTTGTGATCTGGAGCTGAACTCCACAAGTATCGCTCAGTTTCATTCCAGCACGTTCTGGGAGATGTAGAGCGAAACTACACGGACTGAATCAAAACATCTGTATTGTATTTTTGTTTATAGCATAATTACTCCGATGGGATATGTGTGTTTGTAGAAAAAATGGCCGACCCTGGTTTTTAAAACCTTTTGAACTATTTCATGTCAGACACCTCATTTACATTCTAATCTCAAACACACAATATAATTTTCTGCTGCTTGGGGTTTCAAATCAAAACAGTAACGAAAGACAGAGTTGTTGAAGTAGTGTGGGATCATGGGAGTTGTTGTCTTCTCCTGGTTAAAATTCCTTCGGTTCATTCAGGAGTCTCTCACACTAAACACTAAATAAAAATGCAAACGTTAGCTCAGCTTGTAGCTCTGATAAGTTCAGACACATACGTCTGACGTCAATGTTCTTTAAAGTTGAGTAAATTATTGCTGGAGCTGTTGAAACGCTGAAACGCTTGAATTAATGTTATATTTTAGAGTTTTGTTCTATCTGCATCATTAATGAATAGAATAGATTTAATTGAATCTTAAAAAATATGTGTTTCTACCTGATTAGTAGTAATAAACATGTGATTGACGTCAATTCTGAATCAGACTGACCTGAAGTGACGCCGGAGACCTGGAACCATCTCGGTTCATTTATGCTGCAGCAGGAACCCGTCGCCCGTTCCAAGTCTCCGTGGTCGAGCGGTCGTTTGAAGTCGAACTTGTGGTCGAAGCCTCAAATCCTCGTTGAAAAATTCAGCTGGAACAGTTGACGCGGCTGAAGGCAGATTGAGCAACGGCGGCGGCGATAAACGCAGCGTCGGGTTTCATGTCCTCCACAAACCCATTCAGGTCTCTGGCAGCTGCAGCTGGAGCTTTAAACTCTGCTGAACTTGACTTTATTAGAAAAGTTGGTGTTTCACAACCAGAGAAAGTGAGATCGTTTACTTTGGTCTGAAAGAGTCTGAATCAGGAAGGAGGTTCCACTGCTGAGGACTCGGAGTTCTGTCCCTCCATCTCTTCATCAAACCTTCCCTACATCACTCCATCCCTACATTACTCCATCTCTCAATCCTTTATCACTTCATTGTTATTCAGTCTGTCTACATCACTCCATCCCTCCATCCTCCCTCACTCCATCCTTCATCCCTCCATCCTCCATACTTTTATCATTCCATCCTCAATCCCAACATCACTCCATCCTCCAATCCTTCATCACTTTATCCCTTCGTCCTCCATCACCCCATCTCTACATCATGCCAAAAAAGGTGTAAAATGTCAATCAATGTTTCCCAAAACTGAAGATTCAACCCAGAGATCATGAGTTTCTTATTATAGAAGACTAAAGAAACCAGAAAATAATCAGAGAAGAGAAGCTGGAACCAGAGAATTTGGACGGTTTCTTCTTAAAAAATGGCTCAATTATCAAAATAGTTGGCGATTCTATGTAATAGTTGGCAACTAATTGATTAACCGACTAATCATTACAATGGAAACAATATTTGAATCCTTTTATGAGGCGTGTGTAATGTGCAGGAGATTTAAAACCTAAATATATCTGGTTATTGATATCGCAGCTTCAAATAGAATCCAGGTAAAACAACAAAATGGAACCTTTAAGGCATGTGTGAGTGTGTGAGTGTGTGTGTTAAACATATAAAGATGTAACAGTCGGTCTATTCTGACGGATGATATGCAGCCCAGCTGTGTTTTCAGAAACATCAGGAACAGGAACCTCCCGTTCTCCTCTTACATTTATATGAAATGTTCACTTTGATGCAGACAGAGGGTTTGGAGCAGAAATAAAACACGTTCGCAGTTACTGTTGCTGTTATTGAATCCGCTGTGTATGTTCAGTGGGAATCACTTTACACGAGGATTCAACTTGGATCACAATCCTGGATTTAAGCTTCTTCCCAACACAAGCAAAGAATATAAAGCAAGTAGTGTGTGACTGAATGAATATGAGTATCAGGTCAGAGTCTCTGTGGAGGGTCGGGAGTTTTCAGGCTTCCAGACCTCATTAATCAAACAGGAACAGTGCGATGTATAAATGTCTAAAAAGGACTAAATCTGTTAAAGATTCTTTTGACTTGTGGATTTTTACTATGACAAATCTGTCCAGTTTTGGTTTTGGTTATTCACAGAACAACCTCACACTTTTATTGGCAGTTTTTACTGAACGTCAGTGATCTTAAACTCGTACCGACACAGTCTGAGCTGATGTTAGTGGCATCTCCTCTGACGCATTTCTATTCACCTATTTTTAATCACATTTTCAAAAAATCGCAAAAAAAATGATGGAAACTCCAGAAATTAAAAAAAGATGAGACAGTTTTGATCATCAATGAAAGGAAAATGCACAAAATCCATTCTAAAATGTCTATAAATTTGGATAGAAACCCAGTTACTGACTCTGATGTTTGTTATTGTTTAGATTGAGACGCCACTTCTTCACTATGACAGTATTTTAGTATCAACAACCGCCGCCATAAAGTGCTGGACTGTAGTGGACCTCCCCCATGTCTGCTGCTGAATTGATGGATAAACACAGATTAAAACGTTTAAACACAGACAATAAAGACATAACAGAGACAGAATACACCAACAGATGCATCATTTTAGAGAATTCACAGCAGGAACTCAAGCTACAAACAGCGTTTGATTTTCAAAATAAAACAAATTTCTAAATTTCGTTATGTCAAGTGGTTGCACAAAATTAATTTATCTAACTATATATATATATATATATAATTTTTAAGCTGATAGTAATGATATATTTTAGTACTTTCCAAGAGATTTATACTTAAATACATAAGGATGGAATTACTTCTTATTTTTAGTATAATAAAATTAATTATGTAGATTCAGTCAATTATTATTAAACTAGTTTAACTGGAACATGGACAGTGAACCTTTCAATTGAGTGGAGATTTCCTGTTGACACCTGCAGTGCCTTCATGTTAAGCTATGGCCAGTTAGCTTAGCTTAGCATAAAGACTGCAAACAGCTGGCCTGACTCTATCCAGATGTGACAGAATCCACCCCGCAGAGCCTCCACAGCTCATTAATTAACCCTGTTTCTTCTTCTCTGTTTTCCTTGGAGCGTCGCCGGCGCCTCACAGCGATGATAAGACTTGAAACAGCAGTTAAACGTCGGCCAGAATCACTTAAAAAGCTCAAAAGATTAAGACGCAGGAGTCGTCCAGGCACCTGTGAGATTCAGATCGTTATCAGCGGATTTTAAACGCTGCTGACAGCGACTGACGGACGAATATGTTAATTCACCTGCAGCAGGCCGACACTAACACAACCGATCTGTTCACATTTACATCACAGACACTCAGAAAATATTTCTGCAAAGGAAAACACACACACACTAATGAGGAGCAGTGAGTTCTCTCAGCTCTGATCATTGATTAATTTCCAGCTTCTCAAATCCCAATATTTTCTGGTTTCTTTAGTCTTCTATGATAGTTTAGGATTCATTCCATTTGACAACTACTGGATATTTGTATTTATTGTGTATTAGGTTGTATAAATAAGTCCCAAACATGCAGTAATTAACATTATTGCTGTTTTATTTATTTATTTATTTTTACTTATTGGAAATAAAACGCGTCCGAGCTGAAACATTATCAGAGTTGACAGAAAATGTTGATAATTGTCGTTTTTGCGTCACTTGAGAAAAACAATCCGTCCTTTTTTTTTCTGAATTAACAAGATAATTTTACATGAACCTAATAACTCTGCTGTGTTGTCCTGAATGAATTAAATAGCTGAGGTCTCTAGATAATTAAGGGGAGTTGGTAAAGGAAACTTGAAACCAGATTCCTCCACCGTAGATTACAAAAACTGAGCCAGAAAATAAGAGGGGAGTGAGAGGTCGTCTTTTTCCAAGCTGCCTGTGCTGATTAACATAATCCAAAAAATACAATTAAAATGAAAAGGCTAGTGTATCTCATAGTTTAAAGAAGTTTTAATGTAAGGAAGTTAAATCACTTCCTTCATTCCTCTGCTGTTATTAACCAGCTTTAAATGTTTTCCACAGACGTATTCCGCCCGGCGACAGGAAACGACCGCTCTCAACAGGAAGTACAGCCTGACTGAGAGGTGAGACCGAACATCTGAATCCTTGTTTTCGCTCGATTATCTCCCATCTTTATGCTTCTGCCTTTCTGACATCACAAAGCTGACGCACGCTCGTCTGATTGTCTGAGTAACGAGTCTCGGGGGAGGTTCGTTTTGCTTGTTGAGCTCCGACAGGAAATCCCAGCAACCCCTGCCGGCTGTGATTGGACTATAACGAGCTCTAAGTGTTCGGAGCAATCATCCTCGACATGTGACCGTAATGATGCATGCTGGGTGATTCCTGCAGGTTCAGGGGGGACGTGGTCCCGCTCGGTCTGTTGAAGGGGGGGGCCCCTACTCAGACCTGACCCCGGACCGAAACAGTTCACTACGTCTGGGAGGGAAAGAGGAAACGTTTACTGTAATTTCACCACTTTCTCTGTCCGATTCTGTTCCCCATAACGTGGTTTTTCCTGAGAAAACGAAATCCTGTTCTTTCAATCAGCTTCTTCACTGCTCCAACATGATCCCGGCGAACACAGTCCAGGTTCTGTTCGCTAAAACGCTCCCACATCATCCTATAAAAAGTAAACTATATAACTGTTTAAAAGTAACTAGTTACTTTGGAATTATTGCCACTTTCCGGTAAATTTGTAAATGCTCAAATGAGTCAAATTATTTTTCTTCACCTCCTCCTGCTTTAATACATTTAAAATGCATGTTAATTATTAATAATAAATCTTTTGACCCGGAACGTTTGACTCTGAACATTTAAACCTGATAGTTTTACCTTGAGCATTTGATCTTGATCGTTTGATCCTGATCGTTTAAACCTGATCATTTGAGATCTTGATTGTTTGACCCCAAATGTTTGACCCTGATTGTTTGACCCCGATCGTTTGACCCTGAACATTTGACCCTGATCGTTTGACCCTGATCATTTAAACCTGATCGTTTGACCCTGATCATTTAAACCTGATCGTTTGAACCTGATCATTTAAACCTGATCGTTTGAACCTGATCATTTAACCCGATCGTTTGACCCTGATCATTTAAACCTGATCGTTTGAACCTGATCATTTAAACCTGATCGTTTGAACCTGATCATTTAAACCTGATCGTTTGAACCTGATCATTTAAACCTGATCGTTTGAACCTGATCATTTAAACCTGATCGTTTGAACCTGATCATTTAAACCTGATCGTTTGAACCTGATCATTTAAACCTGATCGTTTGAACCTGATCATTTAAACCTGATCGTTTGAACCTGATCATTTAAACCTGATCGTTTGAACCTGATCATTTAAACCTGATCATTTAAAGCTGATCGTTTGACCCTGATCATTTAAACCTGATCGTTTGACTCTGAGCTCCTGATGTTTTAACCTGTGGTTCTTTCTTCCTGTCTCCGCCCACAGGGACTGTCCCAACAGGAGACGTGAGCCCAGACCTGCAGACAGCATCAGCCATATGGCTCCGCCCCCTCAGCAACTGGCCCCTCCTCCTCCCTATCCGGGCCGCTGGGCCAACAGCGACGACGACCGCAACGGCTACAACTTCCCACCGCCGCCGGCCCCGCTCTCCCTCCGGGCACGAGCCATGTCTGAGAACGACCTCCGCTTCGACAGCAGCCACCGCTGGTCGCCGTCCATCTCCTCGGCCGCGAGCCAGACGCTGAGCGAGGTGGAGGAAGGAGGAAGCGAGGCGTCCGGCGCCGCCAGACTAAACAGGAAGAAGACACCACCTCCCCCGAGACCGCCGCCCCCCAAGTGGGAGCAGTTTCACCGCAGACGTGCATCCCATCATGCCCTGTTATCCTCTTCTTCTGTTACTACTGCTGCTCCTTCACATCACCATCACGCCATCGCTCCCGCCACAGAGGGAAGCCCCGCCCCCCACTCCCCCTCGCCCCTCCCTCCAGCCGACACCAGGCAGAGGTCGTACAGTCTCCCGCCGCAGAGACAGGAAGTGACGGAGAGCTGCCCGCACTGCAGCTGCAGCCAGAACCACGAACGCTCGGCCAATCAGAATCCGCCGCCGTCGCACCAGCAGCCCCTCCCCCACGCCACGTCCAATCAGAATCTGGCTCAGTTTCAGGACCAGCTGACGTTCTCGATTGCGCCGCCCAGCCCCATGTTCTCCAGACGCTCCTTCAGGCCGGTGGCTCCGCCCACGAGAGAGAGGGGCGGGGACTTGAGGAGCACACATGGTGGAGAGCAGGAGAGGGCGGAGCTTCTACCTGCCCCGCCCCCACCTGCAGCAGAGAGCAGCGGGAACAGGTGAGCTGTTATATATATAAATAAATACCATATTAAATCACATAAACACAAGTTTTTATTAATATATAATTTAAATTGTTACATTACATATTATAAGATTATTATAATTAATTAATTTATTTATTTATTTTCTCCTTTGTGTATCTGCAGTTTCTTTGTGATGGACTCCAGCTGCAGTCCGGACCAGGTCCAGGACCAGGACCAGGACAGAGTCTCAGTGAGACCTCTCAGACAGCAGCCCCCCATCAGACCTGCAGCCGAGTGGGAGCGACCCTCATCTCCCAGAATTCATAGCGAAGCAGCTCCTCCTGCTCCTCCTCCTCAGCCCTTCCTCTCTCCAGACGAGCAGCAGCAGCAGCTCTGTAGCAGCAGAGGCTTCCCACCGCAGAGGATCCCCGAACCAGGAACCGAATCAGAGACCACCCTCAGCCCGAGCCCCGCCCACAGCCTGGAGGCTGACCTGGACGTCCCCATGGAGACGGACATCGACGACTTCCAGGAGGAGGAGGGGCTCCTGGCGGAGGACGAGCCGATCGCCAGCGAGCTGACCTGCTTCGCCCTGCCGGTCACGGTCCTGGAGACGGACATCGACACGCTGCCGGACTCCGGGGCCTCGCCGTCGTCGGGCAGGACGAGGGCGGAGTCTCTGGAGGAGGAGCTGGAGGGCGGGGACAGCTGCAGGGAGGGGCTGAGGGAGGGGCTGAGCCTGGAGGAGCTGTTCCCCCACAACAGTGAGGGGGAGTCGGGCACCGAGAGCTGGAGAGGAGCCTACAGGAGCCATAACACTGACAGCCTGGACAGGTGAGGGGGGGGGGGAGTAATTAATGCATTAATTAATTACAGGAATTAATCTGACCACTGGAGTTCTGTTCTGGATATCTGTTTTTTTTTGTTTTTGCTGCCTCAGCAGGAATCAGGTCAGTGATGAAGAATCAGTTCTATCATATTCAGAATATTCAGAATATTCTGCTCTACTCTAATTCAAATCTCTACCTAAGGACATTATGTTATTATTGAATCTATTAATAATGATTAATGATATTATTTAATTTATTTAAATCATTATTGATGCTATTAAGTTATTATTAAAGGTATTTAGGTTTTTATTTTAGCTATTAAACATTTTATATTATTATTAAAGTTATTTAATTCTTTATGCTATTTATTCAATTATTATTTTTCTTTAATGAAGCCATTATTTAAGTTATTAATGAAGTATTATTTAACTTATTATTGAATATATTAATTATTTATGTAATTTAAATTATTGTTTTTAATTAAGTTATTATTTGTTATTAATGAAGTTACGCACTACTTAACATTATTTAAGTTATTTGTTATTATTATAGTTATTATTTAGGTTATTTAAGTCATTATTTGAGTCACTAATGACGTCATTATTAAAGTTATGTTGCTGTTTTGTGAGCTCAGACTTGTCAGTGTGTGAAACTCATGATTATTCTGCTCCCTCTGCTGTTTAAACAGAGTTTTTACAGGGACCTGAACGTCACATGTTCATGTAAATAATGAATCACTGGTCAGACGGTTACATCACTAATAATAGTAATAATAGTAATAATAATAATAAGCTGTAGGTGAAGTGTCTGTTACATTAGTTCTCCAGATGCTGCTTGTTGTCCCTTGTTGTTCTTTGTTGTTGTTTTTCTTCCTGTTTCTGGAGGGTTTATCACTTTACTTTTACGACTGAGTGTGTTTTATGGCTCTGGTGTCAGTGAAATAACTTCTCCTCTTCCTCCTCAGGCGTTCTGGAGCCAGCTCCAGTTGTTCCTCTTACTACAGCACCTCAGCAGCTAAAGCTCAGCTTCTGTCGCAGATGAAGGATTTTACTGACCACAGAGAACAGGACGACGACGAGCTGACGTACAAGGTAACACACACACACACACACAACTGTATTTCAAGCTTTTGACTTTCTCATCTAGTGAATCATTATATGTCGCTGACTCTTTTTAACATGTGTTGCTGCAGAAACAGCTGATGGAGAGTCTCCGTAAGAAGCTGGGGGTGCTGAGAGAAGCTCAGAGAGGCCTGCAGGACGACATCAGGGCCAACAGCCAGCTGGGAGACGAGGTGGACTAACGCCGGACTAACTTCTTCATTTTAACATGTTTATCAGCAGCTTCACCAGGAAAAGACAGAAATCATCACGTCTGACGAGCTGGAGCCAGATTTACTGTTAGATGAATAGTTTCTGGTTAATCTATGAACCTCCAGCTCTAGAAGCATTTATTTTCTTTATCTGAAGAACTTTTAGAGGAACAAAACATGTAATACACTAGAAATAAAAGAGAAATTAGGAAGATGTTTTGTAAACTAAATTCATTCTCTGGACAGAATTATTCATTTAATCCTCAATATCATAAACATCAGGTTTTACTGTTAAATGAAAGAAATGTAGTGTGTGTGTGTGTGTGTGTGTGTGTGTGTGTGTGTGTGTGTGTGTGTGTGTGTGTGTGTGTGTGTGTGTGTGTGTGTGTGTGTGTGTGTGTGTGTGTGTGTGTGTGTGTTCTACAGATGGAGAACATGGTGGTGTTGGTGTGTAACTGTGTGTGTGTGTGTGTGTGTGTGTGTGTGTGTGTGTGTGTTCTACAGGTGGAGAACATGGTGGTGTTGGTGTGTAACTGTGTGTCTGTGTGTGTGTTATACAGGTGGAGAACACGTGGTGTTGGTGTGTAACTATGTGTGTGTGTGTGTGTGTGTGTGTTCTACAGGTGGAGAACATGGTGGTGTTGGTGTGTAACTGTGTGTGTGTGTGTGTTCTACAGGTGGTGGTGTTGGTGTGTAACTGTGTGTCTGTGTGTGTCTGTGTGTGTGTGTGTGTTATACAGGTGGAGAACACGTGGTGTTGGTGTGTAACTATGTGTGTGTGTGTTATACAGGTGGAGAACACGTGGTGTTGGTGTGTAACTGTGTGTGTGTGTGTGTGTGTGTGTGTGTGTGTGTGTGTGTGTTCTACAGGTGGAGAACATGGTGGTGTTGGTGTGTAACTGTGTGTGTGTGTGTTCTACAGGTGGAGAACATGGTGGTGTTGGTGTGTAACTGTGTGTGTGTGTGTGTGTGTGTGTGTTCTACCGGTGGAGAACATGGTGGTGTTGGTGTGTAACTGTGTGTGTGTGTGTGTGTGTTCTACAGGTGGAGAACATGGTGGTGTTGGTGTGTAACTGTGTGTGTGTGTGTTCTACAGGTGGAGAACATGGTGGTGTTGGTGTGTAACTGTGTGTGTGTGTGTGTTCTACAGGTGGAGAACATGGTGGTGTTGGTGTGTAACTGTGTGTGTGTGTGTGTTCTACAGGTGGAGAACATGGTGGTGTTGGTGTGTAAACCTAACGAGGTGGATAAGTTCCGGATGTTCATCGGTGACCTGGACAAAGTGGTCAGTCTGCTGCTGTCGCTGTCAGGGAGGCTGCTGAGGGTGGAGACCACTCTGGACACACTGGACCCTGAGACTGAGATCCATGAGAGGGTCCGTTACACACACACACACCTAGACGATACTCTATGTCTATAATCTCTCTATGATATGACTATAATCTCTACCTATAATCTCAGACTCTAGTCTCTAACTATAATCTGTCTGCAGCTCCCCCTGCTGGAGAAGAAGCGTCAGCTCATGCGTCAACTGTCAGAGGCTCAGGACCTGAAGGACCACGTGGACCGTAGAGAACAGGCTGTCAGCAGAGTTCTGGCCCGCTGTCTGTCCCCTGAACACCACCGAGACTACAGGTAAGGACACACCTGTCCTCGTGTACCTGTCCTCATGTACCTGTCCTCATGTACCTGTCCTCATGTACCTGTCCTCATGTACCTGTCCTCATACACCTGTCCTCATGTACCTGTCCTCATGTACCTGTCCTCATACACCTGTCCTCATGTACCTGTCCTCATACACCTGTCCTCATACACCTGTCCTCATGTACCTGTCCTCATGTACCTGTCCTCATACACCTATCCTCATGTACCTGTCCTCATACACCTGTCCTCATACACCTGTCCTCATGTACCTGTCCTCATACACCTGTCCTCATGTACCTGTCCTCATGTACCTGTCCTCATACACCTGTCCTCATGTACCTGTCCTCATGTACCTGTCCTCATACACCTGTCCTCATACACCTGTCCTCATACACCTGTCCTCATGTACCTGTCCTCATACACCTGTCCTCATGTACCTGTCCCCATACACCTGTCCTCATGTACCTGTCCTCATGTACCTGTCCTCATACACCTGTCCACATGTACCTGTCCTCATGTACCTGTCCCCATACACCTGTCCTCATGTACCTGTCCTCATGTACCTGTCCTCATGTACCTGTCCTCATACACCTGTCCACATGTACCTGTCCTCATACACCTGTCCTCATACACCTGTATATAGTAAAACTCAATACAGGAAGTGAGAAAGCACCAGATGCAGCTGAAAAATAAATAAAAACTCAAAATAAAACTCAAAAATACTTGGAATTAAATTCAAATTAAAATGAATTAATAAATGTAATAAATTAAATTAATTTATTAAATATATCAAATAAATTAATAGAATAAATAATAGAAATTATAGACAGGAAATAATAAAAAATACCCTCCTGTTGTTATGTTACGGGTCAAATTGACCCATTTTAAAGTTTGAGGATCTATGAAATAGTAGTAATTAATATTATTAGTATTTAATCTCATTTAATTTTCACCTTTTATGCAGCTGTTTAAATTATAACTTGATGTTTTGATGTATTGTTTTATATGTTTAAATAATCAAGTGATGAAACATTAAGAAAAGGTTTGAACAGGAGGGTTAGGAACACAATAAAAAAAGGAAAATAAAAGTGTTTAATCAAATAAAAAGGTCAAATTTACAGCTATAAATAAGCGTTTCCAGATGTTGAGCTGTCGTCTTGTCGTCTCTGCAGCCACTTCGTGAAGATGAAAGCCGCCCTGCTGGTGGAGCAGCGGCAGCTGGAGGATAAGATCCGTCTGGGAGAGGAGCAGCTCCGAGGGCTGAGGGAGAGTCTGGGGCTGGGAGTCGGGATCGGGATCGGAATGTCGCTGGGATACGGACACTATTAACTGAAACTACACGGGTGGAGCAGGAATGTGGGAGGAGGCCTGCTGCTTCCAGGGAAAAACAAGAAACAGAATAATTTGACATTTAGGGATAAAAGAGGAAGTCGAAGTTTAACTACGGAGAGAGATATGGGCCAAAAGAAGGAAATTAAATGTCTTCTTTTTTAACATTAGTTTTTATTTGTTCATTCTAATAATTCTTTTTCTTTTCTTTTTTAAGATTCTTTTATTTTTTTTACCATTCTGTATTTTTTTTCCACTGATCCTTTTTTTTAACTTTATTTATTTTTATTTTTTTCACAATTTTCTTTTTCATTCCAGTAATTCTTTTTCTTTTCTTCCTTTTTTTTTAATTAAAATTCTTTATTTTCTTTTCTTTCTTTATTTTCTAATAAAGTGTTTTTTTTTCCCACTGGTCCTTTTTTTTAACTTTATTTATTTTATTATTTTTTTTTTTTTACAATTTTCTTTTTCATTCCAGTAATTCTTTTTCTTTTCTTCCTTTTTTTTAATTAAAATTCTTTATTTTCTTTTATTTTTTTTTAACATTCTGTATTTTGTTCCACTGATTCTTTTTTTTTACTTTATTTATTTTTATTTTTTAACCATTTTCCTTTTCATTCTAATAATTTGTTTTCTTTTCTTTCTTTATTTTCTAATAGTTTTTTTTTCCCCACTGGTCCTTTTTTTAACTTTATTTATTTTATTTTATTTTTTTTTTACAATTTTCTTTTTCATTCCGATAATTCTTTTTTCTTTTCTTTCTTTTTTAAAATAAAATTCTTTATTTTTTTCCACTGATTCTGATTTTTATTTTATTTATTTTTATTTTTTTCACAATTTTCTTTTTCATTCCAATAATTTGTTTTCTTTTCTTTCTTTCTTTTTTAATATTCTTTATTTTATTTTTTTTTAACATTCTGTATTTTTTTCCACTGATCCTTTATTTATTTTTTTTTTATTTTTTTTTTTACAATTATCTTTTTCATTCCGGTAAATCTTTTTTCTTTTCTTTCTTTTTTAAAATAAAATTCTTTATTTTTTTTATTATTATTATTATTTTTTTTTTACCATTCTGTATTTTTTTTCCCACTGATTCTAATTTTTATTTTATTTATTTTTATTTTTTAAACCATTTTCCTTTTCATTCCAATAATTTGTTTTCTTTTCTTTCTTTTTTTTAATATTCTTTATTTTTTATTTTTTCCACTGATCCTTTTTTTAACTTTATTTATTTAAATTTTTTTTTTTACAATTTTCTTTTTCATTCCAGTAATTATTTTTCTTTTCTTTCTTTCTTTTTTTTTCTTTTTGTTTTTTTACCATTCTGTATTTTGTTCCACTTTTTTTTTTTAAACATTTTTTTAAATTATTTTTATTTTCTGAATGCATCACATTGGAATATCACAATCCCTCTTCCATAAGCACATTATAATTTTACCAATAAAGATCATAATTTGTAGGGAATATATATAATAATATAGAATATATATATATATATTCTATATTATTATTATTACTATAGAATTAGACATATTTTTTAAAAATATGAAATATTTTTTCAATGCTGTACTGAGTCAAATGAAAGGGTCACATTTTTAAAAAAATAAAAATAAATGAATAAAATAAGTCGTAGAAATTTAGCAGAATCATCTCTCTCCATATTTTCATCCCTAAAATGTCAAATTATTTTGTTTCCTGGACCAGAAAAAAGAAAAAAAAAACCAACAGGACGACAGATGAGAAACAGAAAGTTGATATGACTTTGAGATTATTTTCCAAAGATCCGGGAGACGACGAGTAAAAGACACGAAAACCTACTAATTAAAAAGAATGAATCCTTTAACCCACGCTGTGCCTGAAACTCGTACTGTAAAACACTTTCCTCTGATCCACACTACGTTGCCAAAGACATTTTCGCTTCCTGAATGTGTCACGGATGCTGCTTTTTATTCCGTTGTATTTAAATCGGTGCTTCACACGTTTATCTCCGAGTGGACGTCGTCGTGAGATCTGCAGCATTTTTTGTTTTGTTTTATTAATAACCGTCACTGGGAGTTGTTGAAGTTCATTATCTGGCATCATATCGTTTCACTATGTGGAGTTTGACACTTCGTTATGTACAGAAGACACCTGTGTGTATAATGTGTACCATGTGTGTATATAGTGTTTTTTTTTTCCGTTTGAAAATGACTGGAACGGTTTGTAAAAGTTGCTCGGAGAAAAAGAGCGGGAAGCGTTTACTGTATATTCTGAGAAGAGAGTTGAGCTGCAGGTTTTCAGCCAGTGAAGTTTTCAAAATGTTGTTTAAAAAAATGCCCCCGAACTCGTTTGATGTTTTTCAGTCTTTAAAGTTTAAAGGTGCAGTGTGTAGTTTCTGATGCCCTCTAGTGGTGAAGTTGCAGATTGTAGAAACATGGAGATAAAAACCTAAAAATTCGCATTTTTATGTTTTATACTAAGTAAAATCATACTTGTGACTGTTTCACTGCAAAAACTTTATATTATCAAGTGGAAATACCTTGTTTTTTGGTGCAATTAGTCCAATATTCAGTAGAATTATCTTATTCCACTGGCAGATAATTTAGCTTATTTCATTTTTTCATTTTCAATAAGATCAGAAAGAAAACATATATATATATTTCTACCAAGTGCTTTCATCTAGATGCTGCTGAATCTGTCACACTGTGCCTTTAAGAAATAGCCTTAGCTGTTAGCTTAGCTTACCACAACCCAGGCGAAACAGCTAGCATGAACCAGTAAGAAGAGGACAAACTTTAACAGCATAAAATCCATCAAAAATAGCATAAGAGCAACACTGAGCTATGTTAGCTATTTAGCTACAGACAAAATAAACACTATGAATATTATATTCTATTTGTGTAGCTGTTAGCTTACCTTAGCTTAAATACTGGAAACAGGGAAAACGGCTAGCTTTAAAGCGAGCTCTAAAGCTACCAGCACCTTTAAAGCTCAATTATTAGCATGATATAATTATATCTTAGTCTAAGAGCAACATAGAGCTAGCATATTAGCTATTCAGCTACAGATGAAACGCATGCTAACGTTGAGCTGCTGGTCAGTCTTCATGCTAAGCTAAGCTAATCTCAAAAAATGGCATCTTAAGGGAAAATATCTTGTTTTTGGTACAATATAGAGTCAAATTATCTCATTTCATTGGCACATTTAGCTTTTTTCTTCTTTTTAACAACAAGATAATTTGAATATTGCATCAAAAATGTGATATTTTCTTTAAGATTTGGTTGTTTTTTTTGTTTTTTTGCACAAGAGAGTCATCAAAGTCTTGTCAGTAATTCAATAAAATGTCAAACTGTTCCGTTAAACTTGATTAAACCGGTTGTTGTTCTTTTTTTTAGCCTAAATTGACACTAAATCTGTGCAGCAGAGCAGATTTCTGTGCTTCAGGTTAATTATCCATCGTCATCTCAGCCTTTTAAATAAAGTTTAAACCTCGTCTCCTCTTCTCAAGCTGATAAATCCAGTTTAAATACAACAAAACAGCAGATTTGAAGAGGAAATGTGTGTATTTTGTCTGTTGAACGATGGAACATTTATCACTTTATCGCACGTTTCCCTTGTATCGTTTTCACTGGTTTTCTGCCGTTTCCTTTGATGGTTCCTGCTGTTTCTCCTGTATTTTGTATATATTTCCTCGTTTTATATAACAGCGATTTCTAAACTGACTGGAAACTTGACGAGAGGAGAAGCTGTTTGAGTCGTTTCTGTTCATGTCTTTCTGTCATTCTGAGTTATCACCAAACCTTCTTTGTGAATTTCAGTACAAAAGCTTTTTTTTTTCTTTGTAACTGCAAAAACACTCGTGAAGAAAAAAAAAAAAGTACCATAAATAATAATAATAGTATTTTAAACTACCTTCAAGTCTCCTGTTGTGATTTATACTGAAATAAAACAGGTTTCATTTGGTACAATTCATAAAATAACAGTAGTATAAGTAGTAGTAGTAATGGTAGTTGCAGTAATACTAGTAGTAGTAGCAGTAGTACTAGTTGCAGTAGTCGTAGTACTAGTTGCACTAATAGTACTAGTAGCAGTAGTACTAGTTGCAGTAATATTAGTAACTGTAGTAATAGTAATAGGAGTCAGTAGTAGTAGCTGCAGTAATAGTAGGAGTACTAGTAGCAGTAGTAGTAGTTGTAGTCAGAGTAGCAGTAGCTGTAGTACTAGCTGCAGTAATACTAGTAGTAGTAGTAGTAGCAATAGTAATGGTAGTACTACTACTAGTGGTAGTAGCAGTAGTAGTAGTAGTACTAGTTGCAGTAATACTAGTAGTAGTAGTAGTAGCAATAGTAATAGTAGTACTACTACTAGTGGTAGTAGGAGTAGTAGTAGTACTAGTTGCAGTAATACTAGTAGTAGCTGTAGTAATAGTAATAGTAGCTGTAGTAGTATTAGTTGCAGTAATACTAGTAGTAGTCGTAGCAGTAGTATTAGGAGTAGTAGTAGTAGTACTAATAGTAGTAGTAGTAGTAGTAGTAGTACTAGGTGCAGTAATACTAGTAGTAGCTGTAGTAGTAGTAGTAGCAATAACAGTAGTACTAGTTGCAGTAATACTCGTAGTAGTAGTAGCAATAGTAGTAATAGTAGTAGTAATATTAGTAGTAACTGTACTAATAGTAATAGGAGTACTAGTAGCAGTAGTAGTAGCTGCAGTAATAGTAGTAGGAGTAGTAGTAGCTGTAGTACTAGTTGCAGTAATACTAGTAGTAGCTGTAGTAATAGTAGCAGAAGCAGAAGTACTAGTTGCAGTAATACTAGTAGTAGTAGTAGTAGTAGCAATAGTAATAGTAGTACTATTACTAGTGGTAGTAGCAGTAGTAGTAGTTCTAGTTGCAGTAATACTAGTAGTAGCTGTAGTAATGGTAGTAGTAGCTGTAGTAGTATTAGTTGCAGTAGTAGTAGTAGCAGTAGTATTAGGAGTAGTCGTAGTAGTACTAATAGTAGTAGTAGTAGAGAAGAAAGAAGAAGAAGAAAAACATTTGGTGGAAATGAGGAGAACCAGAAAAACAAGAATCAACGTGGGAGGAAACAAGGAGGAGACATGTTTATGTTGGAGGAGGAGGAGGAGGAAGATGAATGAGGAGGAGGATGAAGATGAATGAGGAGGAGGAGGAAGATGAATGAGGAGGAGGAGGAAGATGAATGATGAGGAGGAGGAAGATGAATGAGGAGGTGCAGCAGCCTGAGAAGAGGCTGCAGATATGAACCAGATCCTCTCTGTTGTGTCTGAGTCACTGATTCCTGCTGCAGTTCAACATGTGTCCACCAGGTGGCGCCTTTAATATCTACAAACTGAACATATCAGCAAATATGGAGGTTTTATAGCTTTGAAAAGTGACGTATATGAAGAAAATAAACAACAAAAGACAAATTAAATGAATAATGTGACTGATACATGTCCAAAAAGGAAGTTTATAGTTAGGAAGTTTATATTTAAAGTGATGAATTATATAATCTGATGCCCATAGTTACTATTCTGTTGGTCACAATTTAATTATTGAATACTGTTATTAAATATTTGTTACTTCTACATATAAAATAGTAAGAAACAACAGATTAATTCAGTAAATTGTATAAATTAAGAAAATGTGAGTAGATTATATTTAATTATTATATATTATAATAAATATATTAAAAGTTAAATATATTGCTACACTTAAACTGCTGATTTTCGGTCTTATTTTTAATTAATTATCCTTATTAATATAAATGAATCCTTAATTCAATAACGTTGAATTATTCTTACTTTTATTCTTTCTTTTTGCTGCAGTATGTTGAAAATGTTCAGTTAGAACATCGATGACTGATTAATCGAACTGCTCCACTGACCCAGTTGCAGAAGCATCGATAACTCGTCACTCGACTGATTTTCCTGCCGCACAGATGCTGCTGTAAAGAGCGCGGAAATACACAGAGGTACATACCGGAAGTTTCGCAACTTGGCCTTCAAATTAAAACGGCAAAATTGACATAACATGATCAATCAGGCTTATTACTACCGGTCACGTGTATGTTAATCTTCGTTAATTCAACATAATTAATTGATAATATTAATAAAATCATCTTCAATCAATACATATGTATACGAATTAAATAAAGAGACAAAACTATATAAAACAAACGAAGGGGAATATTTAAATCTTTACTTTTTGTCAGTTTTGTGTGTTTTAATATACGACTTTAATATAAGAGTTTCACTATGGAATTTTAATATAATTAATTTTATAACTCAAATTTTAAATTGTTGTATGTGTATTTTCGTTTTAGTCCATTCTTAGTCCATAATTAAATTAAAAAGTCCAAAATAAAGATTATAGATTAGAAGATTAATATCCTTTTTATCATACATCAATATAATGTCATTTTTTTTTGTTGCTGAGCGCCTTAAATGGGTCAGTAACAAAAACTGTCATGTGTTATAAACTTAAAAACATGGTAACAGATAGTTTAACTCTTCATTTAACATTTCGTGTCAAAAGAATTACACAAAATCATGATTTTTGTAAAAAAAAACAAAAAAAAAAATAATAAATCGACTTTTAAATGACAAGAAACCAACAAAATGCAGATAGCATTATATATATATATATATATATATATATATATATATATATATATATATATATATATATATACATATACTATGTATACATATACTATGTAATTATGATAATATAATATATATAATATAAAATATATATAATATAAAAATAATATAATATAAATTACAGGATAGATATAAAGTTTAATTTAATTCAGTGTTGCTGACATATTTCTTATTTTGACAGTGTTTTTCGCTCATCGCGTGTCTTATTTTGAAAACCAAAGCGGAAGTCATGTCCGCCTGTCTCCAGCTTGACGACCGTTATTTTTTTTTTTCTTACAGTTTGAGGAGGAAAAACAAGCTGAACTGCGGATATTTCCCCACAGGCTCCGCCGTCTGGTCTGGACTCGGTTTGCGGGTTGTGCGGGTGTCGCGGCGGCCTGCGGGACGCTTCCGGCTGCGCGAGGCGGCGCGTTTGATGACTCGTGAGCAGCCGCAGAGTGACGCAGCTCCTCCGGCAGAAGTTTCACATAAGCGGCTTCTACGGCGGAGACGCGGCGGAGCAAATCCGAGTCACAAGACTTCTCTTCTCCTCCGAGAGCCGGACGCGTTGCCTCAGTCCCGCAGGTAAGGAAAAAAAGAGGGAAAAAACCCCGCTTCAGATCTATTTTCTGTCCGTTTTACCATCTAAACTGTGTATTAATCCGCCGCTTTACGCGTTTAAAAGGCTGCTGCTTAGCCTGCAGTTAGTTTGACAGCTTGCTCCGTAACAGCTGTTGGAGCTTTAAGCTAAAATGCTAATAATCTGTGTTTTTAAACATGTTTTACGTCTGAGTTGTGTTGGTTTAGCCTCGTATGAGACTCTCCAGCCTCCGCGCTCCGAAGAGTCTTAACATTACCGCCTAAAATACGATTCGGACTCCGGTAATTTTATCCCTACCTGTTCCTGCGTGTGTAAATATTAAAGAAATATCCTTTAAATTAAAGACACGGGTGTTCTCCGTCCTGACGGGATGTTTTTTCTCGTTAATATTGCGGATTATTGTAATAAAAGGGTAATTTCTCTAAAAAAAAAACAATGCGTCGGATGTGTAATTCCGCGTTTCACCTGCATAGCAGTGAATTAGAAGTGGGGGCGCTACTGAGCAGGAAATACACGTAGTAATCATATTGGAAATTAGAGGTAAACACGAGATAAAACACAGTTTTTATTGCAATGTCCGCAATATTAAAGAAAACAAACAGCCCGTCACGATAGAAATGAGTCGTGTCTTTAATATAATGATTATTTTTTACTTATCGGTACATGTAGGAAAATGTAGGAGTGAAATAAATGGAGACCGGGTCTGTTTTTTTAGCGGTGAAGTTGAGACTCGGGGAGTCTTATGAGGCGATAAGTGCAGAAAAAGAGCGGAAACGGTTGAAAAGTTTCGTGGAAGTGAAGCCCAGCAGCTTCATTAGCGTCAGAAATGATCAGATCAGCTGATGCTGCTCTGAAAACTCAGGTTTTTACTCAGAATCTGCAGGAAAAGCGGATCCTGCGTCTCTAATGTGCAGTTGTGATGTCACTAAGGTGCATTTGTGACTCATCTGAATACAGTTTAACTTCCAAGTTTATCTCATGTCTCTCATTGATATTAATGAGATTGGCTGATTCGTAGAAAAGTAGAGTGGATGGTTGTGACATCACAACTTCACAGAAGTGCTGACGGCTGGTTTTAAGGCTTAGTGTCTGAATCCAGGCTGAACCACGGGTCAGTATTTATAGAACAATGACACAACGTCTATTATCAGCTAATAACATCTACTTTACTACTATAATATATAACAGAATAATATTATTATTATGGCAAAAAGATGGACTTTAATATTTTATTATATTACTATTATAATAATATAATACAAATATAAAATAATATAATATACAAATATGTAAAATAATATATAATATAATCATCTAATAATAATCATATAAAAATAAAATATCCACCTTTCTACCATAATAATAATAAAAATATTTAAGTCTACTTTTTTTACCATTAAAAAAAAAATAATAATAATATATAATACAACATTAAAGTCTTACCCTTCTACCACAATAATAATATAATGTTAATAATATTAATTATTATTAATGTCTACCATTCTACCATAATAATATTAATATAATAAAATATTAAACCTTTCTACCAATATAAAATACTAATATAATATTAAAATCTATCTTTCTATGATAATAATATTAATTTAATAAAATATTAAAATGCAGTTTACAACTATATATCAATATAAATAGTATTAATAATAAAGTAATAAAATATGAATGACTACTTTTCTATTATAATAAACATAATAATCCTGTTACTACTAATAATAACTATAATAATAATATAAAATAATATAGGCTACCTCTCTAGTATAATAATAATCTATTAAATTCTATTTAATCTCCAGCTGTCCTCCTCCTCCTCCTCCTGTTGTTGTTGTTTACTGTTGTTTATTGTTTATTGTTTAGCTAATCTCAGCTGATGGAGAACCCCGGCTACTGCAGCGAGGGCTTCGACAGCCTTCATCACCCCAGCGACGACGATGATGACGACCAGATGGTCGACATCGCAGGAGCCACCTTAGACTTCTCCAACACGGACGACGTCCCGCCGCTCAGCTCAGGTACGGCCCCGCTCGATGTCTGCTCAGAGGTCAAAGGTCAGAGTCTTTTCTTTTCCACAAACCGAGAACAAAACGTGTCTTTGAGAGCTGCTGCTGCTGCTGCTGCAAATGTCGTTACGTGTTTGTTCCAGTGATGTCAGGATGCTAATGAAGGATCATTCGGGACAAACAGAGTCAGCTGTTCATGTTGATCCTTTTAAATAATCAGTAACCGTGGTAACGCACGTGGTTATCTGCTAGTTCACGTCAATATGGCTGCCGTGATCAAATAAGGTCTGTAGCTGTTAAAGAGCTGCTGATGCATATATCTGTAGAGTGTGTGTGTGTTAGTGTGTGTGTGTTAGTGTGTGTGTGTGTGTGTGTGTGTGGTCACATGCCTTCAGTAAGTCATGGTCATACATCTCAGTAATAGTCACTTCTCTGTCTCTCTCTCTATTTGGATTTATTTCCGTCTCCCTATTAAAACAACAGCCTTTTTTTCAAGTTTTTTTGAGAAAACTTTATTAGGATCATATAACGTTATGTGTCACTTATGTAACATGAAAGAATAAAGTGACTTCAGCTCAATTTCTGAACATTCTAGAGTGATTTTAGTCGACTTTAAACCCTTAAACTCTTCATCTAAACTGTTTTTTATTGAACGTAACTCATCTCCAGCGTCCAGAGATGTGGTGAATTTACATTTTGAATGGACTGAAACTTCCTTTACTTCATATTTCTTTAATTTATTGATACACACAGGACTTTATATTCAATTATTCTGAAAGTATAACTTATATCAATCATTCCAGCCTAAAACCTTAACTCAGAGCTTCATTTCTGTGTTCATGAAACCGTTTTTTCTGCTTCATTTGTCTCAGTTCTTTAAATCCAGGCTGCAGAGGAAATAACAAACATGAAGTTCAGTCATTGCAGTTTGAACCTGTTAAATCCACTGGATGAGATCAGGTTAAAGCTGCTAAAGAAGAAAGATCCTCCCTCTGAAACCTGAGCTGCTGCTTTTCCTGCTATTAAATTATAATAAAAAATGGAATATCTCTAAATAAATTAATATGGATTATCTATAAATGAGGATTAGGGAAATAAGATGATGTCATGATGTGTTCAAGTGCAACGTTTATGTTGGAAAAAGCAGCATTTGAATCTAAGATTTATACAGTTTTCATGATAAACAAAATAACAGTTCAATAAATACTCCAATTAATTAATTAATAATTATTGGATAATTATTATTATCCATCCAGACTGATGGGTGCATCTCATATAATTTATATTTAATATTATAATAATATTTATATTTAATATTGAGAAAATATTTGGGCTTTTCATTAACTTAACAACAAATAAATGCTTTAATTGTAATTAATCTATATAAAATATAAGTCTAACTTTCTAGAGTGATGGACTTTTTCATGATATTATTTAATTAATTATTTAAAATGCTGTATAAGTTTTTTTTATGTAAAGAATAATAATAATAGAGGATAAAAAAACATTTTTATTTCTTATTTTTACACTTTATCCTTGTTGATCACCTCTTACGTTCACTCATTTTAATGCAAATCCATTAAAATATGTCAAATAAAAATGTAGCGTTGACTTTTTATTTATAACCCTTCAAAACTTTATTTAAACAGGACTTTACAACATGCAGGAGTTCTGAATAAAACACAACCGCGGGACATTTAAAGAAGCGTGTCGACTGTCTGAGATCTGCCTGGCAACCAGTGATGTCACAGTGACATCATCACCCTTTTTAAAGGAGGAAGTCAGGACGTTTTCCCTCAGTGGTTAAACCTGTTTCGTCCACGTTTCCTGTTTTTTAGACTGACGTCTTTTGTAAATGAGTAAATTTGAATGAAACTCAGCTAATATTTGCTAATTTACAGCATCTCTGCCTGCAGATTCATGCTGTGAGTCGTTATTCCTGGCTGGGATTAACCTGTCGGCTTTTACTGCGGGAAACATTCTCCTGGCTCAGGAATCTCTGACATGTCGCCGCACGTCTTTGCTTTTATTTTGAAAGGATGAGGTGATAAGAGTCTTCCAGGAACGCTGCAGCATTCCTGGAAGTCTGGAATCAGATTTGAGTAATTTCCAGGACTGGAAAAAGAAAAAGATGATGGGAACACATCTGTTTTTTTTTCTAAAATATGACATTCAGAATTTATGAATTTCCATTTGGGACCAAAACAGTTTCAAAGAAAAGTGAAGGATGTCTTTAACCTGCACAAAAAACTCAGTTTGAGTTCACTTCTCCATAGTTTTCCAAGAGAAAATCAGAAAATAAGCAGACTCGTTCTCGTTTCCATGGAGACAGTCACTAAAAAGGCTGCTGTGAAGATTAAATTATTCACGTTTTAAGCTCAGTTTTTGGTTCTTTTTAATGGAAAATAAGCAAAAACCAACCAATCGTTGTTTTTGGAAAAATCTATAGAAAAGTCTGGAAAAATCTGGAAAAAGCCTGTAATTCTGAAATGGAAAAATTCCAATTTAATGAGATTTATTCACTGAAAATTAAAAAAAATAATAAATTAAATTCAGATTTGTAGGTAAAGAATATATTAATTAAAATATATATGAATAAATATATGAATTATCCCTTATGCTGACTTTCTCATATATAAATGTACAATTTTATTTATTTATTAGTTTATTTATTTATACTATTTATTATTTAATTTTTTCTTAAATTCAAAAAACAATGCTGGTTGAAATAATGTAGAGAAATAAACAAAATACATGTGAAAATATAATATAATAGTTTATTTATTCCTATTTATTCTTTAGGATATTTATTCTAAAGATATATATTTGCCATTTAAAGCCAGTTAAATAAATAACAAACATGCATTTTATTTTGAAATCAGCAGAGCTTTTTCCTTGATTTGTGTTTTAATGTCCCTCAGTTTGCTTACTCTGCTTTTTTTATTGCTGTGTGTTGAATTGTTTTATTGCTTCTGTTGTATAAATGCAGATTTAATGTTTTTATGGTTGGTTTTATTATTGACATTAGATCCTGTTGTTGTCAGCACAGTTTACTCTGGTTCAGCTGGAAAAGACTCAGTGAGTCACACGAGATCCATTAATATTAACATCCTCACCTTATTAGAATAATAGCTACATATTCATTGAATTCATTGATATGCACAGCACTTTATATTAAATTATTATTAAGATCTAACTTGTGAAATTTAGACTAAATTCCTATAAAACATAGTAGCCTACAATGGTGTGAAGGGCAGAGGCATAAAGGAAGAAAAGGGCATGTATAGTGTGTCTTTGCCACTGAAAAGGGCACTTTAGTACGCTATTTAGGGGACTTCAACATGCTTTTTAGCTCCAAAGAGTGCACTTTAGTATGCTTTTCGGCTCCTAGAGGGCACGTTAGCACATGTTTTGGCTCCTAGAGGGCACTTTACCATGCATTTGGGCTTCTAGAGGGCACTTTAGCACAAGTTTTGGCTCCTAGAGGGCAGTTTACTGTGTGTTTTAGCTCCTAGAGGGCAGTTTACTGTGTGTTTTAGCTCCTAGAGGGCACTTTAGTATGCTTTTTGGCTCCTAGAGGGCACATTAGCACATGTTTTGGCTTCTAGAGGGCAGTTTACTGTGTGTTTTAGCTCCTAGAGGGCACCTTAGCACACGTTTTGGCTCCTAGAGGGCACTTTAGTATGCTTTTCGGCTCCTAGAGGGCACATTAGCACATGTTTTGGCTCCTAGAAGACACTTTACCATGCATTTGGGCTTCTAGAGGGCACTTTACCATACATTTGGGCTTCTAGAGGGCACTTTAGCACAAGTTTTGGCTCCTAGAGGGCACTTTACCATGCATTTGGGCTTCTAGAGGGCACTTTAGCACGAGTTTCGGCTCCTAGAGGGCACTTTAGCACATGTTTTGGCTCCTAGAGGGCAGTTTACCATGCATTTGGGCTTCTAGAGGGCACTTTAGCACGAATTTTGGCTCCTAGAGGGCACTTTACCATGCATTTGGGCTTCTAGAGGGCACTTTAGCACGAGTTTTGGCTCCTAGAGTGCAGTTTACCACAATTTTGGCCTCCTATAAGGCACTTTACCATGCATTTGGACTCCTAGAAGGCACTTTAGCACAGGTTTGGACTCCTAGAGGGCCCCTGATCATGCTTTTTTGTTGAGACACAGCAGCAAAACCACCCTCAGGCTCATAGTTTTGTGATATTTTACTTCTATAAGGTTTTTGTTTTATTTCAGACGAGAGGAAAAAACATAAAATCCACATTGATTTAAATTTATCTTGAATTAGTTCATCTCTGAAGTGGAATAGATTCCTGACTGTTCTTTTATTTTTTCCTTCCCTTTCTTTCCTCCTTCCTACTTTTCACTATTCCATCCTTCCTTATTTCCTTCCTCAGTCCTTTATTCCCCCGTCACATAAGAAGCAATATTTCATTTTGAGATTTCTGACGTCTGAAGTTTCTGAAGAGAAACATGTGACTTCAGGCTCATGTGGAAACTCAGCAGAGGACAAGTCATTCAGGGTCGATGTGAAAGACGAGAAGTTTTCCAACAGCTGCAGATAAGTCCCACATCTGGAGCAGGAAATAAGTGTTTCATCAGTTCAGGGAAGGAGTCAAATCATTCCCCATTTATTTCACTGATTTTCACTTTTCTTTTCTCACTTTTTGAATAAAATCCATCAGTGCAGCAGCAGAAAAGTTAAATCTGTTCCTTATATTTGATCCGTGTGTGTAAAACTGACGTAGAAACATTGAACCTTGTGTTTGCTCGTAAAATAAGAAAAGAACACGAATGGTTTGTTTTCATCCAAAACAAGATAATTAATGAACATCTGGGATGTTAAATGGTAAAATCTGTTTATTTCAAACAGAATTGAAACCACAGGAAATGAACTTGCGTCATTTCTGACCCAAGTTGTATAATAGAAGCTGTTAGAGCATTTAGCATATCATAGTTTATCACAGTATTTATCACTAAATCACAGTATATATCAATATATCAAAATGTATATCACAGTATACATCACAGTATGTACCACAGTTTTCCATCAGTTTTCCATCAGTTTTCCATCAGTTTTCCATCAGTTTTCCATCAGTTTTGCAGCAGTTTTGCAGCAGGTTTTGCAGCCGTTTTGCAGCAGATTTTGCAGCCGTTTGCAGCAGGTTTTGCAGCAGGTTTTGCAGCAGTTTTGCAGCAGGTTTTGCAGCAGGTTTTGCAGCAGGTTTTGCAGCAGTTTTTGCAGCAGTTTTTGCAGCAGTTTTTGCAGCAGTTTTGCAGCAGGTTTTGCAGCAGGTTTTGCAGCAGGTTTTGCAGCAGGTTTTGCAGCAGTTTTTGCAGCAGGTTTTCCATCAGTTTTCCATCAGTTTTGCAGCAGGTTTTCCATCAGTTTTGCAGCAGGTTTTGCAGCAGTTTTGCAGCAGTTTTCCATCAGTTTTCCATCAGTTTTGCAGCAGGTTTTGCAGCAGTTTTGCAGCAGTTTTGCAGCAGTTTTCCATCAGCTTTGCAGTAGTTTTGCAGCAGTTTTTGCATCACTTCCTCATATTTCCAGTTTGTTTCCAGCAGACAAACTTTATCCGTGGACGTAAACATGAATCTGTTGAACCCAGAGACACATGTTCCTCCTTCTATATTTACCTTTACTCCACTCCACGAAGTAGTGACATCACTCGACATTAACGAGCTCCAGAGACTCGTCTGTGGGCTGCCCGTTCCCATGGCAACCAGACCTCAGGAGTTTAAGGTTCAAACCCTCTGGGCGCCATCGCGGTCATGTGACGGGGAGAGACGGAGTGTGTTGGAGTTTCCAGGAAGATTCGAGGCCCAGTTGCGTGTGTTGATATTAGTCTGTTCTGGCCCCCTACACACACACACACACACACACACACACACACACACACACACACACACGCTGAGCTCAGCATGACGTCTCCTTGCTGGAAGCAGTTGTGATTCTGGTTCTGACCCACTTTCTCTGGCTTGACAGTTTCACCAAGTAATTCAACAATAATCTGGTTTCATCATATCTATTATGCTTAATTTTCATCTGTAATATGTTGTATTGATTATCTCTCTACATTTTTATGATCATTTCATCGGAACCATAGAAACAAACTGTCTGACTTTCATTATTGCTCTGAGGAATTTAATTTAAAATACTTCATTAGTCTTCAAAAATGTATTAAAAATTGAAATTGACTTGATTTGACTCTTTGGAAACTGAAATAACTTAAATAGAGACTTTGTCCCCATCGGTTACATTAAAAAGATGATGTAGGTTATAGTTCCTGACTGGAAAATATGTGAAATCAAATAATCGTCAAACATTTCTATATAAACACAGAGAAGAATGTGATATGAGAGTCATATCTGCTGTAAACACACGGCTGTAGCACAGAACAGGTGGGAGGCATTTTACTGCAGCAAGGGTCACAGCAGGGTCACAGTAGAGTCACAGCAGGGGTCATAGCAGGGTCATAGTACAGTCAGAGCAGGGGTCACAGAAGATGAACAGTAGGGGTCACAGCAAGGGTTGCAGCCGAGTCAAGAGTAGAATCAGAGCAGGGGTCACAATGGGGGTTACAGTGAAATCACAGCAAGGGTCACAGCAGGGTCACAATACAGTTACAGCAGGGGTCACAATGGCGGTTACAGAGGGTCACAGCAGAGTCACAGAAAGGTTACAATACAGTTAAAGCAGGGGTCACAACAGGGGTTAATGCAAGGGTTGCAGCAGGGGTCACAGAAAGGGTCAGAGCAGGGTCACAATAGAGCTACAGCAGGGGTCACAGAAAGAGACATAGTAGGGTCATAGTAGGGTCACAGTAGAATCACAGCAAGGGTCACAGCAAGGGTTGCAACAGGGTCAAAGAAAGGTTACAGTGGAATCACAGCAAGGTTCACAGCAGGGCCACAATAGAGTTACAGCAAGGGTTGCAGCAGGGGTCACAGAAAGGGTCGTAGTAGGGTCACAGTAGAATCACAACAAGGGCCACAACAGGGTCACATCAGATGTATATGATGGTCACAGTAGAGTCTCAGCAGGGTTCACAGCAGGGATAGAGTAGATTCATGTTAGGGTTCACAGAAGGGTTACAGAAAGGGTCACGGCAGGGTCAACTTCTTGTCAAAACATCCCGTCTACAACTGAAAGTTCCCCATCAAAAACTTCCCTAAAAATCTTGTATATTAACATAATTTTCCATTTCTTTCTCCAATATTTAACCAGCATCAGTCCTGATCATAACTGCCTGATATGCAGAGATTTTCAGGTTTTTTAAACCTTTAAATGAAAGAAGAACTTTATTAAAAGTAAGAAACACAATGGAAATATTTTCAATAAATAAAAGACTTGTGGGATTTACTACGTATTTCCATGGCTCATATTAAATGGAGTCATTCTGAAACGTTACAGGCCATTCTGTGATGTTTATCCATGAGGTTCAGCAGTTCATTTAAAGCATCTGCACCATGGACCTCTGGCCCATTTCCTGCTGTATCACAGATATCACAGGAGGTCAAAGACCTTATAAACACATGTGACCTCATTCGTACGCACCGATCCCAATCAGTGACCTCACAAACGCCCAGGGACCAATCGGTAACCAGTTCCTGCCAGCTCAGCAAATCGGCTGCTCCCCGGATGGACGGACCAATCGTGACTCATTTGCAGAACCTCAGACCAATGAGGAAATGCTGCAGTTTACTTCCTAGAGCTCAGAGGAGGGAAGAGAGTTCAGTTTGAGGTTGAAGGCTGAGAATCTCATGAGTTTCTCTTAGTATCTCTGAGTTTTTTTGGGAGTAACCTTGAATTTCTTTGAGTTCCTGTGAGTATCTCTGGGTTTCTTTGAGTTTCTCTGAGTATCTTTAAGAATCTCTGAGTTTCTTTTGAGTATTTGTGAGAATCTATGAGTTTCTTTGAGCTTCTCTGAGAATCCCTAAGAATCTCCAAGAATCTCTGAGTATCTTTGAGTATCTCTAAGAATCTCTGAGTATCTCTAAGTATCTCTAAGTATCTTTGAGTATCTTTGAGTATCTTTGAGTATCTTTGAGTTTCTTTGAGTATCTCCAAGAATCTCTGAGTATCTCTAAGTATCTCTGAGTATCTTTGAGTATCTTTGAGTATCTTTGAGTATCTCCAAGAATCTCTGAGTATCTCTAAGTATCTTTGAGTATCTTTGAGTATCTCTAAGTATCTCTGAGTATCTTTGAGTATCTCTAAGAATCTCTGAGTATCTTTGAGTATCTCTAAGAATCTCTGAGTATCTCTAAGAATCTCTGAGTATCTTTGAGTATCTCTAAATATCTCTGAGTATCTTTGAGTATCTTTGAGTATCTCTAAATATCTCTAAATATCTCTAAGTATCTTTGAGTATCTTTGTGTATCTCTAAGTATCTCTGAGTATCTTTGTGTATCTCTAAGTATCTCTGAGTATCTCTGAGTATCTTTGACTATCTCTAAGTATCTCTGAGTATCTTTGAGTATCTTTGAGTATCTCTAAGAATCTCTGAGTATCTTTGAGTATCTTTGAGTATCTCTGAGTATCTCTGAGTATCTCTGAGTATCTCTGAGTATCTTTGAGTATCTCTGAGTATCTCTGAGTATCTTTGAGTATCTCTGAGTATCTTTGAGTATCTCTGAGTATCTTTGAGTATCTCCAAGAATCTCTGAGTATCTTTGAGTATCTACAAGAATCTCTGAGTATCTTTGAGTATCTCCAAGAATCTCTGAGTATCTTTGAGTATCTCTAAGTATCTCTTAGAGACAGTAAACTGTCTCTGAGTTTCTCTGTGAGATGAGCTGGGAGTTCTGGACTAAGCAGCTGATTGAGGAGGAGCTGGAAGAAGAAGTAGATGGTGAGTTTCGTTTTATTTCAGCTTTAACCCCTTTTATTTTCTCTCTGACCCACGGACACACGCGCCGGACGTTAACAGGTTAACGTGTCTTTGTTGTGTTTGTGCTGAAACCTTCACCGCGGCCCAGTTTAATCATTAAGATGTTTACGACGCCGCTGCTCTGAGTCACGTCTTCATGTTGCTGCAGCAGCTCAGCGGTCAGGGTGGACGGGTTTCACACACCGGTCATTGCAACACGTTATGCGATGAATCAGAAACGCTCCGTTCTGGGACTGTGTCCAGAGGTTGTTTGTGCTTTAGACGACAGACCTGGAGCCTCTCTGCTCCGTTTTTATTTGCTTTTTATTGTGTGTCCTGCAGAGTGGAGAGTGCTGTTCCAAGCAAGCCTTTGTTTTATCATTAGGAAACACTTGTCATGCTTTTAATGTGAAAATCCACCTTAAATAGACAAAGGTGTTTTACAGTAACAGGATTTGGACGAAAGCAAAAACGCAACATGGAGAAACCAACAGAGCATAAACAGAAAATGAATAAAAGAGGATTAAATCTCTCTCCCTCTCTCTCTCTCTTCCCTCCAGCAGGCTATGAGGAGTACAGCAGCAGAACAGCTGGTATGAACGGTACTGGACCCACTAAGCTGGTGGACCCTCTGGAGGATCCGCTTCCTGGAGTGGGCACCTACGAAGACTTCAACACCATCGACTGGGTCCGAGAGAAAAGCAAAGACCGGGACCGGCACCGAGAGGTAGGGAGACAGATGGCAGCTAAGTGCTAGTCTCCAGTTCCTTGTCAGAGTGAAGTTATGGATCATTTTCACACTATTAATAAACCACAATTAAATCCTGAGCTAAATTCAAGTGTTGCAATTTGTCAATTAAATATAAAGTGCTATTTTAATTGCAAAAAGATCAATGAGGCGTGTAAATACCTGCTCATGTATACGACCGTTAGAACAGACATTTTTACATTTTTATTTAAATTTATTCAGTTTAATTCCAATGAATACCTCATAGATTTATTATATATTTGACTGTATATATGACAGGAGGGAGTGTATTAATACTGCCCCATGTCCCAGAGAAACATGCACAGCCTGTATTCAGAAACCTTAAAACAAGCAGTCATGACTTCTGTGAAGTTGTGATGTCACTACTATACAGTCAGCACCAACAGCCATTTAAAGAGGAGGAGGAAAACTATACTGAGATGATCTTTGCTGCTTCAAATCTTGTTAAAATTCACAATAAAAAACAAGAAAGTGTAGAATATGGGACATTATATTTAATGTATATGGGAGATATCAATGTTCAGGAATCCAGTACTAGTTAACAACTTCGACATCCATCTTTTCTGCAGTAATGGACTTAAATAAACCAAGTTTCTCTGGTTAATTAACCCCCGTCTGTATATCAGCATGGATGAAGCCTGATGTCTGGGTCTTTTCTAGGACTAGAGCTCTAGAGCTAAGCAGAACCCCATGATCTAGACCTGGTTAGTCAGGAGTTCATCCTACAGCAACATGATCCACATCATCATCTGTCACATGACACGTTAAACTAGGATGTGTTAAATCAGATAGAAGCTGCGTTGACTCTCCTGTCTGTCCTCAGATCACCAACAAGAGCAAACAGTCGACTGTGGCTCTGCTGCACAGCATCAGCGACGCCTTCTCCGGATGGCTACTCATGCTGCTGGTGGGACTCATGTCAGGTAAACATGTCAACAGGTAAACAGTCAACATCCGATCAAACACGAAGGATCAATAATCAGACGGGAGTCTGAACGACCTCAAACATGACGCAACTTAGAAAAGGAAAAAGAGGAAAAAAAACCTGGAACAGCTGCTCTTTCTTTGACTAGAGACAAACGCATGACTGATCATTTCCTGGAGACTTCAAAATAAAAGCATTTCCTTTTCGCAACAGAGCGTGAGAACACTTTGTAGACGGTGACTTCAAAATAAAAGCATTTTCTTTTGCAACTGGAAATTGAAGGAGGACACTAACACAGTGACGACATATTTAGACAAGTAGATGACTTCAAAGTAAAAGCATTTCTTTTTGCAACAGGAAATGAAGTATTTTCAGTATATTCTACAGAGGACAGTTTTCTACAGTGTGGACACTTTTAGAGAATAAGGACATATTTTAGACTGTGACTTCAAAATAAAAGCATTTCCTTTTTGCAACAGAGCGTGAGAACACTTTGTAGACGGTGACTTCAAAATAAAAGCATTTTCTTTTGCAGCTGGAAATTAAAGGACACTTTAACACAGTGAGGACATATTTAGACAAGTAGGACATTTTTCAGATGGTGACTTCAAAGTAAAAGCATTTCTTTTTGCAACAGGAAATGAAGTATTTTCAGTATATTCTACAGAGGACAGTTTTCTACAGTGGAGACACTTTTAGAGAATAAAGACATATTTTAGACTGTGACTTCAAAATAAAAGCATTTCCTTTTCGCAACAGACCGTGAGAACACTTTGTAGACGGTGACTTCAAAATAAAAGCATTTTCTTTTGCAGCTGGAAATTAAAGGAGGGCACTTTAACACAGTGAGGACATATTTAGATAAGTAGGACATTTTTAGGTAGTGACTTCAAAGTAAAAGCATTTCTTTTTGCAACAGGAAATTAAGTATTTTCAATATATTCTACAGAGGACAGTTTTCTACAGTGTGGACACTTTTAGAGAATAAAGACATATTTTAGACTGTGCCTTCAAAGTAAAAGCATTTCCTTTTGCAGCAGGAAATAAGGTATTTTCAGTATATTCTCCAGAGGACAGTTTTTTCGACAGTAACTTCAAAATAAAAGCAGGAAATCAGGGGTTTTTACTATATTCTCCAAAACTAACGCTGCATATTTATCATTTTAATTAAACTGCAGAACAAAATAATCAACTGTAAATGCTTAAAAGTTCAATATTAAAATAAAGATGAACTTCCTACTACTAGATCTGTGTGTGAAGACACATTAAGACAGTGAGGAAACTTTTAGACAGTGATTTCAAAATAAAAGCATTTGAGTTTACAACAGGAAATACAGTATTTTAAATACTGTAAAGTAAATCCTCCAGGCAGATGCAGGACATTTGATTAGAGACTGGCTTCACTTTGCCCCACAGCAGCATTAGAATAAGTTAATTCACTGCTTCTATTAATCATTTATTGTATTATAATATTGCGACTTATAAATAATTGAAGGTGTATTTGAAGGAGGACTGAGTTCAGTCTGATTCTGCAGCAGAAAAACACGGCTGTGAATAATCAGTCCTCCACCTCAGTAGAGCCCTTCACCGCTGTCATTATAACAGCTGCTTACTGTTTATTCTTCTCACCAGGACGCCTGGGAAAAGGCTCGAACAGCTGTTTTTATACAAATATTATGTCTATGTCATATTTTTACAAATAAGAATCAGTGGTGGACGAGATAAAACATTGCAGCTGCTGCCGGTTGATGTTGTTATAGATTCATGGTCAGAAGCTTCCCCTCTAACTTCTTCCTCTCTTTCTCTCTCTCTCTTTCTCTACATCTCTCTCTCTCCAGGTGCTCTGGCCGGCGGCATCGACATCGCAGCTCATTGGTTGACGGACATGAAGGGCGGAGTCTGTCTCATCGGCTTCTGGTTCAACCATGAACATTGCTGCTGGACGTCCAACGAGACCACGTTCCAGGAGAGGGACAGATGTCCTCAGTGGCAGAGCTGGGCCGAGCTCATCACTGGCACCTCCCAGGTAGGAGGAGGAGGAGGAGGAGGGAGGAGTGGAGAGGAGGAGGAGGAGAGAAGGAGGGAGGAGTGGAGAGAAGGAGGTGGAGGAGGAGGGAGGGAGGGAGGGAGGGAGGAGTGGAGAGGAGGAGGAGGAGGAGGGAGGAGGAGGGAGGAGGAGGGAGGAGGAGTGAGGGAGGGAGGGAGGAGTGGAGAGAAGGAGGAGGAGGAGGGAGGAGGAGGAGGAGGAGGGAGGAGGAAGAGGAGGAGGAGGAGGAGGGAGGAGTGGAGAGGAGGAGGAGGGAGGGAGGAGAGGAGGAGGAGGAGGGAGGAGTGAATGTAGAGTGAAGAGTGAAAGGAAGGAGGAGGAGGAGGAGGAGGAGGGAGAAAGAAGAGGAAGGAGTAGGGAGTAAAGAAGAGAAGGAAGGTGTGAGGAGAAGGAGGAAAAAAGGAGGAGGAGGAGGAAGAAGAAGGAAGAGGAAGAAGTGAATGCGGAGTAAGGAGTGAAGAGAAGAAGGAGGAGGGAGAAAGAGGAGGAAGAAGGGATGAGTGAAGAGACGAGGGAGTAGGTGTGAGGAGGAGGAGGAAGGAGAAAGGAGTGAGTGAGGAGGCTGTAGTTATACTTTAGCTCCATCTGCTGGTTGAAAACCGTCACTACACACAAACAACCTGGAGCTCATTTTCTATCCAATTAGTTTAAAGTTCCCACATCCTGGAAAACCTGGAAAACCTGGAAAACCTGGAAAATGATTGACCAATTTCCCAGTCATGGAAAACATGGAAAATGTTTAAAAAAAAGGTCAAATATCCTGGAAATTCTGAGTTTTCCTGGAAAATGTACTGCAGTGGAACATTAAAGTTCCCTGTTACATGTTCATCTAAACCGCTGCAATGTTTGTTTCCACTGATGTTAACATAGATTAAATTAGCATTTAAGCTAACAACCAGTCAATTCACGAATCAAGAATCTTTATCGTCATAATCCTGGATGACAATATAATTGACTTGCAGCTTACATACAATAGAATAGAACAGAAGTACATGTGTTTTTGGAATAACTTTGGTGTGTGTGTGTGTGTGTGTGTGTGTGTGTGTGTGTGTGTGTGTCAGGGTCCGTTCGCCTACATCGTGAACTACCTGATGTACATGTTCTGGGCTCTGCTGTTTGCCTTCCTGGCCGTGGCGCTGGTCAGAGCCTTCGCTCCCTACGCCTGCGGCTCTGGGATCCCTGAGGTCAGTGCTGCAGAAAAGTAACCAAGTACTTTTACTAGAGTACAACTTTGAGGCACTTTACTCGAGTATCTCCATGTGAAGCTGCTTTTATATCTGACAGATCACTCATCATCCTCTCCGTCCCTCAGATTAAAACCATCCTGAGTGGCTTCATCATCCGAGGCTACCTGGGGAAGTGGACCCTGATCATCAAGACCATCACGCTGGTCCTGGCCGTGTCGTCGGGGCTGAGTTTAGGGAAGGAGGGGCCTCTGGTTCACGTCGCCTGCTGCTGCGCCAACATCCTGTGTCACCTCTTCACCAAGTACCGCAAGAACGAGGCCAAGAGGCGAGAGGTACGGCACCTCACAAACCCCCAGCGTCTTTCAGTAACACTTCCTGTTATTCAGAGGATCCGTATTTACACTTTCCTGCTTCTATGTGAAGCTGTGATGTCACTGCTTGTGTTTGTTGTTGTGTGAAGGTGCTGTCGGCGGCGGCGGCGGTGGGCGTGTCCGTGGCCTTCGGTGCTCCAATAGGAGGAGTCCTGTTCAGTCTGGAGGAGGTGAGCTGAGTCTTTACTGATGGACAAACCAGAGCAGACAGTCAGGACTATAATAGGATAGAGAAGTGGTTGAGGTTAGGAAACAGGTGAGGAAATATCTGAGGAATCAACCAAGGAAACGACTGAGGAAACGACTGAGGAAACTTATAAGGAACTGTTTGAGAAAGCAACCGAGGAAAGATCTGAAGAAAGGACTGAGGAAACATCTGAGGAAACATCTGAGGAAACATCTGAGGAAACATCTGAGGAAACGTCTGAGGAAACGTCTGAGGAAACGTCTGAGGAAAGATCTGAGGAAACGTCTGAGGAAACGTCTGAGGAAACGTCTGAGGAAACGTCTGAGGAAACATCCAAAGAAATATTTGTGAAAAGGACTGAGGAACTGAGGAAACGACTGAGGAAACATGAAAGGAAACGACTGAGGAAACTTATAAGGAACTGTTTGAGAAAGCAACCGAGGAAAGATCTGAAGAAAGGACTGAGGAAACATCTGAGGAAACATCTGAGGGAACGTCTGAGGAAACGTCTGAGGAAACGTCTGAGGAAGCGTCTGAGGAATCAACCAAGGAAACGTCTGAGGAAACATCTGAGGAAACATCTGAGGAAACGTCTGAGGAAACGTCTGAGGAAACATCTGAGGAAACATCCAAAGAAATATTTGTGAAAAGGACTGAGGAATTGAGGAAACGACTGAGGAAACATGAAAGGAAACGACTGAGGAAACTTATAAGGAACTGTTTGAGAAAGCAACCGAGGAAAGATCTGAAGAAAGGACTGAGGAAACATCTGAGGGAACGTCTGAGGAAACATCTGAGGAAACGTCTGAGGAAACGTCTGAGGAAACGTCCAAAGAAATATTTGTGAAAAGGACTGAGGAACTGAGGAAACGACTGAGGAAACATGAAAGGAAACGACTGAGGAAATGAACAAGGAAACATTTCCCATCATCAACCCACAGAACATATAACACACAACTAGTGGTAGAAAGTTTTGAGGTACTTTAACTGTACTTGTGTATTTCCATTTAATCCCACTTTATACTTCTGATTCTATTATAATTTCTACTTCATTATATTGTTGTTTAAATGTTACACAAATCATGTGAAAGCTGCTTTATCAGTGTATTAAACAAATATGATAAATTATATAATATGATTGATTTTTACTGAATTAACCTTGTCAATTCAGCACTTTTACTTGTATTTAAGTAGTTTCTAAAACTAATGATAAACGAAAATGATGGTACAGTCTGGTCTCAGTGGTCTGGTCTGATGTGGTCTGATGTGGTCTGATGTGGTCTGATGTGGTCTCTGCTCCCCCTCTCCTCCAGGTGAGCTACTACTTCCCCCTGAAGACGCTGTGGCGTTCGTTCTTCGCCGCCCTGGTGGCGGCGTTCACTCTCCGCTCCATCAACCCGTTCGGGAACAGCCGCCTGGTGCTGTTCTACGTGGAGTTCCACGCCCCCTGGCACCTGGTGGAGCTCGCCCCCTTCGTGCTGCTGGGGATCTTCGGCGGCCTCTGGGGGGCGCTGTTCATCAGGGCCAACATCGCCTGGTGCCGCAGACGTGAGTGGTGACTGTGTGTGTGTGTGTGTGTGAGATGACACATGTTTAATGGACTGAAGATCCTGGAACTTCCTTTATTTCTTCATATTTGTATTTATATTTCATATTTTACCCAGTTTAGTGTGTGTGTTTCAGGTAAATCCACTCGTCTGGGTCACTACCCGGTCATGGAGGTTCTGGTGGTGGCGGCGCTGACCGCCCTCATCGCTTACCCCAACAGCTACACCAGGATGAGCGGAGCGGAGCTCATCTCTGAGCTCTTCAACGACTGCTCGCTGCTCGACTCCTCTCAGCTCTGTGGCTACAAGCAGGTGAGAGATTGAACTGTCAGCAGGTGTCTCGGCCTCACGGAGGCTGGTTTATATCCTCAGGAAAAAGGTGCAGAGCTCAGTCGCACTTGCTTTTAATTTGAAAATCCACCTTAAATAGGAAAAGGTGTTTTACAGTGAAACAGCAGATTTGGAGCAAGAAACAGGATTTGAAATAAAATGAATTCTCCACTTCACTGTTTTTAACCTGTAACTTCTAGAAATCTCATATTGTTCTGAAGAGCTGCAGCGATTAATTGATTAATCAATTAAGTGTCAACTATTACATTAATCATTACCTATGAAGATAATTATTTCATAGATTTGAGTCATTTTTAAGAAGAAAATGTCAAAATTCTCTGGTTCCAGCTAATCTAAAAAATCATCTTTGCTCTTTCTCACACACACACACACACACACACACACACACACACACACACACACACACACACCCTTCCAGCCCACCAACATCTCAGAGACCGGGGTGGGGAACAGTCTGGCGGACCGGCCAGCAGGAGCCGGTCTCTACACGGCTCTGTGGCAGCTGGCGCTGGCTTTAGTCTTCAAGATGACCATCACTGTGATCACCTTCGGTATGAAGGTTAGTACACACACACACACACACACACACACATGTTCACTCGCTCTCACACACACTTTCATGCACACACACACACACACACAGAGGGGACTTTTGGGGGATTTTTTGAACTCTGAAGCGTGTGAATATCCCTCGGCGGCAGCTGTCCCTGTTTCTTTCATTACTCACGTTGCCTGGGTTACAGTTCAGATGACGTTTAAACGCTGAGTCACAGAACATGACTCAGCGTCATGTGGTCCCACTGGACCATCACGTCTTCGAGCTGCTGATGGAGAGAAAGATGCTCTCAGACTACAGCTGTTCTATAATAGACGATTCGTAGTATAAATATTTATGGGTAAAATGCTGCACTTTTCATATTTCTTTGTACTTTTGTTCAGAATAAATGAAAATAAATAATTCCACTTTTTGTAGTGATCCCTCTGAGGGTCCTTGAACCCCCTTGATGACCCCAGCCTTATGAGAATGTATGAAAGTCTTTGTAAAAGCGTGTTTTCCGTCCTCCAGGTGCCCTCCGGGCTCTTCATCCCCAGCATGGCGGTGGGGGCGATCGCTGGCCGGCTGCTGGGCGTGGGCATGGAGCAGCTGGCCTACTACAACCACGACTGGTTCATCTTTAAGGGCTGGTGCTCGCCCGGCGCCGACTGCATCACGCCGGGTCTCTACGCCATGGTCGGCGCCGCGGCGTGTTTAGGTGAGATGTGCTTCTGTCGGGCTGCAGCAGCTCGGCGTTACCACATGTTCCCGGTATTCCCAGTATGCCGAGCACGTCCTCGGGGATCGATGGTCCTTGGTCAAGTCTGACTCGGGAATGTCTCAGGATGCTCCCGGAGCAGCTGGGTGTGGGGGCGGAGTCTGTTCTGTCCGCTTAAAGAATGAATGAAGTGGTGGGAAATGGACGGAGGCAGTCGAGTGGTTTCACATTCCATTAGAGCAGGGGTTCCTAACCCTGTGGGTGCAGCTTGTTGTTCCAACCAAGCAGTTCCACACCGGATTCTACAAATCAACCACTAGATCCCTTGATAAGGACTTTCAGTAGTAGAATCAGGTGTGTTATTGATTGGTCGAAACAAAAAGCCTGCACCCATGGCAGCACTCTAGGACCAGGGTTGAGCATTAAGGCTGTGAGAATTTGTTGTTTTCACAAGAGAGAAATGAGAAAGAGGAGATGAAAGAAAAGGAGATGTTAGGATATGAGATGAAAGGAGAGGAGACGAGGAAAGAAGATGAAAGGAGACAAGATGAAAGGAAAGGAGATGAAAAGGGGAAGGAAAGGAGATAAGATGAAAGGAAAGGAGATGAAAGGAAAGGAGATGAGATGAAAGGAAAGAAAATTAGAGGAAAGGAGATGAAAGGGGACAAGATGAAAGGAAAGGAGATAAGAGAAGGAGATGTTAGGATATGAGATGAAAGGAGAGGAGACAAGAGGAAAGGAGATGAAAGGAAAGGAGATGAAAAAGGGAAGGAAAGGGGACAAGATGAAAGGAAAGGAGATACGAGAAAAGAAAAGGAGATGAAAGGGAAGGAAAGGAGATAAAAGGAAAGTAAGTTGATGAAAGGAAAGGAGACGAGATGAAAGGAAAGTTGATAAGGAGATGAGAGGTGAGGAAAGGAGAGATGAGATGAAAGGAAACAAGATGAGATGAAAGGAAAGAGATGAGACAAAAGGAAAGGAGACAATAAAATGAGAGGAGAGGAGTGTGTGGTTAAATGACTGTGAAGTGTGTGTGGTTAAATTCCTGTTGGTGTGAAGTGGTGCGTCGTTCCCTCCTGAGAAACTCTGGTCCCTACACGTCCTGCATGTTTCTGTCCACATTCTGTTCATTCTCCTCATCAACTGTCCGTGTTTCTGATTCCAGCAACAGGCTGTGGAGCGTTAACAAAGAGTAATGGAGATGGAGCGTTTCCTCTGTCAAAGCCTCGGTAAACACAGAAAACACAAGCGTCCCGGCTGCTCCTCACAGTCAGGAAGTGTTGTGGATAAAAACAGATGAGATTTAAATTCTTTCCATGAGGAAACCAATCCAAACCCAAACGTCTGCACTGAAGATGTGAAGTTTCTACACGAGTCTCTGCAGCAGCTTCTCTCAACCACTGTTAAAGTACTGCAGTAAAGTATATAAGTATCAGCTGATGTAGTAAAAGTACTGTGGTAAAACTACATAAATATTATGAGCTGAGGTAGTTGTAAAAATACATAAGTATTATAAGTTGATGTAGTAAAAGTACTGTAGTAAAAGTGCAAAAATATTATGAGCTGATGTAGTTAAAGTAGTGCAGTAAAAGTACATAAGGTACCGAAGTATTACCAGCTGTAGTAGTTGAGATATTCAAGTTCAAGTATTATGAAGTAGTTGAGGAATTTGCAATAAAGTAAAAAGTACTGATGTAGTAAAAGTACTTTGGTAAAAATACATAAATATTATAAGCTAATGTAGTTAAAGTATTTGCAGTAAAGTACATAAGAATGATCAGCTGATGTAGTAAAAGTACTGTGGTAAATACTATGATCTCATGTATTGCAGTACATCAGTTTTTGTGAACTGATGTAGGTGAAATACTACATTGTGTGTTGCTGAATAACCAGAATCTCTTCAGCAGAACTCTGATTAGACTTTTATTGTTTCTCTGTAATTTGTCTTATTTAGGAATGACTTTTATTTTGGTAACTACTGACACTCTCCGGCATCGTCAGGCGTCACAGCGGAAAATATTTCCGTTGAACAATGAAGTTTCGAGGCTCCGTCTTCTCACATCTGCTGTTTAATCGCTGCTCCGTGTGAGAGGAGCGCTCACTCTGCTCCAAATATCTGGACGGTTTCTAATGATCCTCGTCGGTCAGGAAACATGTGGCTGTGATGATGAGCAGTTCATAAACTCTGTGTTGTTGTTCGGGGAGAAGTGATGAGCTGAATCCATCATAGACGCTCTTCTGTTTGCAGCTGGAAAAAAAAAGATTCCGATTCTGAGATTTAGTCTCTATTCTACTTTATTCTAGTCTGTTATTTATCTATTTCATTCCAGTCTTGTCGATTCTATTCCATTCTATTTATTTTAAGTCTATTCTAATCTATATTATAATAGTCTTTATATTTTCTAAGTCTATTCCATTCTAATCTATTTTATTCCATTCTACACTAAGTCTATTCTAGTCTAATATGGTATTTTCTTGCCTATTCTATTTGATTCGATTTAATTTCCATGTTCTATAAAGTCTATTCTATTAGGTTCTAGTCTATTTTGTCTATTCTAATTTATTCTAGTGTATTCTATTTAATTCTAGCCTTTTCTAAGTTGAGCTCTATTGTCATGAATATCACACCATCATCATCAAACCACAACCAATAACAGGCTGAAGAGTTGCGTGAAGAGGAGCTCAGGAGTCCGTGTGTGTGTTCTGTTGTTTGTTGTGTGTGTTGTGTTATTCTTTAAGTGTGTGAGTCTCAGTTATTCTGACCTTTGACCCCTCCCCCCCCCTCCAGGTGGAGTGACTCGTATGACGGTTTCCCTGGTCGTCATCATGTTTGAGCTGACCGGTGGTCTGGAGTACATCGTCCCCCTCATGGCTGCGACCATGACCAGCAAATGGGTTGCAGATGCTTTCGGAAGAGAAGGAATCTACGAGGTGTGTGTGTGTGTGTGTGTGTGTGACTGTGTGTGTGTGTGTGTGTTCATTCATGACGGCAGGGCTGAACTTTTGTGCAGCAGGAGAAATATCCACAATCTCCTCTTCATCTCTGGAAATTCCATCTGTGAAACTTTACCGATGAACTGTTTTTTTGCGTTTTTCCCGAATCGTCTGAAACTTGAAACTTGTGACATCACACGTACTCGCAGTGAAGATAAACGCCTCCGCAGCATCAAGATACGTGCTGCACCCCACACACATTCATCAGATCCATTTCCTGACACATAATAAAGCCAACATTTTCTGTACTACGGTTGGTGTGAAATAGGAAAACGTCAAGTTTGCACAAATCTATCACGTCCAAATATGGTCGTACAACCATGAGAGTAACAATGAGGTTTTAAGTGTGTGAATGTATCCATGACAACCGTTAGCATTCAAGCCTTTGCAGCTCATTTGCTTCTCTAACTCTTGATAGGATGTCACGTTTCTCTCTCTCCGCCACTACATCATATTGTGACATAGTACGATGCTACATCAGTCATAGTTTATTCATAAATCCTGTTTCCAAAGCCAGACGCTACATTTTCAACCTTTTTATTTGAATTTCTAGCATTTCCATTCAAAAGAAAAATGACGCATTCAAGAAAAAGGTGGATTTTCTATACCTGCTTATTCATAACTAGGGTCATGGAGCCAATCCCAGACAGGTCGCCACACACACACACACACACACACACACACACCATTCACTCACACACCTCCTGCTGTTGTGTGTTTCAGGCTCACATCAGACTCAATGGTTACCCCTTCCTGGAGCCCAAAGAGGAGTTTGACCACAGCAGCCTCGCTGTGGACGTGATGAGGCCCAGGAGGTCCGACCCCGCCCTGGCTGTCCTCACACAGGAGGGCATGACTGTCGGGGAGGTGGAGGTACACACACACACACACACACACACACACACACACACACACACACACACACACACACACGGTAATATTGAAAGAACATGTGGTTAGAGCATGTGTTAGATTAAAGCTGAGGGCTTGTGCAGTGATTTTAGGGGCAGCTATGTTACAGACGTCCTCCAGGATGTTTGTGATCATTGATTGGTTGTTTGTGTTTGTGATTACCGGCTGGTTGTTTGTGTTTCACCCTCAGACCCTGGTGGAGAGCACTCACTACAGCGGCTTCCCTGTCGTCGTGTCTCAGGAGTCACAGAGACTCGTGGGATTCGTTCTCAGGAGAGATCTGCTCATATCGATAGGTCCGAACACGCAGTACTCGCAGTACTTAGTGAAGTACAAGTACCACTACAGAAACATACAACAAGTCCTGCATGAAACATCCTGATGCAGTAAAATTACAAAGTATTATGAGCAGTAGTAGTTAAAGAATTAAAGGTACATGAGTATCATGAGCAGAATTATTAGAGTAAAAGTACATTAGTATTATGATCTGAAGTAGTTGCAGAATTGCAGTAAAGTAAAGCTTGACGTAGTAAAAATACTGCGTTAAAAGTCCATAAGTATTGCAGTAAAAGTACATTATTAGTATGAGCTATTGTATAAGTATTAATAAAAGTATTGCAGTGATGCACCCAAGTAATATGAAGTTGAATTATTGCAGTAAAAGTACGTAAGTACTTTGAGCTAAAGGTCAGAGATATTATAAGTTGATGTATTGCAGTAAAGTACTGAAGTATTATGAATCTATTATGAAGTATTTGAAGTATTTCTTCAGTAAAGTACTACTTGTTCCTGCAGATAACGCCCGGAAGCGTCAGGAGGGCGTGGTCAGTGCGTCCGAGGTGGTCTTTACTGAGCACGCTCCGTCCCAGGCCCCTGAAGCCCCGCCCCCTCTCCGCCTCCGAGGCATCCTGGACCTCAGCCCCTTCACGGTCACAGACCACACCCCCATGGACATCACCGTGGACATCTTCAGGAAGCTGGGCCTCCGCCAGTGTCTGGTCACACACAACGGGTGAGAAATGAGAAGGAAGATGAAAGGGAAGAGGGGAAATGTTTAATAAAACTAAAATCCCGGTTAAATAAATGAGCTAAAATGGAGGAAGGGGTTGAAAAATGGAGGGAAGTGGACCCGCAGACCTCTGGCTCCCAGATGGATGTTGTGGGAGACGCTCGGCTCTTCCTCCTGACAGCTGCTGCTTTATAGGAGGGAGGCGCAAAGATGTTTGATGTTGGTGGAGGATCTGAGAGACCTGGTACAGGAAGTTCTCAAGGTGCATTTAGCCATAAATCTGAAACGCTGACCCTTCTACCGCAAACCACCAGGATTATTCTTTAGAGCCTTTGAAAGCTGCGGATCCTTCTGACTGACGTCTCCGTAATGAGAAGCAGCCAGCGAAACATTGAGATGTTGAAGGTTTTAAACGTTAGAGAGGGTGGAGGTGGGCTGATGGTCACATCTGAGGAGCTGGAACCAGATCAGTTTGGATTAATCTGTCTTAATGAATCCCGCAGCTCTAGAAATGTTTATCTGCAGAAACTTTTAGAGGCCTGAGGAGGAAAAATGCAGAATTTCCTGTCCAAATCGTTTATTTGTATTTCCTGAATGTCTCTTTGGGCACCAGCCTCCATTTATTTTAGTATCAGGGGTATATTTAATCAGACTTGACCAGAGCTTCCTCCAGGGCCTCAGAACGTACAATATAATAAACTACTACAAGTCCAAAACGCATCATTTGTTAAATTAGTGACCCGCCGTCAAACCATCGAAACCTCCTGCTGCACAGTTGAAACCGACGTTAATGTTTCCCAGTGCAGCTTTAACGCTTTCGCCCGGGGGTGAAGTTTGCCCACTCGTCTGTAATTTCAACCGAATCCGAGAGAACAGCAGTGAAACTCTTGGTGGTTTCGCCAAATATTAGCAGTAATCGGACGGTTTCTCGCTGCCTTGCCCCCGTGGGCACTTGCGGGAAAGGCTGTTGACAGGCTCTGCGGCGCCAAATGCTGATTCAAACAGGCCAGAAGTGACTTACTGAACCACGTGTGACAGGAAAAAGATACGGAGGACTGAACGTGTTGTGGGCTCGTCACACATCAGTCACCGTCTGGGAATGACCACAGAGGAAGAAAGACCTTGAAGAGGTCTTGGTTGTTACCAATCACAGGGTGAAATGAACAAATGAACGAGTCCACAACCACAGACTAGCTACAACTCTGTTATAGCTTTGGCTGGAACGTCACATTTCAAAACTCGGTTTGTTTATGCTCTTTCATCAGCTCATATTTATTTACAGTTTTTTGGAAATGCAGGCTTTGTTTAGAAATATGACAGAATGATGACTGATACAAAAGCAACATCTGTGGCTTGAAATGTGCTAACAGACTCGGTGTGGTTATTATCAGCCTCACAGCTTCAGCTTCACATGTTTCAACAAGTCTGCGTTTTACAGCCCTGTCAGCTCAGTGACCACAGACCCAGCTGCTGGAGGCTCTGACTACTTCACTGTTCTTACAGTCAACTTTGAAAAGTTGTTGACACGACGAAACCCAACTTTTCACTAAACACATTTTGAAAGGACTCATCAGTTTTGTATTCTCTGATATGTTTCGATACCTTCTAATATCCTCTGATACTTCCTGATACCCTCTGATACGCCCCAATACTTTCCAATATCCTCTGATTCTCTTTGATACCCTCCATATCTTCTGATTCTCTAATACTCTCTGATACCCCCTAATATCCTCTGATACTGTGATACCCTCAGATACTCTCCCATACTCTCAGATACTCTCTGATACTCTCCAATACCCTCTGATACCTTCCATTGCCCTCTGATACCCTTCGTTCCCTCCAATATCTTCTGATACTCTAATACTCTCTGAGACCCTCTGATACTTTCTAATAACCTCTAATACCCTCTAATACCCTCAGATACCTCCTGATACCCTCAGCTCCCTCAAATATTCTGATACTCTCCAATACCTTCTAATACCTTCCAAAAACCTTCGAAACCCCCCAATACCTTCTGATACCTCCCGATAACCTTTGATACCTTCTGATACCTTCAGAAACCTTCTAATACCTTCCGATAACCTTTGATACCTTCTGATAACTTCAGAAATGTTCTAATACCTTCTGATAACCTCCAATACCTTCTAATACCTTCCGATAACCTTTGATACCTTCTGATAACTTCAGAAACCTTGTAATACCTTCTAATACCTTCTGATAACCTCCAATACCTTCAGAAACCTTCTAATACCTTCCGATAACTTTCGATACCTTCTGATACCTTCTAATAACCTTAGATACCTTCTAATACCTTCCGATAACCTTCAATGCCCTCCAATACCTTCTGATACCTTCCGATAACTTTCGATACCTTCCGATAACCTTCAATGCCCTCCAATACCTTCTGATAACTTCAGAAACCTTCTAATACCTTCTGATAACCTTTGATACCTTCAGAAACCTTCTAATGCCTTCTGATAACCTTTGATACCTTCAGAAACCTTCTAATGCCTTCTGATAACCTCCAATACCTTCAGAAACCTTCTAATACCTTCTGATAACCTCCAATACCTTCAGAAACCTTCTAATACCTTCTGATAACCTCCAATAACTTCAGAAACCTTCTAATACCTTCTGATAACCTCCAATACCTTCAGAAACCTTCTAATGCCTTCTGATAACCTCCAATAACTTCAGAAACCTTCTAATACCTTCTGATAACCTCCAATAATTTCAGAAACCTTCTAATGCCTTCTGATAACCTCCAATACCTTCAGAAACCTTCTAATACCTTCTGATAACCTCCAATACCTTCAGAAACCTTCTAATACCTTCTGATAACCTCCAATAACTTCAGAAACCTTCCAATACCTTCTGATAACCTCCAATAACTTCAGAAACCTTTTAATGCCTTCTGATAACCTTTGATACCTTCAGAAACCTTCTAATACCTTCTGATAACCTCCAATAACTTCAGAAACCTTCTAATACCTTCTGATAACCTCCAATAACTTCAGAAACCTTCTAATGCCTTCTGATAACCTCCAATACCTTCAGAAACCTTCTAATACCTTCTGATAACCTCCAATACCTTCAGAAACCTTCTAATACCTTCTGATAACCTCCAATAACTTCAGAAACCTTCTAATGCCTTCTGATAACCTCCAATACCTTCAGAAACCTTCTAATACCTTCTGATAACCTCCAATAACTTCAGAAACCTTCTAATACCTTCTGATAACCTCCAATACCTTCAGAAACCTTCTAATACCTTCTGATAACCTCCAATAACTTCAGAAACCTTCTAATGCCTTCTGATAACCTCCAATAACTTCAGAAACCTTCTAATGCCTTCGGATAACCTTTGATACCTTCAGAAACCTTCTAATGCCTTCTGATAACCTCCAATACCTTCAGAAACCTTCTAATGCCTTCTGATAACCTTTGATACCTTCAGAAACCTTCTAATGCCTTCTGATAACCTCCAATACCTTCAGAAACCTTCTAATACCTTCTGATAACCTTCGATACCTTCAGAAACCTTCTAATACCTTCCAATAACCTTCGATACCTTCAGAAACCTTCTGATACCTTCCAATAACCTTCGATACCTTCAGAAACCTTCTAATACCTTCCGATAACCTTTGATAACCTCCAATACCTTCTGATACCCTCTGATACCCTCTGATCCTCTCTGAGACTCTACAATGACTGCATCACAGATTTTCTCTTGCTCAGAACAAGTCCTACACAATCTGATCATATTTTGTTGTACATGTTGTGCTGTTGTGTATATTGTGTTGTTGTGTAGAAACCAAATTTCTCCTCAATTGGTCAATAAAATCAATCTGATCTAATCTAATGTAAAACACAACAACATTTGTTTGTCTGGAACTGGCCTTTGAGTTGTCGTTTTGTTGTGAAATGTGTTCTGTGACATGTCATTGTGTTTGTTTTTCCCCTCAAGGCCACCGTCATACTTCTTATTCAATCTCATTTCTGTTTGTTCTGTCAGACCTCGTTACCCGAAAGATTCCAATTATGAACCCGAATTTTCCCGAATTTTCCTCCGAATCCGTCGTCGCGTCTGCGAACCCCCTTGAACTCCCCCTCGATAATGTCTTCCCGGTGTTTGACCGCGTTGAACCGGGAGCTTCTAGCTGTCGTTTTCCCGATGAGGGGTGAAACGCTGTGGGATCTCGGTCCTCGCGCTGCCGAACGTTAATGAAGTCCAGAGGAACGTTTTAGCTCTCGAGTGTCAGCTGTGATTGTCTCCGTTGTGTTCTGGCTCCTCTGTTTTCATGTTACTCTGATCCGTTTCCCTCCGGGACTCTATTAAAACCACAGCGTGCAGCTACAAGGCCAAACTGCCGCTGAACGTCTGTGTTTCTGCTTCCTGTCACATCTCCCGCTTTTCCATGACGGAGCAAACAAAGTATGATATGAAGTAATCGGACTTCTCTGTATGTGTGTGTGTGTGTGTGTGTGTGTCCGTCCTCAGGAGGTTGCTGGGAATAATCACTAAGAAGGACATCCTGAAGCACATGGCGCAGATCGCCAACAGAGACCCTGATTCCATCCTCTTCAACTGAACTCTTCCTCCTCGTCGCCGTCCGTCCTCTGTGGACCAGGAGGAAGAGCTGAAGAAGACCCTCGGATGAATCGCACCGTTACCTCTTTCTTCAACTTCAGGATAAAGATTGAAAGACGACGGAGCTCCGTTTGCACAGCGACTAGAACAATGGATTCTTTTCTCTCTCTCTTTTTTTTTTTTTTTTGTATGCTGGGGGCGTTTTTGGCTGTTCCGAAGAGAAACTGTGACTCATCCGCGCTGACACTGCTGGCCTCAATCTTCATGTTGGACCCTGCAGGATGCAGGACCGCTGGAATCCTTCACATCTGCTTCTTCTCTGCCTTTTCTCCCTTAATAAAAAAAAGCTCCGAAGAGAAAGGAGCAGAGATCCGGCACTCCGCGGCGGGAGCAGATAACTCCGGAGACGTCAGGGGAGACGAGCATGAGCCTCGGCGGCCATGTTGCTGCCCTCCAGCCGCCACATCCAGCACAAGCCCCAACAAGAGCTCCCCTCGCCGGGCTGATGGATGCTGCCTCCGCCCTCCTTCTGTGAGCTTTCCTGTCGCTGGGGGCGAAAGGCTACAGGAGTGTGAGAAAAGAAATTCACACACACACTTAACACTCCATTAAGACTTCCTGACAGCCTGTGAACACTCCACAAATGTCTTTCTCTCGTACAGACTCTTGAGATTTACTCCAGTCAGGCTGAAAACTCGTCTGATCATCAGTTTATTTATATATATATATATATATAAAAACACACACTATGCTGCAAAAACCATGTCATGCCTTACAGGAGGGGTTTTTAAGCCGCCGTGGAAGGGCTACAATCCAAAAAAAGAGAGAATCATGACATAATTAATTTATGTAAATGTATAATTGTTTGTCCCACTAAATTATTTCATTGACACAAACGGCTGAAGTCTGTTTTTCTGTCTGTTATGTGTGTTTAAGTTGAGATTTTGCTTCTATAACGTGTGTTTTTATTCACAAAGTCACGCATCTTCAGTAGCATCGTCTCTGTAATATGTCTACAGCTGGGAATCGGACACCTCCAGGCTCCGGTACGCCGAGAAGATGCCGGAATCCCGAATTATGGCGGCCAGTGGCTTGTCATCAAGGGGAATTGTGCGGTTTTGACCCTACGTTTTGACCGGTCGTTTCTCGAGTAAACTCCAGATATTCTCTTGGTGGGATTTTAAATGTTTAACCCCTTGACCTCCAGCCCTTTTTTAGGTTTAGGACATCCCCATAGTCAGTAGGGTATGTCTGGAATAAACACAGAGATGTTGGTCGACACTAAACGACCATTTATTGATCTCAAATAAACATTTTCATCCCAAAACAGCAACAAAAAAACACATTTTTTGTTAGTCGCTTCAAACAAGCGACTTTTTACTGTAGTGTTTTTTGGCTGCTAGTTTACTGAGTTTTTGTCATAAAGCTACACTGATGGTACCGTTGGACTCATCAAAGTCTCAGCTTTCATATGAGATGTCATTTGTTTGTGTAACATGAAGTATCAGAGCGCTAGCCATCAAAATGTGGAGAGTGGGTTGGCTTTATGATCGTATACCGATTTTCATATCAGTTAATTAATTAGCTTGGTGTTGGAGTTGTGTTTGGTGTGTGTAAATATGACTCATATGTGCTTGTAGTGGAGTTTCTCCTGTTTAATTTGATGTATAGCTTCACTATATTTGTACATGATTAGTGGAGCAATCCTGGAGTTTAACGGGTTAAGTCGCAGTAGGTTTTGTGCCTTTTAAGTACTGGTACTGGACCAATACCTGCATTGTTTAAAGGTGCAATTACGCAACTGCTTATTCGTTCCCACCTGCACCTGCGTAGCGACAAAGGTTCCTACCTGACATGCATGTGATTGAAACGTCTGCTACCTGACTTTATGTAATTAGATCCAAGGCGTAATTTGTAAAGGTTTAAAGTGGATTTGATTCCGCTGTCAAACCCGTCGAGGACGACTTTAACTTCATCCTGTCAGTTTTTTGTTTTCGTTGGCTCCTGCTCACGTTGAAGCCCATAAACCAGCCATGGAACCGTGTCGCTGTTCAACGTGTGGCCTCTCTGCAGCGTATCACCTTTATTCCTTCAACACAAAAAAAAGCCAGCTCAGGTATTTCCACCAGTCCCTTCACCACCGACTCCCCGCCGATACCCGATCATCAACGCGATAATATTATTCTGTTCTGTTTTGGACATTTTTGAAGGTTCAGCAGGTCGTCCTGCAGAGGCTTGCTGCTCCACCAGCTTACTTTCCAACCTGGGACTCCTAAAGTTTCAGCTCGTCCGCTTTATTTATCCACTGAATCCATTTTTTTTTCCCCCTCTCGCTGACACATGTGAGCTGCTGTTGCAGCCTGTAAAAACATGTGGACATTTGAGAACATATTTTATTTTAGAGGTTGGGAACAAGCACGACATGCTGCATGTTAATGATCTATAGCCGTTATAATCAGTGTTTTATAGTTTCATGTCTGTTTTCTATTCTCAACACACAACACATATGCAGCAACATGTTTTTAATGATCGGAACTGGAATATTTATGTTTTAATTAGTTTATAATTCAATCAAAGTGATATTTTTGTGGTTTGATGATGATAGATTGATATTTTTTATAAGCTTTAACAGACAAAACAAAATGTTGAAAGACTATATCAAACTTTATTAGCAAAACAAAACATTAATTTAACCCAAAGTAATAAAATGAGCATATAATAAGAACATATCCACAAACACCACAAAGTTAGCATTAGCCATTACTCACTATAGTGATAAGATGCCACTTTTGCGGCATGTAGCACACCAAAATGTTGACAATATCTAAAAATCTATGAATTTTGACTATATCAAACTTTATTAGCAAAAGAAACTACACACTGTAGTTTTAAAAGACGACAATTAGCATTAGCCATTAATCAATATAAAGCTGAGTAGCAAGCGTCAATATGTACATGTAGCACAACAAGCTAAGCTAAGTCTAAATCAAAATTTAATTAGCAAAACTAAACATAATTTCAACCCAAAGCAATGAAATGAGCGTATAGAGACAACATATAGATGAAGGGATGAACAACACAGAAACTACACACTGTACCTTTAAAAGACCACAAAGTTAGCATTAGCCATCAGTCAAAATAGAGATAGGGTTACACTTTTTGGTTTGCCTACAGATTGACAATATCTGATCAAATCTATCAAACTTTATTAGCAAAACTAAACATGATTTCAACTCAAATCAATAATACAGAAACTACAGACTGTATCTTTTATTACAGAAACCACACACGGCACCTTCCCAGACCACAAAGTTAGCATTAGCCATTAGTCACTATAGAGATAGGATTACACCTTTTCAGAAAAATATGTGAAAACTATCCATAAACCTAGAGAGTAAATTACGAGCTCTGTGAAAGTATCTGACAGATGTTTTCCTTCCACCGTAGATGTGGATGTGTGAGTGTTTTTTACTCTTTCCTGCCGCAACAAATCAGATGATTAATTTATTATCGCAGTCCAAATTTCCAGCTCATCTGCACATCATCAGGATGGTCCAGGAAGATGAGAAGCTTCATTAATGCGACCCGACGGCGTCCGACACCTTCAGACTCTCTGTTAATTGACCCTGTCTGACTTTGTTGTTTCACTCAGAGCAGTTCCAGCATTTTGTCTCTTTATCCAAACATCTGTTTCCAGTCAAAACGCCGCGAAACAAAAACCTCCGTATGAAGTCACGGCCGGAAAATAGCGTAATCAAAAAAGAATGATCAATTTTAAATATTTAATCCACCTAGGATATGAAACTAGTTACCCTCGTTGCCCTAATAGTTCCTTCAAACAGTTTTTAATGTGGTCAGCAAGCGAATAAATGACTCAAATGAGTTTTTTTTACACATTCTCATCACCCCAGGGCATGATGGGAGGCCCCAGAGCATCATGGGAGGTGACGTATGAACCAGGTGAGCAACTTTGGCCATTTTTCAGCCTGTTATCCAGCTATATTATACGATGTTAGCATTAGCCTTAATATATAAATCCAGTATTTACTCCTTGTTAGCGATATATTTGGGCTCCACATATAAATATCCGGTTCTTTAGCTTCTAGATGCTTCACTAGCTAGCTGTTATCTGTTATCTAGCTATTTTTATTGCAGCTACAAACAAAACCGTAAAATCGTGGCTCGTACAGCTAGAAACAAGAAGCTTAAAGATGCTAAAATGCTCCTGAGTGATGGCTTATATATTAAATTTTATTGTACCCTAATTGTACAATGACAATAAAAGATCTGTTGACACTATATTTGGCGTTTAAGGACTCAAAAAAACAGTAAAACTGTATCTCTACCGTTCAAAAGTTTGGGGTCATCCAGACAATTTAGCGTTTTTGGCACTTTTATTTACCATCGTGAGTTGTAAAATGAATAGAAAATATAATTACAAGGTTAGAAATAATATTTTTTGTGTAAAATAAAGTTAAAAAAAATAAAGTTTTCTAGCCTATCGAACCGGCTAACCTGTTTCCAGCTGTGCTAACATGATAGCATCAAGGGCGCATTGTTCCATAGAACACTAGACTGATAGTTGCTGGATATGCGCCTCTATACACCTAATGTAGATATTGATACATTTGCAGCTAGAATAGTCATTTAACATATTATCAATGTATAGAGTGTGTTTCTGATTAGTTTAAAGTTATATTCATTGAAAAAAAACAGCGCTTTTCTTTCAAAAATAGGGAAATTTCTACTTTAGAATGGTCGGTATATATAGTCATATTGTGATATGTCTTCAGTAGATTATTTATGGAGTGTGGTAGATCTGCTGCTCGTCTGTCATCCTTTAATAAAATGTCTGTGCCCGGAGGCCTGTTCACTCAGAACCTGTCCATATTGGGGTCCACTGATCTACGTAAACCCCTGAATGTGTGTGTGTGTGTGTGTGTGTGTGTGTGTGTTTGTAGCCCCTCGGGGTTAAAGGTGTCACGCAGCCATTCTTGACTCACTGTCTCCGACGTCTCGTCAGAACTCGTTTGCGGCCACATAATCTCTGTGAGAAGGAATTCAGAGCGGCGAACGCGGAGCAGGAAGAGTGTGTGAGGTGTTTCGCATTTGGACGTTTCAGAAGTGTGTGTGTGTGTGTGTGTGTGTGTGTGTGTGTGTGTGTTGGGGAATGTGAGTGCATTGTAGCCGTAATGACTCGGTGGATTCCGCAGCTCAGTTCCCGTGGCGGAGCTTCACATGGGGCTCGTGTTACCGAGCTGCTCGTGGCTTCTGCTTTTCTCACACCTCCCGACTCTCGCGGGTTTTTTCTGCTTTTTCTTTCCGCGTGACGCGTTTTCGACCTCGCGCGCCGCCGCCGTATCGCTCGCCCCGTTCCCAGGCCTGCCATTGTGTCGCCGCTCATTACGAAGCAGCGAAAGCATCTCGATGCGGTAATCGGCCGATTGAAGGCGTCACCCGACACCTCGAGAGTCAAGTCTCTGCCTTCATGTGTCGCAGCAAAGCAGGAAAACATGCACTGTAAAAAAAATGCTGCATTTCTTTAGTTTTGGTTTATTTTTCTCGCATCAAGTTCATATGAAAATGTCAAGATTTGAACAAAAAACGTGGCTGAAATTGAAATTCCATTAAATTTCCATGGAATAAAATTCACATTATGAGTTATAATGAGTTTATGGACCGTTTCAACGTGAATCTATTAAATTAACAAGGAAAAAAATGCATGAAAACTTGATTATATGTATTATAGCTACTACATTTTATAGGCTTATTTATCATTAATAGTTATATATATATATATATGTAAAATAAAGATTTAAACTTTTTTTAATTACAGAAATTTTTAATTTTAATGAGATGTTTGTTATTTTACAGCATTTTATTGGAGGAATTTTATTTATTTTATAGTATTTTGCACTTTTTAAAAAATGCGTTTGGTTCCAACATGAAAAATCAATAATTTTCACATAAAATTTGATGATATTACAAATTAAATTCAGTAGATTTGGGGAAAAATTGCTACAAAATACATGAAAATGTCATTAAAATAGATGAAAATTAGAGAAAAGATTAATTAATTAATGTATAAATAAAATTATAAATTATATAAAGCTTTTTTATATAATTACCTGATTTATTAAATTTAATACAGATTAATATTCAGGTTTTTATTAAAATCAAAAATTTTCACATAAAATTTTATGATATGAACAAATTAAATTCAGTAGATTTGGTATAATTAACATAAAAATAAAAATATAAATGATATAAAGCTTTTTTAATATAATTACACAATTTTGTATTAAAGCCACTACATTTTATATGAAACTGAATTGTTAATTTATAGGTGTAAATACACTTATTTATAATTAAATCTATATATAATTATAGCTTTAAACGTGTTTTTATTACAGGAAAATATATATAAATGTCAATAAAATTAGAAAAATAAACTGAATTTACCCCATGTTTTATAAAATACCATAAATTAAAGCTTTAAACCTTTTTAATTACAGAAATTGTCTTTTAATGAGATGTTTGTTATTTTACAGTATTTTATTGGAGGAATTTTATTTATTTTATAGTATTTTGCACTTTTTAAAAAATGTACATCAATTATTTTATGGATAATGTATCATTCTATTTTTTTTTATTTTCACATAAAATTTTATGATATTACAAATTAAATTCAGTAGATTTGGGAAAAAAATGTTTATTGCTATAAAATACATGAAAATGTCATTAAAAAAATTAGAGAAACGATTAATTAATTAATATAAAAATAAAAATATAAATTATATAAAGCTTTTTTATATAATTACACGATTTATTAAATTTAATACAGATTAATATTCAGCAGATTTTATGTAAAATTACGTTTTATATGAAACTGAATTGTTAATTTATAGGTGTAAATACACTTATTTATCATTAAATCTATATATATAATTATAGCTTTAAACATGTTTTTATTACAGGAAAATATATATAAATGTCAATAAAATTAGAAAAATAAACTGAATTTACCCCGTGTTTTATAAAATACCATAAATTAAAGCTTTAAACTATAATTTTTATATTTATTTAATTTATTTTATAGTATTTAGTTGTTGTTTTTTTAAACTAAACATCTATAAATCAAATGTTTTACAGGCGGTGTTTCATTCTATGATGTTTTACAGATTTTTACAGTGCGGGGTAAAAGGATGACGTGTGTGTGTGTGTGTGTGCGTGTGTGTGTGCGTGTGTGTGCGTGTGTGTGTGTGTTTCAAGGAATGCAACCTGATCCGTGCAGCAGTGTAGCGTCTCTGGCCTCTTGGCCTCGCCTGAGGTTGGGAGGTGGAGGTTCCCACAGCTTCAGTCGCAGTTCGCCGTCTCCGCCACCGCTGGTGTAACACAATCATCACGCTGACCTTTCACCGCCTGATGTGAACCCACAGGAAGCCGCTTACCTGCCAAAATCGTTTCCTTAGCACACGATCGGGAAGAATTTAGATTTTTCGTTGAAAATGAGGTTTCTATCCATTAAAGATGGAGGTGAACACGGAGCAAACACCTGCTGTATTACAGATATCTGCCAAAAACAAGATATTTTCCTCTTTTGCAGTGAAGATATTGATAACTTGATAATAGATATCCAGATGAATGAATCCAGATATCTAACAGGGACATGCAGATATATTTAATCATGGCGAATTAAAGAATCCTGCAGGGGAATTATGGGTAATCTACTACTATTCCTTAAAAGAAAGAGGGAAGAAGGACGGAAGTAAAGAAGTCTCTGAGTTCCACTGCTCTCTGATTGGCCTGTCAATCTAAATCGCCCCGCCCACCATGATTGGACGAGTCAGGTGATTGATGGACTGATTGGGAAGAACTCAGGTGTTTCTAATCACTAATCAATTAACGATGAGTTGGATTCAACGGTGGCTCCTGGAATGAGTTGAATGAACTGTGCTGAGATGGAAGGTCCAGGCTCCTGTTGAGCTTTCAGCATCAGGTGAGTCGATAAATACGGTTCAATAATGTGATTCTGGCTGAAGTAAAGAATCCAAAGCAGCTGAAGTTCCTGCAGCTTCACTTTAAACGTGTTGTTGTCTTTGTTTTCACTCCTACATTAAAGTTCAAACCAAATATTAATGAAATAAAAGACATATTTTCTGCCTGAACTTGGATCCTGTAGCTGTTTATTCTGTGACTAACAAACACGTGTTCACTGTAAATAAATCAAACATCAGGAGCAAACCAGAAAACCACAAACATGGCTGCCATTAAAAATGTTCACCCATCGCTATGGTAACCACTTCAACTCATATCTACTCATAATACTGCAATACTTTACTACATCTACTTATAATACTGCAATACTTTACTACATCTACTCATAATACTACAATACTTTACTATATCTACTTGTAATACTACAATACTTTACTACAGTGACTCATAATACTGCAATACTTTACTATATCTACTCATAATACTGCAATACTTTACTACATCTACTCATAATACTGCAATACTTTACTACATCTACTCATAATACTGCAATACTTTACTACATCTACCCAGAATACTGTAATACTTTACTACATCTACTCATAATACTGCAATACTTTACTACATCTACTCATAATACTGCAATACTTTACTATGTATACTCATAATACTGCAATACTTTACTACATCTACACATAATACTGCAATACTTTACTACATCTACTCATAATACTGTAATACTTTACTACATCTACTCATAATACTGCAATACTTTACTACATCTACTCATAATACTGCAATACTTTACTACATCTACTCATAATACTGTAATACTTTACTACATCTACTCATAATACTGCAATACTTTACTACATCTACTCATAATACTGTAATACTTTACTACATCTACTCATAATACTGCAATACTTTACTACATCTACTCATAATACTGCAATACTTTACTATATCTACTCATAATACTGCAATACTTTACTACATCTACTCATAATACTGCAATACTTTACTATGTATACTCATAATACTGCAGTACTTTACTACATCTACTCATAATACTGCAATACTTTACTACATCTACTCATAATACTGTAATACTTTACTACATCTACTCATAATACTGCAATACTTTACTATATCTACTTGTATTACTGCAGTACTTTACTACATTGACTCATAATACTGCAATACTTTACTACATCTACTCATAATACTGCAATACTTTACTATGTATACTCATAATACTGCAGTATTTTACTACATCGACTCATAATACTGCAGTACTTTACTACATCTACTCATAATACTGCAGTGGTTTACTGCATTGGCTGCAATACTACTGATAATACTCGTATTTAAGTATGATTTTTTTAATGCAGGACTTTTTTTTGTGAAGTAGTATTTGTACCTCATCATGAAGGATGAAAGTACTTTCACAGTATTTATTTTAAAGTACTTTTTCATAAACGTTCCTTCATTTTATTCCTCCTTTTTGTTTGTTGAGGTTTCGGTCGGAGGCATCTTGATCACATCTCCATCTTCTGTCTCGGTGGCAGCGCTGCAGTTTATTTACGGGCCAGAATCTCTTCTATTCCTCCTAATATTTCCCAGCTCACCACTTATTACATTCACCCGGATCCTCCTTCCGTATCTCTCCTCTGGATCTGACTCCAAACACAGTTAAACTGTTTTGAATTCCCCGACTTTGCTTATAAAAACGAGCCGTGGAGCCGGATCCGTCACGCCTGTCACACGCTGAACTCCGCCTCCTCCATCCAATAACGGCTGTCAATCAAAGTCCTGACGAGAACTTTAATGGATTTTGAGGTGTCCCAAAGTGGGCGGAGCCTCCTGTCCTGCTGTTTTTCCACTGTTTTGGGTCAGGTTACCCATGCACCCAACGCCGCCGTGCTACACGCACCACACATACTGACTCCATTCCAATATTTAGGCTTTTTTTTTTTTATTCTAAAACGCTGCAGATGTGGCTGGAGGTGGATGTTTGATGGAGGATTATTGTACTTGTCAGGGATTTATGGGGCCGGCGGACTCGTACCTGGACTCTGAGCCTGGACCGTTCAGTAATAATGTTTTCCAGGATTCCGTTAATTCATCCCGAATCCCTGTTTTTCGTCTTTTTCCCAGACAAAGTGGGTTTCAGGATCCCGGCGGACAGGTGGTTCTGTTTTCGGAGGCGTCTCCGCTGCTTTGTTTGAGCGAGTGTTTAACTTTAAATTATTATTATTCTCCTGCTACAGAGCCCAACTTACCAACACAATAGGTTCCAGGTTGCCCTTTGAGGTCATTTAAATACCATTACTACCTTAAATAAGAAAGTACTACTCCCTGAGACTTACCAGAAACAATTACAGAACATATAAACATGATTATTAATAAGTTGTGTTCATATTATCCTATTTATCTACATAACTACACTCTTCTATATTGTATCATACTGTAAATGCTATATATTTAGCTCTTACTGCTTCTTGCAGTTCTGATTAGATGCTAAAACACATTTTGTTATTTAACATGTGTAATGACAAGGTTGAATCTAATCTAATTACATAATAAAAATAGGGAGATGAGTATTGTTTTAATTAATCTGCTTTTAATCTACTTTTAGTCTTTGTTTAGTCTTTGACAGCAGGTTAATAATAATTTTAAGCTAGTCGGGTATCTGTAGCAATAGGAATCATTGGTAGGAACCTTTGTTTAGTTCAGTGTGACACAGGGACATGTTTTGAAGTGACACCACCGCAGCTGGATGTTCTCCACACACTAAAAATTGAATAAAGTGTGTAACGCAGCAGGGAAAAACACACAGACGTCGCCGCGTTTAGTGCCGACAGCACTGATGGATGCTACACACACACACACACACACACACACTCCTAGCAGAAGTTAAAGTGATGCACATCCAGTGAAGGCACTTTTTAGATTGTAATTCAGGTATGTGATGGAAAAAAAATACTTTATTTTAAGTAGTTTCTGTCCATTATTCTTAATTCTTTGTCAGGTCAGGATTTCCTCCTCTTTTTCAGTCAGGGTGACTTCTCAATAAATTAATAGCCATTCATCTGTCACTCTATTAAGAGGTCTTTAGTTTTCTAAGTCCTCTGTATCCTGCCTTGGGTCCCAGTCTGAAACCTCATGTAGATTCATGGATTAAAGGATTTGTCATTGAAAGATGGAGCCGCACAGGTAGATGGGATCAGAGCTTAAAAAGAGGCGGAAATACAGAAATAAAATGATGTTTTTAATTGTATCACAGCTGTTATGTTCTAAACAAACACCCACATCGCTACATAACTCAGACCCACCAGGATCTCACCAATTTTTTTGTGATTTTTGTGATCCTGTGCTATTTTTTCTTCTTTTCCTCTGACACCCTGCCCTTTTATTGGCAGGAGGCCACACACACACACACACACACACACACAGCCCCAAAAGATTTAGGCCCCAAAAATGTCCCGGATCCACTAAAACAATTGGTCAGCAGGGATCAAATATGTTATTTTAAGAGGAATCCTGCAAACTCTGCAAGATTTTACAAGATGGATAATTCCATCATGTCATTTTTTTATCATTCAATAAGTGAATTCTGCATTCCAGCTGCAGCAAAGCGATTAAAAATCGTCTCACATCTGTCTCGTTATCACTTTATCCCCCCGCCGCCGCCGCCGCTGCTGCTTCATACTTCTGGTAGTTGTCGGGCTTTTATCCAATTAGCGGTGTCATCCTGACACATGTTCTGCAGCGTCCTGTTAATGGAAACAAACACCACACACACAAGGAACCATTTGTTTCCGGACGCTTCCAGTAATTGGAATGAGAGGATCCCTTCACTGCTATTTTTCGCTCTTCGTAATTAGTCATTCGGTAAGGTCAGGTTTTTTTGTTTTTTTTTCCTCCTCGAACTGGTCGTGTGACATTTTTCGTTCCTGGCGACATACCACCTCCTTCATCAGTGTGTGAAAAAGCGACGGCGGCTCTCCGTTTTCTCATTCTCCGCGGGCCGTTTCCTGTCGGCTTCCTGCGACAAAACCCCTTTGTGTGCCAAGGAGGGCTGCTTTAAAGGCCTTATCAAAGCCTTAATGATGTTTGTTGCCTCGTTTGCAGGAGCGGCGGCATTGTTTAGGTGCCCTGCGAGGTATTCTGATCGCACCACTCCCACTGATTCTGAAATTCCCCGCTCCCAATGGCCGGTAGTCAGGGCAGCGGGGTTGAAACAGTAGTATTGTTCTGTGTGTGTCAGGTTGAGCGCTGCCTGGCCCCGCTTAGTCTCTTCAGGATGTTTGGGGTTTTCTGTGTGTGTGTGTGTGTGTGTCTGTGCGCGTGTGTGTGTGTGTGTGTGTGGCTTTATAAAACTATTTTCCTGGCTGGTTGTTAGGAAAACACAGTTATGCTGGGTAATAATACAGGAGGAGGCTGTGATGGATGCGTGTGTGTGTGTGTGTGTGTGTGTGAAGCAGACGGAGGGAAAGCGGGTGCAGTGAGGAGAATGCTGATATGGAGATAACTGCTGCATGTAGGTGGCTGGTGTGTGTGTGTGTGTGTGTGTGTGTGTGTGTGTGTGTGTGTCAGGATGGGTGTTGCTGCTTTAGGTTAAAATAAAATCAGTAGGTCTTTTGTTAACACTCATATAAAAACACAGGGAGTCGGGAACGTGTAGATAAAGTGTTAATATTAGCTGTGGAGTCATTAATCTATTCTGTGTGTGTGTGTGTGTGTGTGTGTGTGTGTGTGTGTGTGTGTGTGTGTGTGTGTGTGTGTGTGTGTGTGTGTATAACACACACACATGGGTCAGTGACAAATCTATCATGGGGTGTAAACCCTAAAAACTTGATAGCAGATGGGTAACTCCCTTAAAAAGGTTTAAAAAATAAAAATGCATGCTATCAACATGTTTTATATTAGGGGTTAGCGCTGTTGCCTCACATCAAGAAGGTCGCAGGTTCAAGACCTCCTTGGTCCTGGTCCTGGGTCTGGGACCAGGACCAAGGCTCCAGCAGACCATGTGACCCTAATAGGGAATAAGCAGGTATAGAAGATGAGATGCACAGAAACCAGTTTCTCTCTACAATGAAATTCTGCCGTGACGCCGTGAATGCCGTAACAATAAGAATTAATAAAAATAGTAATAACAGTAACAGGATATGACTATAAACTATCTGTAAGCAGATTATGTGCAAAGAATGATTCAGTATGAATAAAGCAAGAATAAGGTGCATTTTCTTGGCACAGACACAGCTGGATGAGGGAGTTAAGTGGTGTTATGTTATAATATATAATACACACATAGTATGGAACACACACATACGCATAACCAAGACAAACACTTGGTAAAACACACACATACCTGTATAAGACATACACACATTAATCGATGTGTCTATTCTACACCCTCCTGTCAGGCTCTGGGTGGATTTAACTCTCAAAGTGGGCGCCTGGTTCCCTGGGGAGTTTCTGCTGAGACGCTTTCCACACGTATTTACTGGTCGGGAATTGATTTCCTGTGCGGTGGGAGGACGTGTTCCACCAGCTGTCAATCATCAGCTCAGCACTCCGTCACCAGCAGAACTCGTGATGCGGAACTCGGTCTTTTCCTCCGATGCAAAGAATATCGTCTCCTGTTGAGGCGAATGCGGTATTTAAATAAATTGCCTTAATTGGCGACACCTATAATTAAGTTAATCGAAATTAAATGACTAATTTGGAGTCAAGAAGAAGCTTTAAACATGATAAAGGCGTCAGGCTGTAATGTTTAATAGTAATTTTGTCTAAATCTCACGTTGTACTTCAATAATTTAATATAAAATGAATAAATTCAATAAATATGCGGCCAAATAAAAAGACAAAAAACGTATTTGCCACATCTCAGGTTCCAAAAGTCGTCAAACTTTTTCATTTTATTCTTTAATGTCGCATATCAAAGGCTGTTTGATTAAAATGATTCATAAATATTTCTCATAGCATCGTTTTAATAGGTTTAAACTAGAAAATAATCTTAATAAGCACTTTTCATGATACATGCATTGAAGGGAGGCTACAAAAGAGCAATTTACAGAAGATAAATGTTACAAATAAAATATTTAACTAACTAAAATAGATTTCAAAGATGTATAATCTGAGCGACCGGATCATTTGAAGTGAAATGAGCAGATGGTGTTTAAGCATCATCAGTGAAGCAGCAGTGAATGTGTCCTGTGTGTGGAGACCTTTAATTGAATGGGTCATACGTTGAACAGAGATGAGTGAGATAAGGACGTCTGAGGACAAATCTACAGGCGATTATAAGCCTCGTTAAGCAGAACGAGCTCCGACTGATGGGTTCCAGTAAACAACATCGCAATAATCACGAATCGGAAGTATGAGTGAGGAGGAGGAGCCTTTTTCCTGCTGAAAATCACTAAATGTATAGAATATCTAATGTGAGAGGTGACTACAGAAGAGTCAGGATCTATTTATGTTGCTGTTACAGAGCAAATATAGTTGGAATGTTGAAAAAAAACATTGTGTTTTACATTTAAAAGATGCAAATAAGTAGAAAAAATGAAATAAGCTAAATTATCTGTTGCAAAATTGATTGATTTATAAGATGAGAGTTTAAAGATCCATTATTTGTTCGTAAAATCCTATAAATCCCAGTGAAGATCATTCCAGAACATGAAGAATATATTATAATATAGATATTTAAAAAGGAGATTATAAAGAAACCAATTAAATAATCACACAAACAGCTCAGCTGTTGGAGCTCATGCAAAATCTGAATAGAACTCAATGCTCAATTGATTTAATTTAACTTCATGTTCACCATAATTAGGTGATTTAAATAATAATCTGGTAATAATTGGAGGCTGGTTGATCAGCCTCGCCCTATTGGACACAAGAACTAGTAAAACATGATGCAGTTTGACACCAAAAATGGTTTTTAAAACACAACTATTGTTTCCTTTAAAAGTAGAACAATGTGTTGTCGTGACTCCTGATGATTTGGGTTTAATGCGCTTGTCTTTCCGCATTAATTGGAATATATTTCGGACAGAAGTTGCATTTCGATCACAGCCTGAACAGGGAACCGTGTGACTCTTTCCCGTCGGGTTTGGGTGGTCCCTGAATCCCGACCCTGCAGCTTTTATATCCACTGACTCATTCGAGAGCATCCTGCCAGAAACGCATCTCGCTGCTCGCGATCACTTCTACTGGTTCTGACAGGTAACACTGACGATAACCAGAGAGATCTCGTCTTTCCTCGGCGGGGAGTTCTCACACAATAACACTTGTAGCTTCTCAATCGGCACATCTTCTTTTTTATATATATATATATATATATATATATATATATATATCTACAAAACCTCAACCGGTCCGTAACTCCCCCCGCTCTTGAACGCACGGGTTTGACAGCTGAGGCCAGTGAAGTGATGCGTGCGTGTGAACTCACAGATGTGCATTTTTGCCATGCCAGCACAAATTTATTCTCACACACGAGACAAGTGAATCCACACTTTGCAAGTCGCACTGAGTGATTTGTTTCTCCCGGGGGGCGAAAAGCGGAGAAAACTCCCCTCAACGTACAGCTGAACTACACATGCACGGACAAGATGGTTCAACCGGGGGCCCTTAGGGCTTTGGGACCTCCCAATTTAACTAGGGTTGGCCGTGAACACGCATTTCATTGGACTGCATTTAGCTTCAGTCTTCTCCAACACACGCTAAAGATTCTTGTTCGGGTGAAGGTCTGGACTCTTTTGGCCAATCCTTGTGAGAAAATGACAATTTGAGCCCAATGAATCCTGGTGTCGCCATCTTGGAATGCGCTCATGCCATCGGGGAAGAAACTATCCATTCCCTTCATCTGCTTCTTGTCTTACCCTGATGCTCCATCACTCTGGTTTTCCATTGTCCACATGGCAGCATAGACCTCTCAGATTATTGCTAGTTAGCCGCTAGTTGCACATTGTTGGCTAGCAGCCATTTATACAGCGAATTACTGAAGAACTACTAAGGAATTACTAAGAACTACGACTATGTAGCGCTCCCAGTACACTATAGAATAAACCCTTAACCGCGTGCAACATATAAGTAAAAGTAGATCGAAAATCTACAGCAACTAATTATCTAAGTGTCTGTTTTGTGCTGCAAGGGAACGTGTTGTGTCAAAGTCAATGTCGATGGTTCTTATAATGATTCTGATTGCATCTGAGAGACGTAGGAATGCTAGTTGTCATTGTGCATGGTTATAAGAGTGACTATGTGCTTTTTTGCTTCTGGGCCTTGGGCTGTAGAGGTCTAGGCCCAATGGGAAGTGGATTTGTCGCCCAGTGATGGGTCGAGATGGCGTGGGTTGGAGGGAATGAAGGGGGGTGGGGGCCTTGTGTAACCATGCTACACCACTGGTTCACGCCCGCGCACGTAACAGACACGCCTCACACTCCGGACGACGGAGGCGTGATGTGCAGATGCTTTTCAGCGTTTCATCGATGCACCCTTCAGTGTTTGCATGGAAGTTGGAACAATCAAAGGAAAACATTTCAGTTTCCTTTCTTGCCGTCATTGACGGACGATGCCAGAAGATTCCGGGATAAAAGCCTGTCGCAGCACACACCGCCGTGGAATACTCCCCGCAGTTAATAAGGTTCCATCCACAACTCCTTCGACCTCGCTGGCGGCGGCCAGTCCTTGTGTGGTCCCAGGTGTCTTCCGGGATCACCTTCTGGGTTCTGCCAATAACCGCTAGCTAGGGTTTGGGGATTTAGTCTTTTTCATCGCTTCACTACCTTTCTTCTTCCACGATCAAGCATCCAACAAATCCGCCGTGAGGGAAACTGGCTTCTGTTTTGACATCCCTTTCGAAACCACCGTTGCCAAGCAACAAGACCAACACATCCCCACCTCTCACAGTGTAACTTCCTAATTAACTCCCTGGAAAAGTGTGGGCGTGACAATACAAACAAATCCTTGGGGCCTCCACAAGAATAAATTGACCTTCATGGACATAGTACCAACAAATAAACAAAAGTGCCAATGAGGATATAAACTTGAAATGTGTATATATATAATTTAAGGTGACCTGGTTTTTGGTCTGTTTTTTGTTCTTCTACCAGTGCTCTCTTGTGCAAACGTCTGCACATAGTGTTTTACTTTAAAATCCAACCAATTGATTTGTGCCTTTCCTGTCTGACTTCCTGTCTGCCACTTATTAAACTGGTGTGTGAAATCACCACGGCACGAACTGCACTGACCCCAACAGCCTGTACTGAAATGGTTGAATTCAAACACGTGGACCACTGATTTAGAATCAAGTTGGATTTGATGAAAGCAAAAGAACCAAATGACTCAAGAGGGAAAAACGTGTGATGCTGAATATTAGGACAAATTAAAAAGTACAAGTTAATATGGAAAAGCAGCTGGGCTTTTGTTCCTGTAGAGAATGTGTGTTTTATTGGATGCAGAGAACACGAGTCCTTAACCCCGTTACCAGTCGGCGTCCTAAAATTAAAATTTAATTATAACCCTCTTCTCTTTCCATGAATATTTTTTAATATATTCTGGTAGTAAATTGTTTCCTGCTTTAAATATTATTTTATTTATGTATTTATTGGTATGATCCATGTATCCTGCCCCACGAATGACCCATTTTAAGCACAGTAAGTTAGATATGGAACAACCAGTGAACAGTATAGAATGTGGATTGATTTATGATCCAGGACCTGTTTTGCCAACCAGGTGCATTTTAATAGTTGCTTGTGTTCTTCATGGTGACGGGGTTACGGGGTCACGGCTGTAATCTTTCTTTTTTAGTGGAATCGCTTTGATCAGTTGAATTGCTTGCAGATCTGAAGTCAGTTTGCACACAGATTTCCTGTCATTTCAACTTTTAGTGAACTTTGACACAAATTTGCCTCGCTGGTCTTTGATGGAGTGGAAAGAATCGGTGCATCTAAATCATTTTATGCTGTCCCAAGTTTTCTATAAATATTATCAGGTCTTACTGTAAATCGCAGTAGAAGTTCCCTGAAAGCTGAGACCTTCACCGAGGTCAAAGGTCAGTCTTCAATCGGACTGCAGATGTGCAGCACGACCAGCGTTTGTCGGGATGGTTTCTAGCCGGGTCACCAGCAGAGTTCTGTCAATGGCTGATTCAATTATTAACATTCCATTCGCCAGCAGGAGCCACTAGTAGCCAATAAAACACTAAAACAATTATCGTGCAAATTTCGTAAATGGGATCCACCCTGAAATTTCATTGGTTCATCCTTTGTGAATTCTACACCCGAAGTTCCCCCAAAATCAGCTTAACAGTTTTTCTATGATCCGGTTTGCAGATGAACAAACGGCAAAGACAAAACCTCCACAAAAGTACTTTTAGTTTAGTTTTAGGGCGCTAGTAGAAGTAGCGGTAATAGTTTCTGTTCCATTCCTGTGGGCCACAGGAGGACTGTTGCAAGGGGGCACCACAAATTTACTATAAATACATTATCATTCATTTGTCTTGTGTTCAGTTTCAGGCGTTTTTGTTAGTTAATTATTAGATAGTCCAGTGGAGACAGACAGGAAGGTGGGAAGGCAGAGACAGGGGGAAGGACCTGCAGGGTAGGGCCGTCCAATGGGGTCATTTATGGAACTACTACGCTTCAATCGTTGGTTTCTATGTGCAAATAACACAACAGTTACGACCCAGTTGACCACCATGCATGATCCAATCTAAGCATGGGGTCAACTTGTAAGCCAAAGAGGACAGACCACACAAGATTGACCCCAATGGACGGCAGTGAGATCCATCCATCCGATGCAGGAAGAACCATAGCCTTTATAAATGGGGTGGCCACTCTACTCATTGCCCCATATGTGGCGTTTTCTTAATGCCAGGATTCAAACAAGTTTTCTTCCTGAACCTGTTTTGACACCATTGTTACTTCCTGGTTTTATCTCTACCCAAGACGGTTGTTTAACCTCTGAAGGTGTCACATGTCTTTCTAAAACCCTGGCTATTGGCTATCAGATTTGGATGGCCTTGTCAGATTTGGTGGTCAAACTTGCGTAGTCGGTCCTCATTGGGTTTCACGTTGCCTTTCTCCCAACCCCATTCTTCCAGTGGATCGTGCATGGTATCAATCAATGCAAAACAACTTCGGGACCATAACTGTTGCGTTATTTGCTCATAGAAACCAACAACTAAAGTGTAGTATTGCTGTAAATGACCCCCTGCTGCTGCAGCATACCGCTCAGGGTACAGAAATTCAAACAAACCGGTGTTTTTTTTTTTTTTTTTACCCCTTTAGCAGAAGTGCTAATGGCTGCAACCATACCAGACTGGTGGTGTAGTACAGTCTGGTCTGTGACTCCTGCCGTGTTGATGTGGCTAACATCTGAACATGTAAAAACAAACAAAGCACTTTGCCGAGCAGAGAAACACACTCTTTAGCTTGTGCCAGTCTGTTTCCTGTCTGTTTCGACTTACGCACAAAACCAAATTGCCTTCGTGGATCAATAAAGTTGTATTGATTTGAATTAGTCTGGAAGTGTTTAACATGGATGGTTCTCCACAGCGGAGACGACACACACACACACTTAAATTATACACATTCTTCTGTGCACACAGGGTAATGAAACCGAACATTCCTCATGCTTTTCAAGACACACACACACTTAAACACACTCTGTCCCTTTGTCAACCGAGTCACGAGGGAATTTGCATGACTTACCAAGCAGCCTCCCTTTATTTCCCTTTGGTTCTGGTGTTGATCCAGTGTTTATCCACCGCGCCAGACACAAAAAGAAATTTTCTTCTTGGCTTTCTGTGTTTTAACGTTCCTGTAACTCATTTAAATGTGGCTTTTACCTTCAGTTGTTTTTGGTCTGTGAAAGCCTTGGTTCTGATTTGTGTTCATACCAAACATCAGTAAGACATTAAGTTAACCCGGAGCAGGTGTAAACTGAAAGTTAGCCTCATAGGTTACTGCAGTTATTGCCTCAAATGTACCATATAAACATATTTTTGCTTAACCCTGACTGTCGGTTTGGTTTTGTGCTGGTTTCTTTATTTATGGAGGCAGGAGGTTTAAAGGCAGGAAACGTAATGGAGGCTGAATCGGACTCAACCGCCAGCATTTTCTCTGAAACGTCCATCAGTCATTCTTTTTTATTGCGACACCAACAAATTACAGACAATTCAAGTTGCCAAATATGTTTGGATTGCTTAACCCAACTACGCCTCTACCCCCACCCTTCATTGACTCTCGCTGGTGATGGTTCCAAATGAGAAACATCCAAAACTGCTCTGAAGCCAGTGAGTCCTGGAAATATCTCGCGGAGGTTTCCAACACTATGAATCTTCTCGGCTGCAGTCGACCTGCCAGAAAGGCTTTGCGTGTTTTTTTTCCTCCATGAGGGGAAAACATGTCAAAGGTCTAAATACCAGCACCTCGGGTTGGGTCTAATAATCTGATAATCGGAGGATGTTTTGGTAACAGGGACTCGTGTTATCTGCATCCAATAAAACACACATTCCCTACAGGAACAAAAGTCCAGCTGCTTTTCCATTCTAAGTTGTACTTTTAACTTTGAAAAGTATGATGTTGAATATTATGACAGTTTCCCTCTTGAGTCGTTTGGTTCTTTTAGTTTTATCAAAACCAACTTGATTCAAAAGCGACGGTCCATGTGTTTGAATTGAAGATCGCCATACAGGATGTTGGGTTTGGTGCAGTTTGTGCTGTGATGAGTTCACAAACCAGCTTAATAAATGGCGAAACAGAAGTTTTTGTTTGTTTTTTACTAAATGTCAGCGTAACGTTAGCAGAGGCGAGATGGTTGACGCGGCCATCTTGAATAGTCGTCAATAACCTACAACCATATACACTAGTGCCATATATGCTACCATTCAAAAATTTGGCATCACCCAGACAATTTAGTGTTTTTCTATAAAAAGTCACACTTTTATTTACCACCATGAGTTGTAATATGAATGGAAATGAATTTTATTACCTTCTGATGCAATGAGCAAACACATTGTACCATTGGTACACTGGAGTGATAGTTGCTGGAAATGCGCCTCTATGCACCTATGTAGATACTGATGCATCAAAAACCAGACATTTGCAGCTAGAATAGTCATTTACCACATTAGTGATGTATAGAGTGTATTTCTGATTAGTTTAAAGTTATCTCCATTAGAAAAAACAGTGCTTTTCTTTAAAAAATAAGGATATTTCTAAGTGACCCCAAACTTTTGAATGGTGGTGTAGCACCAATTACTTCGGCACAATTATTATTATTAACCTTTATTTTACCAGGTCAGTGACAGATCATTGAGATACAAACATCTCTTACATGGACTGATAAAAATCCTTTGACTCAAATGGCCAAAAGTTTAAAGAACCATATACGACAGCATTTGCATGGTGTTGCCATATGGCAATGCTATGCAATAAAAGGCATTTCTGTTCTATAGTGACAAATTCTGTGGGTTCAACCAACATTATTAGCATGGATTTGCTCCATATACCGTTGTCATGGTTACCCAATTTACTCTCTATAGGCGTAGTGCTATCTAGTGGTCAGATTTTATATTTCTGGGAAATCCCTCCCCAACTGCGTAGACATGGCCGGCTAGCAAGTACTACACAATCTAGGGCTTTATTCAGATTTAAAAAAATAGAGTTAGTATTACATATAGTGGACATAAATTTTATTTGTGTTAATAATATATGGAAGGTGGTTGTGGTTGGGTGTGGGTGGGTTGGGCCGGCAGTGGGCTGGTGGCCGGTAGACAGTGTGGTCAGTGGTGTGTTTTAGTTCCCCGTTTGAGTCATTTGTTTTCATTTTTTTTTGGCTTTTATCAAACACAACTAGATTCTAACGCTGCCTTCATGTGGTATGGGAAAAATGATGCTTACCTCTTGTAAAGCAAGTGAAACATGGCGGACCCAGAATGCTAACGTTAGCTAGCATCTACTCTTTGGAGGTAAAACCAAACAATAATGGTTTTCTTAACCTTCCTCTTGTGTTAGTTTGCTGTTACCATCCCTGACAGAAAAGGCGCAAATCAACCATTGGATTTTCAAAATAAAACACCATGCAGACTTCTGCCTGCTGATCCACGGTAGAAGAAGGAAAAAAAAAAACAGACAATTGACCAAATAGCAATCAAACATTGAATGGTTAAAGTGACCTTGAATGTGTTTCTTGTTTATACATCTGTGGTTGTTCTGTAGATTATCGTGGGAAGTTGTAATTTAGTTGTTTTCCTGCGGAATCAGAAGCAGCTGCAGCAGGTTCCTGACTCCTTCAACAAACAGGTTGTTTTCCTTCAAAACTACAGCAGCTAAACAGATTCAGTCAGAACTCACTGTTCATGTCCACGCTATGTAAAACAACAGAAACAAATTTAAAACCAAATTTAATAAGCATTTTACAGAAAAATGTACCAAACTGTACATTTTGTACTGTTTTAACCCCGAAATACAATTAATCCATAGTGATTCACACCTATAGATGTTAATCAATGAGTGAGTTCAGAAAAAATTGAGGATTTTTATATTTTTTTCTGTATATTTTCCTCATGAAAACTCTAAAAGTGCTTATTTATTCAGATAAACACTATAAATCATTCGGGAACTGCAGTGGATTCATCAGTGAATGGAATTATGGTGCAGGGCTCTCAGAAAATAATCATAGAAGAGAAGCTGGAACCAGAGAATTTGGACATTTTCTTCTTAAAAAATGACTCAAATCCAATGATTATCATAACGGTTTGCATTGCAACTCCAATTTAAATCATGGGGAACAGAAACTAAAGCAGTATATCACATTTAAGTTGCATAATTTTCCTGTATATGTCTGTTTTAACCGCTAGAGGATTTCATTTGAAACCAAAGACTGGTCCCAATTTAGAAGAAACAGAATTATGCCAAATTGCAGTGATTTACGTGGAGGGCAGCAACAGAACTCAGTTTTGATGTATGTGACAGCAGCAGAAGTCGTAACAGTAGTCAAACTGAGGCAGCTTTAAGCAGCTTTGAGCTGGTTACGTTCCATTTCCTGTTGTTATGAATAAAATCCTCTTGCGGTCAAAAGGGGCCTAAAAGGCAAAATATCAAAGTAAAATGGTATATCACATTTAAGTTGTATATTTGGGCCCGTATACGTCTGCTTTAGCCTGTTTTTTGACCGCTGGAGGATTTAATTTGAAACCACAGACTGGTCCCAATTTGGAAGAAATAGATTTCTCATTTTAGCAATTTGTTCCAGCTTTGAATCTTTACGCTGATTGAATCACTGGGTTCTTCTGCACTGAAGACCGTAAGAGGCAACAGATGTCGCCGTCTAATTCTGCCGGTGTGATGTATTAGTTCTTATAGTGTCGTAAATTACGGCGTCCTGTGATGTCACAGCAGGAGCTCTTCATAGCCGAGGCCACTGGGGGGAAAACATCATGGGGGCATGGATTTCAACGGCCCCGTTGGTGCCCGATCCGTGCCTGCTGCACAATTAACCCAAACCACAACCATCTACACATGTGCAGGAGGGCATGAACAGCCTGGACTTGGTTTGAAGCCATGAGCTAATCTGCTACGGAGGCATACGTGTTGCGTTAGAAAAGCTAGTGCAGTACCCACTGGAAGTATGAATTCCTCTAGAAAAATGGAAGACATTGATGTACATTATCATTCGAGTATCATTCGATTCCATGAAATGTCACGCTTTTATTTACCAGCATGAGTTGTTAGAAAACTTTAAAACTTTGCTTTCCTCAAAGGAAGAACCAGCTACACTGTTTTCAGCTGTGCTAACACGTTAGCATCAAGGGTTTTCTAATCATCCATTAGCCTTCTGATGCAAACACATTGTTCCATTAGAACACTGGAGTGATAGTTGCTGGAAATGGGCCTCTATACACAAAAACCAGACATTAGCAGCTAGAATAGTCATTTACCACATTAGCAATGTATATAGTGTATTTCTGATTAGTTTAAAGTTACCTTCATTGAAAAATACAATGCTTTTCTTTAAAAAATTACATTTCTAAGTGACCCCAAACTTTTGAACGGTGAACCGGATTTATGATAAATCTCTTACTTCATATTTTTTCCTGAATAGTGGGCATGTTACTGTTATATGTGTTTATAAATAAATGAGTTTAAACCCATATTCTGTTCTGTTAGGTGATAGTGCTGGGATTTCCTGAGGGTCTGTGAACGCATCTTGGAGTAATATAGTAGCAGCTAAACTTACGACTTAGCATGTGGTTTTTGAGAGACGCTACGATACTTTCATTGATTCGGCTGCACGATCGATGCAGGAAGAAAGAGGACAATGTAATGAAAGCGCTGGGAAGCAACAGGAGGAGGAGCCATGATATGGAGCTTTACACTGGAAAGAAAGTGCAGGGTTTTTTTTTTTTTTACAGGGATCGGGTACTTAAAAGCACGGCTCTTTATGGCAAGTGCTCTACCCCTACACCACTGCAGTATGCCAGGGATTTCAACTTTTAATGATAATGATTTTCCACAAATAAAGGTTCGCACCATTGTGCCATGCACATCTATATCTGGAGGTTGAGGTTGATCTAACAGACACTCCTTGCTTTTATACAGCTATATACAGCGATTTTATAGCTATAATCTTGATCTGCCAAGACAAACCTTTTCAGAAAACCTTCCACCCAACAGTGGTTGACAAGAACTCAAATACACAACTGTGCACAAAAGGACCTGCAGAGACTTCCTGTCCAGACTAAACACTTAATATGGACACAAAACCTTTATATTGAGTCCATTTGCACCATTTGTTTTAGCTCTCCTTTCAATGGACGACAAAAATCATCTCTGCGATAATATTGTTGAAGCAGCACACAGGCGTTTTGTTTGGCAGATATTTATGACAGAATCATCCTGTGAAAGTTACGTCCATCTTGGAGGAATAGGTTATTTTCCATTTGGTCAGAGACCAGACAGAGATCAATAGGTCTAATTCTAACTTGTTTCTATGTTCCAAGGACAATAGATGCCTTTAATTTAACAGCACTGCTCGGCAGCACTTTATTATTGCTGCAATACAACGGATTGATTATATTTAATGAGAAGGAATGTGTTTTTCTTCTGGTTGTTCACTGTGAAAATGTGAAAGATCAGGAAGAAATCAGGAAGTGAAGGGCAACACAGGAGTACTGTTTGACTGTTTGGAACAATAAAAAGGTCAATGAAACAAAAAACTAACTCAATTTAATCAGTCAATCAATCAAACTAATCAGTTAATTGAGAGTTAATGTAGAGCAGAAACTTAACAGACTGTCCCAATTAAGAAGAAATTGTCAATTGTCAAGTTGTCGTGATTTAAAACGTGGAGAGCAGCAACAGAACTCAGTTTTGATGTATGTGACAGCAGCAGAAATCCAAACAGTCATGCTGAGGCTCAGTGCTCCCTGCGGCGTCTTTAATCAGCTTTGAGTTGACGTCTAATATTTTCTTCATCTGGGTTTTTCTTTGTATAGTTTTTGAAGGAACCTGTGTAGGTCTTTTTGTGCAGTTACTATGGACATTCGAGACTTATCTTATCGCATTTAAACTGCATATTTTGTGTATATATCAGGCCTGTTTTGACTATTAGAGGATTGATTTTGTCATTTTGGCTGAAACGGTTCCTTGGGTCCAGTCACCAGGTCTTGTCCACCGGACAACGGCACGTGTGATTTTTCTTTGTAGACTCCAAATTTTTTATGTCCACACACCTAATGTTGCCAAAGGTATTTGCATCCACATGGCAAAGTGATAAGGAGTGATAACAAGTGACAGAGATGTAACGCATATGCTACGCTGACAGGTGGCATAATCAGGGTTGAGAAAAAAAAAAGAGAAGCGCTATTTCCATCTGGGTCGGCCTCTGATTGGTCGAAAGCTTCTCATAAAGCCTTACTGTAAACAAATATGGCCAATGCTAGCTGCAATATATGCAGTATATGATCGATCGTGGACCGAAAGCAGCGTTGGAACGGCGCAACTGTTAGCTCCTACGTTACCGGTAGCAACAATGCCAGGTAAACACAGCAAGTCCACAGTTTGGCAGATTTACACAACTCTGTCATCGTTTGGATGGGGCCTAATAGAAGTATACAAACAGTTTGTGGTGTGAGATAAAGTCGTCTTTCTCGTGACGTGTCCAATCCCTTCATCCGTCCCAGATGCTAATGAGCCACCACCCCCCCAAGTGTGAGGTCGGCTCTGGATCCGCCTGCCAAAACCACGACTACATCTGCTCTGATCTGGAGTCATAAAGGGTGATTTCTGTTTTTATAAGTCACTTTTGGCGAGGAGCTTGCACCTTTATTAGGTGAGCGATTAGTGGCAAAACACTTGCAGATGCTTTCTAGTTTTGATGTGTTGCCAGAGTTCTCCATCCACATTGCACACAGTGACACGCCTACAGCAAGAACACACTGATGTTATTAGTACCGCTAGACGCGTGTTCGTCACATCGGCCTAAAGCAACCAGCAGCTGATTTGATTTTCCTCTAGAAACCTGAGCATTGAGTTTGACAGAAAGGTAGGTGAACTGTTTTTGCCCCCAAACCAATATGTTCCTGTTCTTCTTTTCACTTTAATCTGTAAATACAGTTTGACATTTTCAGTAAAGGGAGGATTTAAGTGAACAAAACTAGCTTTAAATGAGACAAATAAGCCAATCGCTCAACGAAAATGTATTCTCTAAGCTGTACTTTGCATTGAGTGACAAGTAAAAATAAATGTTAGCATCCTAACATGTCCTAATGCTATTTCAAACTACATGGCTCACTTGTCTCGCTCCACCAGCCAGAGAACCTCAAAAATATTTCTAAATTAAAGTCTGTTTGTGGAGAAGGTGATTAGCTAATTCTAGCCGAGTCTGGCGACCTCCACCTTGCGTCCTGGTTCTAGGAGGGTCCCCACAACCCACATCCATTGGAAACCAAAGATCTTCCACCACCAGTCTGTGTATGTGGATTACAGGAACACACAGGACCAGCTACGGCAGTAATGTCTAAGAGATCCACTCTTTCTCAAAACTCGCCTTGTGTTTCTCTTAGCAATGTTGAAAATTGCTGCTTTTAACGTCTGAAGATGCACCCCCTTTTCAGGCTTATTTGTGAACACGCTATGCCCAAGTTGTAAGTAGCACAATTCCCACGTGTCATTCAAAAGCCCTGGCTATTGGCTATCAGATTTAGATGGTCTCGTCATGTGAAATTTCCATTGGGTCACACTGCCGTCCATCAAACCAATGATGGTAAAACTTTTGCAGTTGGTCCTCATTGGCTTTTAAAGCTTCCAAGCCTCCATTGGCTCATGCATGGTGTTGATTATTCCTTTTTTAGAACATGAAATGTTCAGAGGTGTCCCTATCTTGTTGTAGAAACAGGGAGAACAGGGTTGAATGATGCTGGTGTATAGTAGTGACAGAAAGCCTTTGCTGGGACCTTTTCTAAAGGTCACTGGTTGAATGTCAATGTATTGTCTATGGTGAGTATAAGGCAGGGGTCTCCAACCCTGGTCCTGGAGAGCTACTGTGGGCGCAGGTTTTCGTTCCGACCAAGCAGGAACACACCTGATTTTACTAATGAAGCTCCATAGCAAGGGCCTTAATGGTTGATTAGTAGAATCAGGTGTGTTCCTGCTTGGTTGGAACGAAAACCTGCGCCCGCAGTAGCTCTCCAGGACCAGGGTTGGAGACCCCTGGTATAAGGTATTCAAAGTGGCTGACCTGGTCAACTGTTGGGTTATGGATGGAGGTGGGAACCAGTCCAGTCAGTTCTGGTATACATCAAATTTGAAATCTTTAAAATCAGCATCTTAGCTGGCATTTAGCTAATAGTATAGCCATCCTATAATAGTATAGCCATGCTAGCCTGATTTATGTTTCTGGATTTATACTTTTGTCTTGTCACTCAGCAATGTGAAACTCTCCTCTATTCATATTTAGTCTGACCTTTTTCTCTAGAAAGAGTTGCAGAAACCCAATTATTTTATCTCCAGGGAGGTTTTTAGGGCCATTTAATTTTGGTGAAGATGAATTACTCATTGACCTTCTGGCAGCACGTTCAATAGGTTCAAATGGATTTAAGCAATTCACTATTATGTCATGCACTATATTTGATTCCCAAGTTTTTCCTGTGTATTTTAATAACCGCCTGCTAATGGGTATCCAAATAAATATTAGAATAAAATACCTGCATGCTTCTAATCCACCTTCTGAGATTTTCGATGACCTACATCAGTCTCCATGTTGAGGTTGAGTACTTGCAGGGCCCTGTGAAGTAAAACAAAACATCCCTTTGTTGATTTCACTACTGTATCACATCACACTGGATGGAGATGGAGATATCCTGCCAAAAGCCAAATTACGGACGTAGTTACCGAGAGCTCAGTTTGCATGGGACCAGTATTATCAGGGGACCTCCGTCTTAACAAAATTAAGTAATTTGTGCCGGGATTTATACTCACACATGGTAGATTCACACAGGGTCAAAATTACAGACAGTCTCTACAATTATCACAAATTACTGTGTATCCCCAGATAATATGATTCCCACATGAATGTGGCGCAAGGCTCGGAGCAAAGGTGAAGCTCAGTTCTGGATTAACCCTTCAACCAGGGAATTGGATAAAAAGCACATTTGTTATCATAAAGCTTGAGGGAGTCGTCATAGCTGTAATAAAAGTATTTAATTTCCCTGTAGCTACAACTACTCCACTATTTCATCATGTACATGTGTTGGTGTGTGATTACGCTGCCAAAATTTAAGTTGAGACGGCGTCTGTGATAGATCACAGCTGCTACCTGGATGGTTTTAAGGGAATTGGGTCCCTAAAGAATGGATGTTTTACAGCTGCTATTGTACAGCATTATTCAATCAATTATGGTAATTAAAAGGAAAAAAGTAGAAATCAGAGGTTCCACCTTAAGTCCAAGAAAAGTCCAGAGAAAATGTCTCTGCCTGTCACCAAAAACAACTTTGAAATGTATAATTTACAGCTTCTTATTGGTAGTGTGGTAGTGTATAAAGAACATTTAGCTCACATCTCCCCAAGCTAGTTTACTTTCGTTGTCCATGTAGGATGCTAGGCAAACCATTCTGGTAGCACCGCGACACGTTTGGACAGGGGAATTGAAAAATGATGCTAAAGAGGTGCTTGGTTCTCTAGTACCTAGTTATCAGATTACCCCATGTTGAGCCTGAAGCCTCTGGATTCAGCACTAAAGACTGATTCAGCAACTGCACACATTATTTCTTTGACTTTGACCATGAGGTGCTTTGACACCTACCTGGTTTGGTTTAGACTTTTCAGTTTAATCTGAACTAAAATTACAGGTGTAACGTTCTCCGGACCAACAGCTGGGTGTTGGTCCAATGAGAAAAAATGGTCTTGGTCCATATCAGACTGGACCATGGTTCGGTTTGTTTGTAGTGTGAAAGCACTATTTGAATGGTACTGACACGAACGTCCAACAGCCTCATTGGAACTGGAAAAGGGGAAAAATGAGGAGACCAAATTTTAATTGAAATATGGTCCGACAACATGATAAACTCAACTAGAAAAAACTCAGGCATTTTCCTGGAAGGATTCAAGTGGCCCCAATGGAAGACGGGTCTGGGAATCCCCAGTGAATCCAGAATTGACAACATGCCCAACATTAGCACAGCCATGTAGAAACCAATCAATGTCAATTATAGTCCGTTCAGACAACAGGATGTAAGGATGTCATGTAAAGGTCTTTGGGGCACTGCTTAATTACAGTGGGAAAGTGAACAATGTACAAAAGTTTATAACATAACCAAAACCTGAGCTTTGGTTTAGACCTCGGTCTGGACTTTCAGGTGTGAAAACATCCAACAGTAAACAGATGGCACATTATGTTGCTTTTTAAATTTGGTTCAGTGACTAGATAATGTGTTTTATCTGTCTTCCTGCATCAGAAACAAGTGAAGCATTCAATACAATAAGTAATAAATGTCATTTTAGATTTCATTGGGGTAATAAATTCTTCGACACGGACATCCCAGTCTGAGAATAAGCAGTTTATTGAAGCACAAAATAACACAAAGAAGCATTATTTGACTGTAAAAGGCACCGGACAATCAACAGTTTACATGTACATTCCTCAAGTGGTATCAAATTAGGATTTAATGAGAAGGAAACCATATGTGTTGAACAATATCCACATTCATAGACAGTGTTTTTGAAGGAGGGGTGTGTGTTTTATTGACAGAGGAATGAGAAATGTACAAAGATCTGGAAAATGTTATCCAGGCTGTGATATAATTGCTCTTAGTGTCAGGGTGAGTTTACATATCACTGCTTTTCTCTCTTTTCTTCATTTCCTTGGTGTCAGTGAGGTCAATAAAACAAAAACGTATAGTGTTGGCAATGAATTAAATTAACATGGAATGTTGTGGTGAGCAGAGATGATCGTTGAAATCCCTGGGACAGATTTTGGCAGAGAAACATGAACTAAACAGTAGATGACGTGCCTCTGAGCAAGGCACTAGTGCTGTATTTACATAAGCATCCACGAGTAGAAAACTGTGGTATTTACTGACGTCAAAGTAAAAGAAAAATAGCAGCAAAAAATCGTCTCTGAGCTTTCCATGTGGGATTGTACCTATGTTCCCAGAGTCCTATGTTCCCTGTGTAGTTCATAATCGGGGAACTTAAGACACTTTTTCAGAAAAAGGGGCCTATGTTCGCCACTAACCCCCAACCCCTAATGCCAGGGGTCGATTGGGTGTGTAGCAAGGCTTCACTTCTAGAGGTTACACCAGGTATGTAACCCTAACCCTGTTCACCTCTAACCCCCAACCCAATTCCTTTGAAATGGGGCCCTATGTTCCATCCCAACCCTAAATTCTACCTCTAATCCTCACCTCCTGCAAAAGGGTCCTAACCTTAACCCCCAAATCTAACCCTCTGAAAAAGGGTCCTATGTTCCCCCCCAAACCTCAAACCCAACAATAAACTCTACGCCCTAACCCTAAACCCCTGAAAAGGGGTCCTATGTCCCCCCTAACCTTAACCCCCAAACCTAACCCTCTGAAAAAGGGTCCTATGTTCCCCCCTAAACCTCAAACCCAACAATAAACTCTACGCCCTAACCCTAAACCCCTGAAAAGGGGTCCTATGTCCCCCCTAACCTTAACCCCCAAACCTAACCCTCTGTAAAAAGGTCATATGTCCACCTCCAATCCTAACGCCCAACCCCAACCCCCTGAAAAAAGGGCTTATGTTCCCCCCTAACAATATCTCCCAACCCTAACCCTGTTGACCTTTGGACAACCCCAACCTAAACCTTCTAATAAAGCAGAGAACATAGAATCCGGGGAGCACAGCAATGATTCCGCTCAGTGTTTTTGAGGATTTAGTTTCTATGAGCTCCAAAGCACCCACAACCTGTGAACAATTTGCATGTTCACACTTCTTTAACTCGTGTATTTATGGCCAAGCTCAGAATTCAAGGAGAATGTATGGAGTTCTTGCAGATTTATTTATGTAGTTTTCAGAGTACTGGAGGTCTGGACTACATTTACGTACCATCTTCAGATGCCGCCTCATGCGATGGGCGAGCCAAGTGTGATTACACTGCTACAAACATGTTTTTTCATCATGTCATGCACAGGCATAAATTGGCAACAGGAACACATTACATCCAGCGGAACAATGTCAGCAATCTGGTCCTGATGAGTCTATGTTTATCTATTTTCGATGCCAGCAACATGATGTCAGTGTATTCACACTGTGTAACAGGCGAGCGGGGGAGGGGTGTTGTCTTCCACAACTCACCAGCTACTTTTACTTTTTGAAACCATAAATTATCTTAGTAGGGGAGAAAGCCATGTCCCAAAACCGATTATTTTATAAGCTACAGATGTTTACCAGAGCTGCTTTTGGAGGCATCAGTTACACGAGAAACTGACAGAAAATTTATGAATGCGGGAAGTGAAAGGACGCAGCAGGAACTATAATTAAAATATAAATAGCTTATAGTAGAGTTCTTTCATCCATTCATGAAGGTGCTTTCTGGAATGTTGGAAGTTACGGAGACAGCTTCACGGCAATTTGAACTTTCTTTGCCTTGTTGTGTTCTCAGAACCTTTAAGATTTATCTAGATTCGATCGTGTCCGCATGTCGCTGAAAATCTCCAATCTGCCTTCAAACTAATGGGAGTTATCTTCTTAGGGTTGGTAAAACAACGGATTCTCTACAGATGCTTTTTTTCCAGCATCTTAATCCTGCAAATCCAGATCAAGAGAAACTTTGCTTTTAGCTGCTGTCAATCTGAAACAAAGCTAGTGATGTTCTGTCTTGGAAAAATATAATTATGCTTAATGAGCTGCACTATAAAAGGGTCTAAGTACAGCTATTTATAGGGTTTAGGTCTCTGGTAACTGCTCAGTATCTTTTCTCTGGGTCTAATGGGGAACAAATGATGGACAATGTGTTCTGCTCGTTGTCTGGCAACGTCTGATGTGTTTCTACAAAACTGTAAAATAAAATTGATCTGGAGTTCAAATAGCACTTCTTGTCCAAACCCACAGAGAATAGTGTTTTACATGAATACGAAACGTTCATTCAATTACGCCGACTGCCAAGTCCAACAGTGTCGAGCCGCGATGTTCTCATCTTCAAGAATGTAATCGATGATGTCCAAGCCTCGTGCTGGAACCGCAGCAGACCGCTAAGTGTTAGCTTCAAATGTCAGTGCTCGCACACTGTAGCGTAGAAGCAAAACTTTTCCCTTGAAGATGTCCATGCTTGAAAGCAGCAGCCACACTAATGAAAGTCTAATTTGATGACCTTGGTGAACTCTCTCTCTCAAATCCTTTTTGTGAAAAAGAAAACCAAACAAAACGTGGTTCTCAAAACATTCTGGGGTCATTTATTTTTAGTTCTCTGAACGTTTATTGAAGGTTCCTGCGTAAAGTTTCATAGATGTTTAAAAAGTCGTAAAACTAACATTATGTTTGAGTTTTAAATATGGGAAGGTTAGTTCAGTGTTTCCCCTTATTGTTCCCTGGATGTTACAAACATGTTCCCAGGTCACAAAACTGGACAAAAAACATTTTCACAATATTCTTAGAACATTGTGGTACGTTCAATGCAGGAAAAAACCTCAGGGAATCGTTGCAAAATGACCCTGAAAAACATTACTTCATGTATGAATTAGAACATTTGGCTCTGTTGCATTGACAAAAACATTTGCACAACCTTCTTAGAAGGTTGGAGGAGGGGTAGAAACCTAGAAGCATTCCATTATGTTTTAGTTTTTAAACACGTATGACTGTTTATAAGACTGTGGATGTGACTGTAGGAACCAGAACTCTTCCTAGAACTATGTGGGCTACAACTTTCTTAATCCACTGCTCTGCTCATGATGTCTGGAGTTTATTCCCCTTAAAATGCTTCCTTTTATTTGGATGTCTTCCATTATTGAGATGATTGGATATGACTTGAGCCCATGCTGTGAAAGCTGACTTATGGTTTTCATGGCTCCAAAGCAGCGTGTCAACCCAGCGGCACTTGTTTTTTCGTCATCTCGCACAAAGTAAAGTGTTGTGACAGTGCACTGAGATACAAGCGAACTCGCTCTGCGGGGATCTGAGGAGGAAAAACATCTAAACCCCAGAAACTGAAGTAACCAAACAGCAGGCGTTGTGCATCTGCAAAGACACTAAACAAAATGTTGTTTGGACAAAAAAAACCCCAACAGTACTAAATGCCAGTTATTTTGCAACGGTGAGGTACTTTATGGATCCCGGGCGTATTTTCTTCTCTGCTACATCCTCAAAACTGGGGAGTGAACGCATCGCGGCGAGTCCTGATTTGGGGATGTGGAAGTCAACGGATGGATGCTCAAAAGGAAATGGTTTTAAAGGTCCAGTGTGTCAGATTTAGCAGTATCTAGAGAAGGAGGAGGTTTTAATTGGTATGTAATTCAATCAAAATAAGATTGACCTTAATTAAGATGTTTTTATCACTAGGGGTAGCGGGTTTCCCTCCGTTAAGCCGCCATGTTGCATCAACATGTTTCTACAGGAGCTGATAATGGACAAACCAACAATGACACTAGAGACTTTCACGTTATTTGCATCAGTGTAGGTTCTTCTACATCCTCGTGGAACTCAGCTGTTTGCAACTTCACCACTAGATGCTGCCAGAAACTACACACTACCCCCGACATCTAGAGCAGTGGTTCGCAGTCTTTTTCATGTCAACTGGTACCAATTAGTCCACAGACCCCCATTTGATAAAACTTCGTCCCTGGGTCGGCATCTGATACGATCTTTGCTTTTAGATATTAAAGAAAGTGTATGAAAGCAATGACAAACGTGTCATTGTTACTTATGAATGGACTTTTTGCTGGGGGACCCCCTGGGATCAACTCAAGGACCCCTGGGGGTCACTTGGCCCCACTTTGAGAACCACTGGTCTAGAGCAGTACTTCCAAACCTTTTAGGCTTATTACAGTTTAAATTAAATTAAAGGTGGCTATGAGTTATAGGGCTGTTAGAACAAATAATATTATAATAATACCCAAATACAAATATATATTTTCTCCATTTATTATCTTGGAACCCCAGATCAGGAACCATTGATCTAGATTGTATATAACCAACGTTTCTAAAGTATGGGTTTCCAACCCTGGTCCTGGAAAGCCACTCTGGCTGCAGGTTTCTGTTTCAACCAAGCAGTAACACACCTGATTCTACTAATGAATGTCCCAAGCAAGGGTTCTAGTGGTTGACTAGTAAAATCAGGTGTGTTCCTGCTTGGTTGGAACAAAAACCTGCACCCACAGTGGTTCTCTAGAACCTGGGTTCAAGACCCCTGTTCTACAGCATTTAAATGTTGTCGAAACAATAAAAACGAAGGCCTATAGGTCCAGTTATAGCCCAGATGCCTCATTAGATAACTTTTTGATAATTTGGGTAACCCTTTGACCTTTGAATTACCAAACGCTGCTTTCTAGGATGTCTGCACTGAGTGATACCAGGACTCCAAGGTCCTTCTCTTTGTTCACCACACTAGATCGGCACATACACACGGAGAGAGTTCAAATATTTGTTTATTTTCTCAGCAACACTGTGCGACACATGGTTCACAGCTACAGAACCTCCAGTACAAACACAGCTCATACATAATTCAATGCAAACATTTTCCCAGCTGGTCCGGGGGATTCTTTCTGGTTTTACTAATCAGCGTGCCCGCTTCATGGGGCTTGATTGTTTTGGTTGTAAGAAAGTAAAAAGACTGCAGGATTATTGAAGTTTACCCCGAATAATAAACAAATTGAGTCTAGAGTTCGCCAGAGGAGCGCGAGCTCCGCTTATGTGATGCGATGGGAGCATCTGAGAACCTAGAGAAACGTGACTAGGCGCGAAAAAACCCCACAAAAAAACATGGCCGACTGAAACAGCAATCAAACAAAATGAAATTTGCCTTCAATTTTGTGCTTTGCGCAGAAAAATAAACCGGACGTGGCGTTGTGTTTTCCTAGCTTCGCAAACATACCTAGGGTCTAGGTTTCCAGAGTCCACACGCAGGTACAGGACTGTGAAGTATGAAGTGAGGTGTCTAAGCGGACTGAACCCTTCGAACAAACACATGCACTGAAACGGTTCACACACATGACCAAACAAACACGCCTGTTGACCAGCCTCCAATGGCTACCAGATGGCACCAGGCGACCAGACGGCATGAAGAATGTCTAAAGCTGCTGTGACACTGGATAGTGTGTCTCCGTGGAGCTCGGACGTGGCGCGATGTGATGTTTCTGCGTGTGTTCATACATGTGCGTGCCGCGGATAAAGCGTGTAGGGGTTGAGCTTGTGCAAGTCGAGCATGGTTTATGTCTCCCGCCTCTCCCAAGTCTTTATGCGCGCCTGTGTCTTGTTAATAAAAATCTGCTCGCTTCACCTTTGCTGTGTTAGCTTGACAAAACTCTCGCTGAGGGACGCTATGTTCCAAATTTACAGCACATGGGTGTGTCTCAGTCCAGCTGCCATGTAGAATCACAACCGCTCAAGATGTTTGCATGTGTATCGCATGTTTTCGTGCATGCATCAGTGTTTCCATGACCTCCTCTGCAATAGTTCTTGTGTATGGATGTTTCAACCATGATATCCTCATCTGTTTATCAGTTTATCTGACTTATCTCTTATTATATTAACGAATTGTTCAAATAATGGCATTTGGATAAGTGGCCGGGGTTTAATAAAGGTCCGGTGTGTACATTTTAGCAGCATCTACTGTAGTAGAACAGAATAGCATATAGGAAATAATATTCAGTTTTAATTAGAATATAATTCAATCAAAATGGGAATTGTTTTATTACCTTAGATTGAGCTGTTTTCATATACAAGCAGCCATGTTTCTACAGTAGCTATTGTAATGACCCTAGAGACTAGAGTTTCAACTATTAATCACCAGCTATTTTAAGGAATAAACTGTCCAAATTCTCTGGTTCCAGTTTCTCAAATCCGGTTATTTCCTGGTTTCTTTAGTCTTCTATTATAGTAAACTGATGATCTTTGGGTTGTGGATTGTTTGTCTGGATAAAAAAAAGGCATTTTAAGTTTAATCTTTGCTTTGGGAAACAGTGTTTGACATTTTACTACTAAGACAAGTATAAAATAGTTAGTTGCAGCTGTACTAGAGACAAACTTTAATGTTTTGTTGGGCAACAATCTGAAACCTCACCACTAGATGCCGCTGGAAACTACACACTGTACCTTTAATCTATTTGTCACGAAACTCCAAAGCAAATAGTTGAGGTGATTTGTAGATCAGATGGTATCTAGGCATCTAGATTAAAAACCGGGCCAACATTTCAAAGGCTGTATTTTAATATTGAGCACATAGAGTGCAAGTATAGTCCTTTTAAAATGCCGTTAAAACAACAATTCAGTGTCAACTAAACCCTTGAACTTTCAACCAACTTTAGCCCAGTTTTTGATCTAAATTCCTAGAACTTGTGTCTTTTGATGTCGAACGCCGCTGGCCCATGTGCATCTGTTTTTGTCATCTTGTTGACACGTGTTTGTTTTCTGGTTGGACGCTTTAACCCGACCCTTGAACAATAAAACTCCGCTTCACAGGTTAGACAGGAAAGACGAGATAGATGGAATCCTTTTACACGAAAAGAAGGACAAAGCAAACGTGAAGGCAAAACGGAGAGAAGGGAGATCAACGGCAGTCCGGTCGGACTGCATACCACCCTCTCTCTTTCCTCTTCTGCTGCTGAGCTCAGTCTTATTGGCATTTATGAGATTTCTTCCTCCTCCTTGTTTTCATTCCGCTTTTCCTTGCAGACCCCTCAGTTCAAAAAGATCTCTGTGTTGCCTCTCAGCAGTCGGCGTCGGTACAAAGAGGCGACGCTTATCCTCTGCTAAACAAAGTCTTTGCATAAAATCCACAGCTCTAGTGTTGTGTGTAGATAGTCCGCAGCAAAATCCAAGTGGTTTTAAGTCCAAGTAAAAGTTCAGGTAAAAATACATATTAATTACTTTAAAAAAAATCACCACAGCTCATTGTCTAAATCTCATTCTCAGCCATTCTTATGTACAGTACTCTCATGGCACACTTTATAAAAAAAAAACAAAAAACAAGATATTCCACAATTTTTAGTTTTTTTGCTTTGGTTCGATCATCTCTTTGCTACCGCTCCACTGTCCTTCCTCGCATCTTTGATGCAGAGGATCCAGTTTTTATTGTCTGTACATTCTTCGGTCTGGAATCCAAATCTGAGGGTCCGATTGCTTCCCAAAAAATAATCGACTTTCAAGATACACTGAGATTCATGTGTTAGTTGGACATAAAGGCAGCAGGGTGGTGCTAATTTTGTTTTTGGGTGATTCTCGTCTGATAAGACCTCAAGGTCTTGAGAGTTTTCGTGGCTTTTATGACATCCAAAAGACAATTTCCTTCCTGAAGAATCAACAAAAAAAAATATATATTCTCACATATGTTTTTGCACGATTGCACAAGTATCTCTGCATATCTTGATCTGGATGATTTGGTTGAGCTTCACGGAGAATAAGGAAGATGGACTTTCTTTTCCCTTTCACCCAATCCTCTTGTAGTGTTCCTCACTCAGGTGAAGCCTTCAAACCACCAATACTTCCATCCTTCAGTGTATCATCCAGCCAAATGTTGAAGATTCAACATTCAGGCCGGCGTCCCACAACTTAATTTTCCAATTAACGGATATTCAAAAGGCCCCAACTCATTTTCTCCAGCCCATCCATTGTCTTATGTGTTGATTTCTCTTCCTTCCCCTCCTCTCAGAGGTCCAGGCGGAAGGCACCGAAGTAGCTGGAGGAATCGTCTGCGTTGACCATCGTCGGCGAAGAGACGGAGACGAAGAGTTCATCGCCGGCCCGTAATTCAAACAATCCTCCCTGATAGACGGAGTGGAGGGCGTACTCGGCATCCGGAGCCCAGCATTTGGTGCCCACCCCCTTCAGGAGCTGCAAGAACAAGAGAGAAGACGACGTGCAGGTGAGGAACACGTCCAACAGCTCGTATCACGTGACCGTTTCAGGCGACAAAGGTATCGCGTACCTGTATGGGGCTCGGGTAGGAAGTTTTCTTGTAGACACATTGCACCAGTTGGTGACTGACGCTGCGCTGGTCTCCATCACTCGCTGCTGGGGAGGGATAACGAAAATACACCTGGGAATTGGAGAGAGCAGGACATGTTAGGAGGGTTCCACATCTGCTGTCCAGGCGGAACTTTGAGAGGAGCTTCTGCGATTCTTTAATGAATTTGGTCGACCAGAAAATCTGTAGCAATTTTTAGCTAACTGATCAAATAAGTCACAAATATCTCTTGGTTCTAGATTTGTTTGTGCTTTTCTCGAACTGTTGTCATAGTAAACTAAATCCCTGTGGGTATGGAGATGAAATAAGCAACAGGATGATGACACCATTGGGTTCTCAAAACGTTTTGGGGGATTCAGTCATGATTTTCTGCCAATTTATAGCCTAAACAATTTAATAATTCAGTGTCAACAATAATTGATAGATTTATGATGATTAGTTGTGGCCATACTTTGGATTAGACCATCCAGAGTGGGACATTTTCAATGTTGGTGCTAGACTGTGTGAGCTGGACAAATGATTTGTGGAAACTTTGCAAGACTTGGATTCTAAACTTAAATAAACTCTAAATTTAACCTCAGACTCCAGCTGAAAAAGCCAAAGATTATTGGTGATGTAGGACTTTTATTCTGTCATGTTTCTTTTAGTCTTTATTTGAGATTTAATCAAAATTGCAAATATCCAACAACAGGTTGGCAAAGTCATAGACGGTAGGTCTGCTTTGAGTTGTCATGGTTCAAAATCATTACTGCAGTTATTAAAACAATGAAACACAATCTAGATGCAACTAAAATATTTATTTATGAAATAAACAACCATATTTTCTATATGTTTTATTGTCAAAGTGTGTCCAGATACATGATTGCATCAAATCTGCCCCCCAAAAAATACAATCTGAACAGGGGTAAACCCTTACCTGTGAGTACAGATAGTACCCGCCCGTCCTGAGGCACTCGCAGCTTCCCATTGGACAGGGTCATGTTGTGCAGGTGAGCTCCGAAGCTCTGATTGGCCCACGAGCGGACCACATGGCGACAGGACTGGTGAAGACCCGGCGAGGGGATCGGGTACGGAGATAAGCCTGATGGTGGAAGGGGAGAGCGATAAATCCACAGGGACTCGTTTAGAAACAGAAGCGGGATGGATTGGCAGCAGATGCCTCTGACAAACTAAACAAACCATGTACAAAAATCATAAAGTATATGGTTCTTAGAAAAAAGCAAAAAAAAAAAAAGGAGCATGTGCATAAAACGATAAAAGTGATTTTTATATGTGACCCAAGAGTCGTGCTCTTCTCCGGCGTGGATTTAAAACTGTCACGAGTGAGTGATGGGTGCATCAGCCCCTCGAGTCCCATAAAGGTCCAGCAACAGCTGATATTATCATCATTGTGACGGCGGTTAACCCGTCACTGCAGTTCTAAAAACGCAGCGTCACCCTCATGGGGGACATCAAGCTCACCTCGAGTGCTTTTGGAGGTTTGTCTGAATTAATGATTTAAGGGGTTTTGCATGTACATTAATGTCAAAGTGGCTGAACACGTGCTCCGTACTTTAAAGAATGGAGTGGAATTGGGTTATATGGAAAAGAAGCGTGTTTTATTGGTGCTTAAAATGCACCAAGGGTACTGATGTAGTGGTCCAGGTCGGTCTTGGATGTATGCAGGTACAGCTGCAGGAATATCAACGTCATTGCTGCTCATAGAAAACGAAGGGAAATACCCACATATAAAATTCACCTCCGCAAAACCTTTTAGATTATTTTATCAAGACTTTTCTCATGGTGCGCGTGCACACACACACACACACACACACATCCACAACATCTGGCAATAAAAGGAATGAATGAGCAGGAATCTTCATTTGTTTCCTGTGGGTGTTTTTATGGGAAAATGTTTCATTCAGACCAGTTTTAGGAGCCTCTGGATTGCAAGTACATTTTATCATAAGTGCGTCATCCAGTGTGCGACTCACACTGGTCCGGTCTCGCCCTACTTTGGTCTTCACATGGTCTCAACCCCTCAAAGTCTTGGTTTTGTCTTCATATGACTTGCTGCTTTGGTCTTGATTTGTTCTCAACCCCTTAAAGGCTTCATCCTGTCTTTGTCACACTATACGACTCGCGACTTCGGCCTTTAATATGGTCTCAACCCCTCAAAGTCTTGGTCTTGTCTTAATCTTGATACTTTGGTTTTGATTTGTTCTCAACCCCTCAAAGTCTGTGTCTTGTCTCAGTCTCGCTACTTTGGTCTTTAATTTTCTCTCAACCCCTCAAGGTCTTGGTTTTGTCTCTATATCTATATATAGTCTGGTTTTGACTTGGTCTCAACCCCTCAAAGTCTTGGTTTTGTCTTGATATGACTTGCTGCTTTGGTCTTGATTTGTTCTCAACCCCTCAAAGGCTTCATCTTGTCTTCGTCACACTATACGACTCATGACTTCGGTCTTTAATTTGGTCTCAACCCCTCAAATTCTCGGTCTTGTCTTAATCTCGATACTTTGGTCTTGACTTGGTCTCAACCCCTCAAAGTCTTGGTTTTGTCTTGATATGACTTGCTGCTTTGGTTTTTAATTTTCTCTCAACCCCTCAAAGTCTTGGTTTTGTCTTGATATGACTTGCTGCTTTGGTCTTTAATTTGCTTTCAACCCCTCAAAGTCTTGGTTTTGTCTCTATATACGACTCACTACTTTGGTCTTGACATGGTCTCAACCCCCCAAAGCCTTGGTCTTGTCTTAATCTCGATACTTTGGTCTTGACTTGGTCTCAACCTCTCTAAGTCTTGGTTTAGTCTTGATATGACTTGCTGCTTTGGTCTTGACATGGTCTCAACCCCTCAAAGTCTGTGTCTTGTCTCAGTCTCGCTACTTTGGTCTTTAATTTGCTCTCAATCCCTCAAAGTCTTGGTTTTGTGTCTATATAAGACTCACTACTTTGGTTTTGACTTGGTCTCAACCCCTCAAAGTCTTGGTCTTGTCTCGTTCTCGATGTACAACTCACTACTGTTCTCAACCCTTCAAAGTTGGCCTTGATATACAACTCGGTCTCGCTTTAGGCCTTTAGATCTCGACTGCGACACTAAGGGATTAGGTCAACATGTAAATTTCAACTTTAACTGCACCACATAAACAAAGAGGACATATTTCTTCTGTTTCCGTTTACTTGCAAAGACTATAACATAATAGTTTTCTGTCTCGGTTGGGAAGTCGCTGTCAAACGAAACTCTGCTTTTTTTGTTTTTCATCCACTGTCTCTGGAATTTATTTCCAGTAATTAAGGCTCTGTTTGCAGCCTGGGTGAATCTGGCGGCTCTGACAGGATCCTGGTGCAGCGTCGGCTGTGGATTTTCTTTGTAAGAATCAGGCGGAGGATAAACAATTGACACCCTGGCTGCAAACAGGTGTTTTAGCTTGTACATGAAAACCATCCCCTGTTTATCTGTGAGCAGGATCACAGCAAAACTACTGAGCTGATGTTCTTGACACTTGAGAATTGAACATAGATGAAAGCTTTGCATTTTGGGAGGATCCCACTTCGGAAATGTCCACGATTGTTGGGTCATACTTCACATTTGCAGGTCGGTTAGAAGACTGACTGTTGGGGAAAACTATTGACTACAAGGCCTAGAAGATAAAAACAAGATAAAAATAGAAGCAAATAAGATACAAGCAAGGTAGCATGGTAATAAAACAATAAATACAACTGGTAAATTATGCAGACTTAATAATGCAGCTTGTTTATAATAGATTAGTAATACATGTATTGTTTATTTGGTGACACCAATGGTTTTCAAGAAACCCAAAAATTGGGAATAAAAATGTTGCATAGTTAATAGATAATACTTTTATAGTTGGCCACATAAATGGAAATAAAGTGGAGGCAAAGAACCATAAATTGAAGTTTTGAGTGCATTTATTATATTAATATTACCCACTATTACAATTCTGTGATAATCGATATATCACAAGAGAATTTATCTACGATACATATCTGCGGCTAAAATGTGAAATAAAAGCATTTATGTATTTATTTGTTCACTTCTGATTGGTCAATCACAGCATTCTGATTACCTTGTGGTTTTTAGGTGCATTTTACCAGTCAGAGGTAATCGCTAACGTAGCATGACGTAGAAGCCGCGTTGCTATGGTTACCTGCGGTTCGCGGACGTAGAAGGCTAAAGCTAACGCCTCGGCTAATATCGATTGCCAGCCAATCAGGGTGAAGTATTTCCAGGGACTTTTTAAAAGGACTTGTTCTTTGTTTGGGAGAAAAGAAATACTGCTCAGTAAATGTCATTTTAACGTTTTTTACCTTTTTTTTTACGTAATTGTTTGTTTCTTGTGTCTTATTGTTCTTGTTCTTATTGGCTTTGTCGAATGCGTTTCCGTCACAATCGAAAGTTAATGGTTTGTTAGAAATACAGATCAAAGGTCAAGTCTCAAAATTTCCTTCTCACTGTTGTACTTCCTTATAAGAAATCCAGGCTGAACTCTCTTCCTTCTTCACACACACACACACACACACACACACACACACACACACACACACACACACACACACACACACACACACACACACACACACACACACACACACACACACACACACACACACACGTTCCTTGCCCTTTGTCAAGCCAATGGAAATAACTTGGGGCGGCCGCTGCCAGATTGTCAACACCCTTCAGCTTGCACGCCAGTTTCAGATGAAACGATTGAGATCTGGAGCGCACACAAGAACACATACCATCTTCAGATTCCATGTTTTACTACACACACACACACACACACACACACACACACACACACACACACACACACACACACTGTTCTGAACCGTAACCAGTTCGTTGAATTGAGTTTCTAGGAACTCCCGGCTCACAGCAGTGGTCTCACCTTGTGAGCTGGTGTCCCTCAGGGTCAAGTGGGCAGACGGCCGCTGGACCACCGAGGTCATGAACTTTGACCCCTGGGAGTTGTTGAACTGTCGGGGCATCGTTCTCGCCTCTAAAGGAAAGAGAGAGCGGAAATGAAAGTGTCAGCAATGAAGTGTGTGTGTGTGTGTGTGTGTGTGTGTGGGGGGTTATTGATTGCATGTGCTTGTTTGGATGTTTGTGATCGATAGCATGGTCCTTTGTCTGTTTATGTATGTTTGATTGATTAATAATGTGTGTGTGAGATTGATTGATTGCGTGTGCACATGCGAATGACTGTTTTTGTGAGTGTGAGATTGATTACAGATGTGTGTGACTGATTGCATGTGCTTCGCCTGTGTGTGTGTGTGTGTGTGTGATTGATCGTATGTGTATGATTGATTGACTGCATGTTCTTTTGTATTCTTGTGTATGATTGATTGATTAATAGCATGTGTTTGATTGATTGTGTGTGTGGGTGTGTGTGTGTGAGCTTCTCACCCATGAAGGTTTGTTTTGAGATGATATTCTCTGTCACCTGAAAGAAAAAACCAAAGCAGCAATTAGATTAACATGAATTTAAAAGCAACATAATTAAAAGCAGCAACTCTCTGGAAAAAATGAAAGTGGAATCTGCTCCGTGTGCTGTTGGTGTTTACACGAGTATTTCTGACTGTAAACCTGTCATTATAAAATATTTGGCACGTACAAGTGCTGACTTCAGATTTGTTCGCTCTGTTGAAAAACAAAGCGGCTGTAAAATCCTCCTGAAGGGTTTGCTTCATCTTTATGACTCAGAGGTTGATTATTAATCTTTTTATTGTCCCATATCAGCCGCTGTAAAACGCCCGACGGGCTTGTGGTTATGAGAGTTTATTTCATGCAAAACGAAACGAGAACAAATTATGAAAACGGGCGAGATACAAATTCCATAGAAGTTTAATCGGTATGCAAATTTGATAGAAAATCAGAACTGTATAGTCGTGTGTGTGTGTGTGTGTTTGATTTAGATGTAAATGTTTAATTTTCTATAATTTTTGCTCATTTTTCTGAAATGTAAAACATGCAGTCTGATGCTCAACCATGACCATCTTGGGTAAATAAGGCAGAAACATGGAATAACCAGGAGAATGGATTCCACGGTTGCTATGGATACGGGTGGAACTTTGAACTTTGAGTGTTTCTCTGGCGGTGAAACGAAGCCTGAGCGAGTCTCTATCTTGAAAAGGGTTTTCAAAAAAAAAAATGTTTTTCCACTGAGACTTCCGTGGAGAAAACGATGTCTGACGTACGTCTGTGTTTAATCTAATCTCTGCTTGTGACTCAGCAGCTTCAACATGTCAGTCAACGGAGCGGTGACTCAGCACTTTCTGCTCCGTCGGGCTGTTTATGGAAAAAAAAAAAAAAAAGCCTGAGTCATGTTTGAACGTCAGCGTTTTGATGAAAAAAGCCTGAATCGACATTGTGTGGCGGCGTGATGTCACCGCGGATCAGTCTGTGACGTTACCATGGCAACCAGGCCGGATTTTTATCCGCTCATGTGCTACGTGACAATAAATATTTCATATTGATTCGATTCGACGGGTCTGATGACATGCAGATGTTGATAGAACTACCAGGCTCCTTTTAATACATGTCACACCACAGTTCCATTAGGATGTTCTGGACCTCTGCTTCCATTTGCTGTAACTGGACCTCTTTAAATTTGAGTGGAAATACCCCTGACATCAGCTGTAAAAGCCAACATCATTGTGAAGGACGTCCACTTAGTATGATGTGTTTCTACTGATTTATGGTATATATAAAAATAGATCTGCTTCAATCTGCTGTTCTTATAAAATGTGTGCACATGTGCACATTTGAAGGTCTAGGGCTGTTTTAATAGTCGATGAATCTGTTTGTTATTGAGATGGTTAATCGATTAGATGTTTGGTGTAAAATGTTGAAGATTCAACGTAAAACAGTCCAGAACCCAAAGATCATCAGTTTATTATTATAGAAGACTAAAGAAACCAGGAAATAATCAGAGAAGAGAAGCTGGAACCAGAGAATTTGGACATTTTCTACTGAATAAATGACTCTAATCCATTAATTGATTATAAAAATAGTTTGTCAAATCAAATGTGGGGTTCCTCAAGGTTCCGTTCTAGATCCTGTGTAGTTTCAGTCATAGGTTTCCTATTAGAGAAGATTAAAGAAACCAGGAAATAATCAGATTTTAGAAGCTGGAACCAGAGAATTTGGACATTTTCTACTGAATAAATGACTCTAATCCATTAATTGATTATAAAAATAGTTTGATGGCAAATCAAATGTGGGGTTCCTCAAGGTTCCGTTCTAGATCCTGTGTAGTTTCAGTCATCGGTTTCCTATTATAGAAGATTAAAGAAACCAGGAAATAATCAGAGAAGAGAAGCTGGAACCAGAGAATTTGGACATTTTCTACTGAATAAATGACTCTAATCCAGTAATTGATTATAAAAATAGTTTGATGGCAAATCAAATGTGGGGTTCCTCAAGGTTCCGTTCTAGATCCTGTGTAGTTTCAGTCATAGGTTTCCTATTAGAGAAGATTAAAGAAACCAGGAAATAATCAGAGAAGAGAAGCTGGAACCAGAGAATTTGGACATTTTCTTCTTAAAAAATGACTCAAATCCATTAATTGACATTTAATCAATTAATTGACTAATGGTTCAGGTTCAGAGAAGAAATAGAAATAGTTGGCGATTAATCGACTAATCATTGTCGCTCTATTTGACTTGTTATCTAATGTTTTACCTTCAATTTAAAGTCAAACTTGAGACGAAAAAGTCAAAAATATGAGATGAAAAACACAGCTGTTTAAAAAAATGAATCACAATTTGATTATTTGATCGTTTTAATGATTAATCGATTAATCGTTTGGGTCATAAAATGGTCTAAAATGTAAATCAATAGCTTTTTTATCCAGACCAACAGCCCACAACCCAAATATTATCAGTTTATTATAATAAAAGACTATAAAAAACAGAAAATAATAAGATCTGAGAAGCTGGAACCAGAGAATGTACGTGTGTCTCAGCTGGTTTAAACCTTTTAAAACGTGTTGTTGCAGCTTTTGGAGCAGCTTCTCCTTTACTGTCACGCTTTGCATTGTGCAACCAGGTCTGACCAGCGGCTGCAGTAAACATGTTGGCATTTTAAAGGGGAAGTATCATGCACACTTCCAGCTCTATATTTATAATGTGGGGCTCTGCTGGGATTCTCTGCGTGATTTACAGTTCAAATACTGCAAAACAGCAACTGGGAGAATCTGCTGCCTGCTACATAAACCATGGTAACTTCTGGATTTAGTTAAACCCCTAAAAAACTATATCTGTAAATACATAAGACAGAGAAAATTGATTCCACTAACTAATTAATAAGTTGTCAGAACTAGAGCTGAAACAAATATTCTGATAGTTGATTAATCAATAGATTGATTAGTTCATAAAATGGTGTAAAATGTGGGTCACTATTACTATAAAAGATCAAAGAAACCAGAAAATAATCTGATTTGAAAAGCTGGAACCAGAGAATTTGGGCATTTTCTTCTTAAAAAATGACTAATTGATCATTAAAATAGTTAATTATATAGTAATTTAATAGTTGGCAACTAATAAATCAATCAAATTTAATTTATCTAATTTTTTTTTATTTGTTAATATCATATTTGACTTGTCAAAGTCAAAATTTAACAAAAGACAACATTGTGATTAAATAAATCATGATTTGATTAATCTATTAATTATTGAAGTGATTCATCGATTGGTTGTTTGTTTCATAAAATGTCTTAAAAAACCCAAAGATCATCAGTTTCCTATTATAGAAGATTAAAGAAACCAGGAAATAATCAGAGAAGAGAAGCTGGAACCAGAGAATTTAGACATTTTCTACTGAATAAATGACTCTAATCCATTAATTGATTATAAAAATAGTTTGTCAAATCAAATGTGGGGTTCCTCAAGGTTCCGTTCTAGATCCTGTGTAGTTTTAGTCATCAGTTTCCTATTAGAGAAGATTAAAGAAACCAGGAAATAATCAGATTTTAGAAGCTGGAACCAGATAATTTGGACATTTTCTTCTTAAAAAAATTACTCAAATCCATTAATTGACATTTAATCAATTAATTGACTAATGGTTCAGGTTCAGAGGCGACGTAACCCAACAGCAGAAACAGGATTTCACTTCTTAAATATGTCAGTCGAGCCCGAATCTGAATGCAACTTTAGCAGCGAAAGCTTCCGATTGGCCACGTGTGACAGTGTGATGTCATCACCAGGAGGAAGCAGAATCTTCCTCTTTGCTTTCCGGCCTCCCTCCAGCATCTCAGCCCTGATAAACTCTCACATTCCTCTTTCCCTCCACAGGCCACACATCTTCCCTCCATCCTCCTTATTCTCCTCCTCCTCCTCCGCTGTCATCCCTCGCTCCCATCGAGCGGCCTCCGCACGTTTCATCTTCCCCCAGATGTAGAAACGCAGGCCAGTTCATAAAACACACACACACACACTCACACACACACACACACATGATGAAGCCTTCTATACGGGCTCCGTGAGTCTTGCTTTTGTTTTCCTCACGTTGCGAATCACGTTTTTTCCATCATTTTCTCATTAATCAAACTTCTTTTCTTTAATCCCTGAAACTTTTCTCCGTCTTTCTCATGCTTTGTTTTTTCCGCCGTTGTCAACTTCACGCGTTCAGTCACCTGTTCCTCGTCTGTGGTTTCCCCTGAAGTTCCTCTGCTATAAATAAACCCAATTAATTTACTAAGCCCTCGAGATTCCACACATGCAACTTTACCGGAAATATTTGCAACCGCAAAGCAACAAATGACCAGGATGTAATATATATATATACCAATAGACTATAGAGAAGAGTTATTTCCAGCTGGATCAGCCTCTGATTGGTCTTTTGACTCTCACAAAGCATTATGGGAAACAAATATAACCATTAGCATCAATGCTAACTGCAACATATAATCGATAATTGATAAAACTAGTGTACTAGCCTCATGCAAATACAGTTATTGTAAGAAAAAGACAATTGTGTTGCTATGCCAAGTAAAACTGTACATATGATAAATCTCTATACTTGTATAGTGCAACAACCTGGGCATGTTAAATGAGTTCAGGCCAAGATTCTGTTCTGTTCTGTGATAGTGCTGGGATTTCCTGAGGGTCTGTGAACGCGTCTTGGAGTAAGACCTGTGTTAGCGTGAGAGTAGCAGCTAAACCGGCTAACGTCTTAGCGCGTGCTCTACCCCTACACCACTGCAGCACACCTCAGGCACCTTAACGTTTAACGATAATAATGACGATTTGGATATAAACCATTGTGCAATGGGGCTTTATCTAAAGTTGAGGTTGATTTGAGTCGAGTTGATTGGCTCTGGGGCGACACGGTGGCGCAGGGGTTAGCGCTGTTGCCTCACAGCAAGAAGGTCACAGGTTCAAGACCTCCTTGGTCCTGGGTCTGGGACCTTTCTGTGTGGAGTTTGCATGTTCTCCCCGTGTCTGTGTGGGTTTTCACCAGGTACTCCAGCTTCCTCCCACAGTCCAAAAACATGCTGAGGTTAATTGGAGTCTCTAAATTAGCTGTGTGTGTGTGAGTGTGTGTGCCCCACGATTGGCTGGCGACCATCTGGGGTGTATCCCTGCCTCTCGCCGTAACGCGCTGGGATTGGCTCCAGCAGACCATGTGACCCTAATGAGGAATAAGCAGGTATAGAAAATGACTGACTGTCGTTCCAACATGGACATCACCCAACGTGAACCCAAAGAAAAGTGTCAAAAATAAGCTTGTAGATCGTCTGACACACAAATTATTGAAATCGTGATCGACTCTGGGCTTTTATAAACCACGCCTCCATTGTGAACACATGGCCGGTTCCCAGATGAGCTCAGCTCAGTCTCCACTGAGCTGAGGTCTGGTGTTAGCCAGGCTATGAATATGATGGATTTCACCTCTGTTTTAAACGGTCACCCAACTCTAACCGTCAAGTTATTCTTGGCGACGTCGCAGCACTCAACCCGACCTGCAAATTGGACACGATCACTCTGGGGTTTGGCGTGTGTGTGTGTGTGTTGGTGTGTGTGTGTGTGTGTGTGTGGAGTATATCCTATATACTCTAAGGGGGAACAAACAGCTCGGTCTTGGCCCATCTCGCTTGGCCTAGCGTGCCTGTCTCGGCCTCACGTTCCTCGGGCTCCTGCGAGCAGAAAATTACACGCGAGCAGTCGGGCACACACACACTTAAGGAATAAAAAAAAAAAAAAAAAGAGGGAGGAAATTACCAACAGATTGTCGGGCCGCATGTGGGCCCACGCTCTTTAGCAGGAGAAACCTCTCAGAACCGGAATCTGCCGAGGTGACTCCGGAGCAGCGTGTTTTCAATAGAGCAGGGCAACGCGTCTGCCGTCTTTTTAACTCTTTAAAGAGCTCACATGGGAAACGGCCGGGCGGGGGAAAGAGTGGAATCAGCTGTGGCGGCTGCAGGAGTTTTCTGTTCCTCGCTGCGGTGGAAGCTGCAGCCGCAGCAGCTTCTGGGGTTTGAAGGTGAACACGCCGTCGTGTGGGATTAAAGGATGTTCAGTTACTGTGGAAGAGACTGGAAGCTACGGACAATTAATCAGGGAGACGTGTGAAATCTGCAGGAAACAGAATAAACTCACAGCTGAAAAACACACGCGACACCTGAAGTATCTGTAAACGCATATATGAAGGAAAAGTACCAATATATTACTGTAAAAATACTCTGTTAATAGTAAAAGTCCTGCATAAAAAACCTAATTAACAATGAGCTGATGTAGTGAAGGACTGAAGTAAAAGTACATAAGTATTCTGAACTGATGAAGTTAAAGTATTACTGTAAAAGTACATGAGTATTATGAGCTGATGTTGTTAAAGTACTGCACTAAAAGTACACAAGTACTATGAGCTGATGTGGATAAAGTACTAAAGTACACAAGTACTATGAGCTGATGTGGATAAAGTACTAAAGTAAAGTACACAAGTAGTATGAGTTAATGTAAAGTATTGCAGTAAAAGTACACAAGAGCTTTGAGCCAAAGCAATTAAAGTACTGTGGTAAAAGTACACAAGTATTTTGAGGTGATGTAGTTAAAGTACTGCACTAAAAGTACACAAGTACTATGAGCTGATGTGAATAAAATACTAAAGTAAAGTACACAAGTAGTATGAGTTGATGTAAAGTACTGCAGTAGAAGTATTTTGAGCTGATGTTGTTAAAGTACTGCACTAAAAGTACACAAGTACTTTGAGCTGATGTGGATAAAGTACTAAAGTACACAAGTAGTATGAGTTAATGTAAAGTATTGCAGTAGAAGTACACAAGAGCTTTGAGCCAAAGCAATTAAAGTACTGCAGTAGAAGTACACAAGTATTTTGATCTGATGTAAAGTACTAAAGTAAAGTACACAAGAGCTTTGAGCCAAAGCAATTAAAGTACTGTAGTAAAAGTACATGAATACTATGAGCTGAGTAGTACATGAGCATTATGACTTGATGTAGTTAAAGTACTACAGTACAAGTACACAGTTCTATAAGTTGAAGTAGATGTGATATAAAGTACTGCAGTAATATGAGCCACAGTAGTGAAGTACTCCAGTAAAGTACACAGTATACAGTAAAGTAAAGTACTATGAACTGATAAAGTTCTGCAGTAAGGAAGGTACATGAGTACTATGAACTGATAAAGTACTGCAGTAAGGTACATGAGTACTATGAGCTGAAGTACTGCAGTAAAGCATGCAAGAACTTTGAGCCAAAGTAGTTTAACTACATCAGCTCATAGTACTTGTGTACATTACTGCAGTACTTTAAGTACTGAAGTTTTTTTTCCTGCATCATCAGGTCAGAATTGAAGATATTCCATATCTTTTCTATGCCCCGGAACATGAATAAGTTAACTCTCTCAGCTAAATCCTGCTGCTGCAGCTTCTTTCTGCCTGAAACCTGGAACCAGTCCCACGTGTCGCCACTTCATTCGAGCGGTGCAGCGTTTAAATATCTCCCCGTTAATGAGCTGGAATGAATGAAGGCGGCAGAGTCTCCGTTCCAGCGGCAGCTTCTCTTCACGGATTCTTCTCGTCGCCTTCTCAAAGTTCTTCTTTGATTCCTGATTCGCTTCCCCGGTGCAGCCAGATTCCTCTGAGATATTCCGGGGTCAGAGTCCTGCCATCCAGCCTCCAGGATCATGCATTTTTAACTCAAATAACTGAGTCACATTTGTCTTTTTCCCCTGATTTCTGATGGTTAAATATACTTGTTTTGCACCATATGTCATGCATTTGGTCTTTTTGAGAGAAATGCATCAGCTGCAGTTTGCAGCCATGAGTGAAACACAAAGGAAAAGTATGTAACTGCAAATATGTTAATGAAGGAAAAGTACCAATACATGACTGTAAAAATACTCTGCATCAAATCCTAATTAAGTAAAAGAGGAAAGTGTATAAGAACTATAAAAGTGCATGCTACATTAGCATTTTGAGCTAATGTAGTTAAAGTACACAAATAAAGTAGAGTGAAACATGGAGACTGAAACACAGAGTGAAGCCAAACTCCCAAAAGTCAGAAGTCGGTGGGAAAAAAAAAAGGGCAAAACCATCGAGGAGGAAGATGATGGACAATTATGGAAACAGGAGAAGAGGAATGAGGATGAAAAGAAAACAGACGAGTGAGTGGACGAGTACGGAGAGAAAGAAGGATTAGAAGAGGAGGAGGAGGAGAAGAAGAAGAGGGACAAGTCTGCACATGAAGGAACGTTTCTCTCCTCAGATTAACAGGAGCTGGAAGCTGATACTTTAATATGCTGCAAGACCCCAACAGGCCTGGACCTGCAGAGAGTGTGTGTGTGTGTGAGTGTGTGTGAGTGTGTGTGGTTAATGATAGTACTGTTATCACGGGCCACGTATGCTATGATAGCAATCGATTAAGTCATAAACTTATATTGACTTGTTTGTAGACTAGATTTTAAAACTAAAAATTTTCCACGTGCACGTTTGTGCTGATGGTTTTAAAATGTAGAATCAAAATCCCCCAAAATTTTACACTTTAAAGCTGAAAATTAGCCCAATTTTCCTTCAAATTCCTCCCATTTTAGCATTTTAGCTACCTGCTAACTTTACCTGCAGAACGCTAAAGGTTTGTGCAGCACGTCAAGCTATCGTCAGACAGGAAGTGCACAAATCAACCAGTGGATTTTCAAAATAAAACGTGTGCAGACGCCCACCTACTGGCCCGTGGTAGAAGAACAAAAACAGATGTTTGAGCAGATCAACAGCATTTATTAGGACAGGTGTGTTTTTTGTTCTATAAAGATGATCACTTCCTGCCCTGTGGAGTCTCTCACTTCCTTTATATCTAACTCTATCCTGAGGATTTCACTGTGTGGTCTCCATGAAATTGTTTTATAATCCATGAAGCACCAGAGGTTATTTCTCCTTGGGGATTTAAACCTCTGTAGAGCGGCTACAACTGATCTCCATAAAAGGCTTTTAAAAAAAGTTATTCAGGTATTAAGTTTATCTGTAGTTGGTCTTTGTGAGATAAATGGACCAGATGGAGGAGACTGAAACTCGTAGAGGGAAACTGAACTTGAGAAACAGAACCAGAGACCAGAGCCAGGTTCTTAAAATACTGGTCTGAGGTCACCCTGGACCCCAACATGGAAGGGTGTTCGGTTGCAACGAGGAGTCCTGGAGGTTGGACTGTTCCTCTAAGGGTTTTTCGTTCTGGTTTGGCCCCAATTCCTCCAGGGTCGGGTGTTCCTGGACCATGGACCAGGTCTACTGGCCTTCTACAGCATCTCGGAGACCATGAACCTTCTCCACAGGGTCCAGACCAGGTTCAGTCAATAGTCGTTTCAGAGAGAATTCTTCACTTTGTCTGAAGTGAAAATTCATTGTTCTGCATTGACGGAACCAGGCAAAAACTAGCAAATAACACATATTCTGGACTATATGGACCAGATTTTTCTTTTTCATTGTTGTACCAGGGTTGGATCACGTGTGTTTTTAGCTCATCGATGCTAGAAAATGCTTTTATTACAAATGCTGAAGTAGGGGTCTTGGTCGATGGTGCAGCTACGTACGCAGAAGTATGAACCAGGCTTTTATTGCAACTTTTGCAATGAGTATAAACTCATTGCAAAAGTTGCAATAAAACAAACAAACACATGTGCTCCGTCCTAGTTGTATAAAGGAGTATTAGGAGAAATCTGGTACAAGGAAAAAACATGCATGCTATGCAAAAGCATAAACTAGGCTTTTATTGCAACTTTTGCAATAAATACAAAGTTAATACACAAGTTTATAAGCTGTTGCTTGTAAGTATAAACTTATTGCAAAAGTTGCAATAAAAGCATTTTTCTCCAAACACACGTGCACCATCCTAGTTGTACAAAGGAGTATTAGGGTCAAGCAAAATAAATTCCAAGCGTAAAGTACAAGGGAAAACACCTCTGGTGCCTTCAGTTGGGAATATGTTATTTAACCTGTTTTCCCTCAGGCCTATTTATCAGCCTACCTCTTGTAAAACGACATGCCCAGACTTAATGCAGTATACCTCCACAACTACAGGGGTTTACTGAATGATCTTGGGTTTAAAATTAAGCTAACACCTGTGAGATAGTTGTAGAAGTAGCTGAATTAATTTAAAACGTACAGCAAAAATTAGCTCCGCTCAAAAAAAACCCCCCATCTATTTAGGTTGAAAACCACCTCAAAACCATGGGTTAGTAGCCCAATTCATCTATGGTGCAGTAAAGTAAAGTCAGATAAGTAATTGCACCAAATTTCAGCCTTATAAGGTGAACCAGACCAGTTTCAGAGATGTTTCAGTCCAGGTGTGTCCAGGCGGAGCTGATTTTGGCACATTTTGTTAATATGATCACAAACATCTCCAGATTTGTTTTGGCTATAGGTTTATATTGTTGCTTGAGGTTGAAATGATGTTTTGGTAAGATAATAATGTGTGATATAGACTTGTAGTAGAGTTTCTTGTCGATATTTTGGTGTGTTACATGAACATATTGAGGGATCGGGTTAAGAGTTAAATTTGTAAAGTGCAACATGAGTAAAACGGTTTAAAACTCGGAGTGAAACACGAGTAAAATAGTGTTTTACTCTGCGTTCGGGAGCAGGAGTAACTTGTCTTTATTCCTTTAATGTTTCCGCAGAGCTCCAAGAACCAAAGTTTCCAAGAAACAATGAAGAGAAGGAAACTAGATCAGATATGAGACGAGCCGTAAGTTAATAAAGAAAGAAAAAAAGCCACACAACACTCCAGACAACAATAGTTGTGTGTTTCCATCTGATTCGTTGGCATGTCTGTTTCCCCCTCCTCCTCCTCCTCCTCCTCCTCCTCCTCCTCCTCCTCCTCCACTCATATCTGATCATGTGAAGGAACCAGTGAAGGATTATATGTTGTAGTTTCTGGGCTCGCTGAGACCAGGCAGCAAAACTGGCGTCAGAACAACGAGCCCAAAGAGGGATCATATTTTCCTGCGACCAGATTTACTCAGCTGGTCGGAGGGTTCAAACCACCCTCATCATATCATGAACCCTTTTTTTTTTAAAGTGTTTTTTCCATGAGGTGCTGGGAGATTCAAACCACCTTTTTAATAAATGGCCTATAAATTCAGCCCAGATGGATCAGAACCACGTTTAGTCAAAGCATCACGGATCCGTTTGAAAGAATGTTGGCGCTGGTGTGACAGTAGAGGATCCGATTACATGAATTACAGACACAATTACCTTAACCACTAATGTAATGAAGGAATACTCCATTATCGACCAGTTAGTGGCAAAATCACTGTGATTTATTTGGCTCCAGGAACTTGGTGATATACTGGCCACTACTGTAACTGGCGAGCTAACCGCTAACACGCTAGCAAGCTGGTGTTGTACCAAAAGTCTGTTTCCCCTTTTAAATAAACTCATCACAACCAAAATATATTTTTTTTGGTCCTGGACTCAATCCTGTGAGCTAAAGTTAACCAGAGTTGTTCTGCAGCTGCTCCAATGAGAAGATTTGCTTTTCTTTGTCATTGATGGGCTAAAAACAAATCTGCAACAGCAAAAATAAATCCAACGCTTCATCTTTTTTCTGACAACGTCTAATGACATAATGTTAAAAGCTTGTTCCAGCTTCTCAATCTGATTATTTCCTGGTTTCTTTAGTCTTTGGGTTGTAGACACAAAGACATTTTAGGTTAAATCTTCAACTTTGGGAAATGGTGACCCTCATTTTCACCATGACATAACCAGGTAATTGATTAATCATTATAATAAACAATAGATTACTCAACTATCAAAATAATCCAACCATGTATCTTATTAAGTCCTGGTAGTTACTTCTCAATTACTTGGATCACATCAGCACCTGAAAGCATTAAGAATTATGGGAAACAAATATGGCCATATGAGCAATAATTGATAAAATATGGACAGTAAAATGGTCAATATTGGACTGGATGTAATGGATTTATTTTATAAATTCCCCCAAAAGAGACATGAGTTCCAGGGTTCCAGATAAAACAGGTATCAAAGAGGTTAAAGAGCTATGATTTATCGATTGAAAGTTAAATGAAATATGCAAAATTGTATTGTCCATGGCTATGATGGTTATAGAGATGGTCTACGTACCGTCGTCCGTTAGATCGTCTACATACCATCGTCTGTCAGATGGTCTACGTACCATCGTCCGTTAGATCGTCTACGTACCATCGTCCGTTAGATCGTCTACATACCATCGTCCGTTAGATCGTCTACATACCATCGTCCATCAGATGGTCTACGTACCATCGTCCATCAGATGGTCTACGTACCATCGTCCATCAGATCGTCTACGTACCATCGTCCGTCAGATCGTCTACGTACCATTGTCCATCAGATCGTCTACGTACCGTCGTCCGTCAGATGGTCTACGTACCATCGTCTGTCAGATCGTCTACGTACCATCGTCCGTCAGATCGTCTACGTACCATCGTCCGTCAGATCGTCTACGTACCATCGTCCATCAGATCGTCTACGTACCATCGTCCGTCAGATCGTCTACGTACCATCGTCCGTCAGATCGTCTACGTACCATCGTCCGTCAGATGGTCTACGTACCATCGTCCGTCAGATGGTCTACGTACCATCGTCCGTCAGATGGTCTACGTACCATCGTCCGTCAGATGGTCTACGTACCATCGTCCGTCAGATCGTCTACGTACCATCGTCCATCAGATCGTCTACGTACCATCGTCCGTCAGATGGTCTACGTACCATCGTCCGTCAGATCGTCTACGTACCATCGTCCGTCAGATCGTCTACGTACCATCGTCCGTCAGATGGTCTACGTACCATCGTCCGTCAGATGGTCTACGTACCATCGTCCGTCAGATGGTCTACGTACCATCGTCCGTCAGATGGTCTACGTACCATCGTCCGTCAGATCGTCTACGTACCATCGTCCATCAGATCGTCTACGTACCATCGTCCGTCAGATGGTCTACGTACCATCGTCCGTCAGATCGTCTACGTACCATCGTCCGTCAGATGGTCTACGTACCATCGTCCGTCAGATGGTCTACGTACCATCGTCCGTCAGATGGTCTACGTACCATCGTCCGTCAGATGGTCTACGTACCATCGTCCGTCAGATGGTCTACGTACCATCGTCCGTCAGATCGTCTACGTACCATTGTCCATTATGATAATTCACTGTAAACATGGTCAACTGCCAACCCAAGCTGTTTTGAGTCTATGAAGAACCAGAAGAGGCTGAAAGTATAAGTGAACAGACTTGTTTTTGTTATCAATAATGCGATTAGCTGAAAGCAGTAGGGCATTTGTCAGTTGTTGCCTGTAATTTCCAGCAGGTTTCCAGTGTTCTGAGCGTGCAGTCACTCAGCCATCTGACTATGATTTAGTCGTCCCTTGGACCAAACAACAGGACTAGTTCATTAAACTTGTTTATCGGCGAGAAGCAGCAGGGGAAAAGCTTCGTGACAGGTAACGCACCAGTGGGCGACTCGATGCCAGCCGCTGATAACTGACCCGTTTGGTCCAGGCGGTTTCCTGCCAGACCAGAGCTGTGTACAGCCAAGGAAGCGGCGACTCGAGCAGCAGGAGATTGATATCAACCTCCATTGCTGCTCCAGTGGAGTTTTCAGCCGACCTTTTAGCAGACGAGAGACCGGCCGAGCTGTCGTCCTCTCGCTCTTTTATCGATTTGGCGAGAACAAAAACAGGAAGAGGGAGCCGAGACATAATAAACAGGGTTTTAAAGAGAGAGTTCTCACTCTGGAGGTGTGTTTACCTTCCTATGGGTTTTCTGTCTGGATTGTTCCTAAAAGACACAAACACTGCAGTCGAGGAAACGGGTTCCCCACAGCATCGTATTCATCAGCTGTCTCTCTCTCTGCCTGTCTATCTCTCACTTTGTGTCTGTCTTTCTCTCTATCTATCTGTCTTTCTGTGTCTATCTCTATGTGTCTCTCTTTGTCTGTCTTTCTGTCTCTGTATCTCCCTGTCTGTCTCTCTCTTTCGGTCTGTCTGTCTGCCTCTTCCCCTGTCTGTCTTTGTCTCTCTATCTCTGTGTCTGTCTTCCTGTGACTGTCTGTCTATCTCTCTGTCTGTCTGTGTCTCTTTTTGTCTGTCTCTGTCTGTCTCTCTTTGATTGTCTCTCTGTTACTCTCTATGCCTGTCTGTCTCTCTATCTCTTTGTGTCTGTCTTTCTGTATCTGTCCATCTGTCTGTCTCTCTCTCTGTCTTGCTCTATGCTTATGTCTGTCTCTCTTTTTGTGTCTGTCTTACTGTATCTGTCTCTCTGTGTTTATCCCTGTCTCTCTGTCTGTCTCTATGTGTCTCTCTCTCTGTCTCTCTCTGTCTATCTCTATCTGTGTCTCTCTCTGCCTGTCTGTGTCTCTGTCTATCTCTCTCTCTCTCTCTCTCTCTCTCTGTCTGTCTGTCTCTCTGTCTCTCTCTCTCTCTGTCTATCTCTGTCTATCTCTGTCTATCTCCAGCTCTCTCTCCCTGTCTATCTCTATCTCTCTCTCTCTCTGTCTCTCTCTCTGTCTGTCTCTCTGTCTCTCTCTCTCTCTCTGTCTCTCTGTCTATCTCTATCTCTCTCTCTCTCTCTCTCTCTCCCTGTCTCTCCCTGTCTATCTCTATCTGTCTCTCTCTCTGCCTGTCTGTGTCTCTGTCTATCTCTATCTCTCTCTGTCTGTCTCTCTGTCTCTCTCTCTCTCTCTCTGTCTGTCTCTCTGTCTATCTCCATCTCTCTCTCTATCTCTCTCCCTGTCTCTCTCTGTCTATCTCTCTCTCTCTCTCTCTCACTCTCTCTCTCTGCCTGTCTCTCTCCCTGCCTGTCTGTCTCTCTCTTAATCTCTTTCACAACACTTTTCCTCCTAAGGACAGAAACAGAATAAAGTAGGACAGGGTGCGGCTCTTCCGTTTCTCAGACTCTCGACTGTTTTAAGTTTCAGAGCGAATACGAATATCAACAAAAACCAGCAGGACTGTGTCACATTAAGTCAGAGGAGACGTGTAATGTCTCTATATCACCTGTGTCCTCTAACACCAAGGACCAGATATTTAGACACGAAATGCTGATAGACAGGCTATAAATCAGCATGAGCGGCTTCTACAGAGAGTTTGGTGGAAGGGGGATTTAATAAAGCAACGAATCTGGAGTTTGCTTTGTCTACCACTCTGTCTGGGAGTTTGTTGAGAGAAACCAAAAAATACCATTAGCAGTGTATTAGTAGCAGAAAATGCTAAAATAAATGCTATAGCTTTGCCAGTGGGAATCATGGCGATGGACGAGTTTTCAGATCTGGTTCATTCTCCCAACGATTTTTGGATTCATCCCTGTTTATTCCAATATATTCCCATTAATTCCCATTGAAAGTTTCCAACTTTGCAACCCTACTGGGATCCATCGAATAAAAAAAGGTTTCATTTTTTTTTTGCTGCTATGCAAGTAAAGTTTATTATTATTACTGTTTCCAGTGAAGTGGATGTTGAAATATAACGTTCATATATTTATTTCAAAGTCTTTATTACATTAAATCCTTTTGAAGCTCCAACCTCATCAATATACCGAGATATGTCATCAGATCTGTTTATAGGATTCAGATGTGATATGAAATTAAATAATAACCCAGTGAGGATCTCCTCAAATCTCCAACCACTTTTTATAGTTTGAACAGAGACCGATGTGCTGACTCGGCAGAAATCAGGAAGCATGCGTGAGTTTCCCCTAATAAACATGTCAACATGTGTCAGCTGGTTCCGGTCCAGCAGGATCAGAGCTGCTCTCCACTCTCCGCTGTTAGAAAAAGTACAGAAACTCTTGTATATATATCTGCTCCGATAGGAAAGAAGCTTGTACAGATGTCTTATGTGTGTTTGGAATAATGAATCATAGTTGGATTAAGGTTGAATTAAGTCCACATGTAGGAGTAGTGAGGATTTCCCTATGAGTCAGAATGCATATGATCATATAACTGATGGGTTCTCTTCCTATTCGTGATCCTGTGACAGTTTTTGATGGAAAAAAGTCACTAAATTAAGGAAGAAGGAAGAATAATAGAAATAGAATAGGGATAAAAATATGGAATGGATACTCAAGATGATGGTAATAGAATAGAATAGAAAGTAAAAACTGTGTACTATTCTATAAAAGTATAATTTATAATTGTACTATAATATAAAAATGGACACCCACTGTAAAACGATAGGAAAAACTATGTTAAATTAAAGTTTTTGCACTTTTAATTGCAAATATATACAACAAAACAAGAAAATAAAACCAAATGTCGGCCATGATTTCTGCCGACTTCAGTTTGTCGCTTGTTGATGATGTCATCGGTCGGATCAATGCGACCTGGAGCAGAAATCCAAGAAGCCTGGATCACGTTTGGGGAAAAATCCGATCTGTGTCGTTCAGATTGTCATTTAAAGATCAGATAGAGGTTGTATAGAGGTGAAGAAATCAGATTTGGGTCATTTCAGGATAGTAGCCTTTAGATATTAATGTCTAAATAGCAGGATTCACACAATAGAAGGGTGACTTTAATCCATCGATTTCAATGCACAGGAAGGTGTAGCTTTAACCCCTTGACCTCCAGCCCTTTTTTAGGTTTAGGACATCCCCATAGTCAGTCTGGAATAAACACAGAGATGTTGGTCGACACTAAACGACCATTTATTGATCTCAAATAAACATTTTCATCCCAAAACAGCAACAAATAAAACACATTTTTTGTCAGTCGCTTCAAACAAGCGACTTTTTACTGTAGTGTTTTTTGGCTGCTAGTTTACTGAGTTTTTGTCATAAAGCTACACTGATGGTACCGTTGGACTCGTCACAGTCTCAGCTTTCATATGAGATGTCATTTGTTTGTATAACATGAAGTATCAGAGCGCTAGCCATCAAAATGTGGCGAGTGGGTTGGCTTTATGATCGTATACCGATTTTCACATTTGTTAATTAATTAGCTTGGTGTTGGAGTTGTGTTTGGTGTGTGTAAATATGACTTATATGTGCTTGTAGTGGAGTTTCTCCTGTTTAATTTGATGTATAGCTTCACTATATTTGTACATGATTAGTGGAGCAATCTCAGGGGGACCCCCATAGGAGGAGCCTGGAGTTTAACGGGTGGAGGGTTGCAAAAGGGTGGAAAATTTCCAGAAAATTGGGAATTTAAGAGGGAATTTTGGAAATATTATATTAAATAGATGCAAGTTAAATATTAATACTATTATTATAATAGGGAAACTACTACTACTGGTCTAGAAACAGCTTATATTGACAAAAAAGGTCATGACGATGGGCGTCAAAAATGTTGAACTATCCCTTTAAGAATGTGTTTGTTTTAGCCAAGATATATTTTCCCAGCTATATTTAAGTCCCACGTTAAGGGCCAACCTTCATTTTTGTACATTTTGGATTTATTATTCGCTTTAATTCCCCACGGAAAGTTTCCGACTTTGAAAATTCCCGGAATTTTGGCTGCGATCGTCCCCCGGTACGACGCGTCTGGGCTACCAAACGTAGCCGCGGAGCCCGTCGCCGTTTTTACCGGCGAGACGTGACCGAGATTTATTAGATCAGATGAAAAGTAAAAGGAGCTGATGTTGGATGCGGGTTTCGGCAGCAGATGCTGTAGATCTGATGTACTTGGCTGCGAACGGAAATCTCCAGGCTCCTCGTAGCCGGGGAGAAACAAAGAGAAAAGGACGAGCTCCGTTTTTTTTTTTTTTTTCTGGATGTGGTAATCCACGCTGACAGAAAGTGGGATTTCAGTCCAAGTTAAGAAGCTGCAGTTTAAACCTGCCGGACTCTGTCCAGGCTGAAATATTCACTTTGATCCACCGGCAGAACCAGGACAACAGATCTGTGAGAGTCCAACTCCTCAGGATGGAATTTATTTAGTCCGCTGAAGCAGGGAATGTGGACGGATGGAAGGAAGGAACGCCGTAATCCTGGGTTGAAAGGATCAGACTCTTTATTTTTTGCCTGTTCTTTAGCATAAAATGCCTCAATTTCTACCGATGAGTAATAAAGGCTACAGGCTATAATGTGTTATATTCATTTACTGTGCTGTGCATATCAAAGTCAATAAATACATAGTCAAATATAAAGAAACAAAGCAAGTTTTATAGCACTTGGTTTTCATTCTGTGGCGCTGCACCACATTCTGTGTGTGTGACTTTAATAATAATTTAATATAAAGTTATGTATATATCGATAAAGTCAATACTACATGGATACTACAGTACTACATGGATACTACAATACTACATGGATACTACAATACTACATGGATACTACAGTACTACAATACTACATGGATACTACAATACTACATGGATACTACAGTACTACGTGGATACTACAGTACTACATGGATACTATAATACTACATGGATACTATAATACTACATGGATACTACAGTACTACAATACTACATGGATACTACAGTACTACATGGATACTACAGTACTACAATACTACATGGATACTATAATACTACATGGATACTACAGTACTACATGGATACTATAATACTACATGGATACTACAGTACTACATGGATACTATAATACTACATGGATACTACAGTACTACATGGATACTATAATACTACATGGATACTACAGTACTACATGGATACTACAATACTACATGGATACTACAGTACTACATGGATACTATAATACTACATGGATACTACAGTACTACATGGATACTACAATACTACATGGATACTACAATACTACATGGGTACTACAATACTACAATACTACATGGGTACTACAATACTACATGGATACTACAGTACTACATGGATACTACAGTACTACAATACTACATGGATACTACAGTACTACATGGATACTACAGTACTACAATACTACATGGACCACATGGATACTATGATACATGTACTACAATACTACAAGGAGAACATGGATACTATGATACATGTACTATAATACTACATGGATACTATGATACATGTACTATAATACTACATGGATACTATGATACATGTACTATAATACTACATGGATACTATGATACATGTACTATAATACTACAAGGACCACATGGATACTATGATACATGTACTATAATACTACAAGGACCACATGGATACTATGATACATGTACTATAATACTACATGGATAATATGATACATGTACTATAATACTACATGGATACTATGATACTATATGATACATGTACTATAATACTACATGGATACTATGATACTATATGATACATGTACTATAATACTACATGGATACTATGATACTATATGATACATGTACTATAATACTACATGGATACTATGATACATGTACTATAATACTACATGGATACTATGATACTATATGATACATGTACTATAGTTTAGAGTGTAGAGTTTCACTCTGGGATGAAAGGACAGTTTAATCCAGGTTTAAAGTTGAATAAAGTTACACTAGATGTTCAGAAATTGGCCTAAAGTCACTTTATTCTATTGAACGTCTTACGTATGTTCACAGTCATGTAGTTAATAAAGTTTTTTTATGATTTAAGCTGTTATTTTAACAGGGTGACGATATGTTTTTCTCACACGAAGCAGCTTCCCCCCAAAATCACATGATGCAGAAAACGTGACACTGTGGCAGAATCAGCTCAGAAAATGTCAAAGTATGAAACTACGTCCAGACGTTTCTTTGTCTCTGTGGCTTCAGAGGAGGGTTTTACACACACACACACACACACACACACACACACACACACACACACACACACACACACACACACACACACTGTACATGAACCCCCCCCATGTGCAGCATCTGGACACAGCTCCTCAGGCTGGTTTGGCTTTGACTGGACTGTCTGTGGTTTTTACTCTAAATCATCTCCATCAACCACAGTTTGCTTTGAATCTCCAGTAAAAACACTGATGTATATTTCATATGAAAACTAATGTGATGAAGCTGCACAAAGACTCAGCAGCTCTGGTAAGATGTGACTGCATGTGGACAATGTGCTGCAAGGTCCACATGGGTACTACAGTACTACAATACTACATGATACATGTACTACAGTACTACAGTACTACATGATACATGTACTACAGTACTACAGTACTACATGATACATGTACTACAATACTACATTGGATACATGTACCATACATGTACTGTGTGTACTGTGTGTACTCCATGTACTATATGTAGTATAACTAGTGTTTAGTTGCAGTATTACTGATATTGATGCTGTAACACTGTGTTTTACTGCAGATAAAACACTTTATTTGAGGTTTTCTCCTGTGATTTATGACTAAATCTCAGTCGCGTATCAGTTTTTTCTCAGTCGACCTTGAAGCAGCAACAGTTTTTGATCCCGTTTGTCACAAACTGTCGAGGTTTTAACTAAAGTAGGAACGAGTTCTAACATTCCGACAAACATGCAGAGAAGAGTTTCACCTCCTTATAAGGACCGACCAGCACGGCTGAGTCCAGTAACCAAGTATATTTACTCAAGTCTTAGTAGAAATTTGAAGTATTTGTACTGGAGTATTTGCCTCATGGAGTAAAACTCCTCTGGTTGTGTGATAATGTGTCTTTTTCTTATTGATCATGATGATAAACTGAATATTTTGGGGGGTTTTGACCATTAAAAGCTCTTTGCCTGTTTTTTTTTATTCAACATAACTCATTTCCAACATGGCCTGTCTTAAAGGTCAAAGGTCAGAAATGTTGGAATCGCAGACGCTTAGTTTTCTTAGCGTCTTCCAGATTAACAGCATCATCTGAATCATTCAAATCCAACTTTATTTATAAAGAAATAAAGTGCAAAAACCGATAAAATGGTTAATAATTGAGCTCGATTGAATTAAATAGATTTCTCGGAATTTAATTACCACTCCTGTTAGATAGGATAGATGACAAGGTTAATTTGGTCGTCATAGCAACAGTCTGGTACATTTAAACACAATAAAAACACAATGGTATAAAACACTATGATAGATAGAAATATAATAGTAATAAAATGATTTATTCACATTGTGTGTGTGTGTGTGTGTGTGTGGTGCAGGTTTCACAATGCAGTTGTAGTATAATATAATAGTAATATCATATAATATACTATAATATGATAGTATAACGGTGTGTATAGAGCAAATAAAAGGTCAAATAAGGTCAAACGAGCACACGGTGTAATGGATTTAAAGTGGACAGTTGAAGGCCAGGTGTTATCTCCGAGATAAAACCAACGGACGAGTCCAATGAGAAGAAGAGCTTCATGTATTTGGCGGCGAGGAACATCAAAGCTGACGGGAGAAAGGCGATAAATCCGCTAACGAGATAAGTGTCAGTGCCTGACTTGTGTTGGTACGTCCACGTCCAGCAGCAGCAGGAGGAGGAGGAGGAGGAGGAGGAAGTCACCCTGGGATTTCTGCAGGAATTAAAGTCCTCCGAGTGAAAGCTGCACATGTGCTGCAGCAGGAATCCTGACCGCGGATCTTTATTATACGAGTTCTGTTAAAGCCTGGGAACGCAGCGGCCGTATACGACGTTATATTAAACAACATGTTGTTCTTCTCCGCTTCGCTTAAGGGGGGAAATTCCCCAAAAGATGATATTAGTCTCGCATTTAATACACATAACGTGATATTACTGAAAGCTGCTTGTTTTTAAAGGGATAAAAAACTGGCCCTTGTCCATCTTCTTTTCAACAATGAACTCATCTCCTGTGTGTGTGTGTGTGTGTGTGTGTGTGTGTGTCTTATTGTTGTCCGACAACTATTTGAAATATGCAGTTTTTAACCCTTTTAAATCCGTAGCGAGAGGAAGTTCAGGGTTTTCTGAGGATGGAGGTTCTGGGGTCAGTGGACGGGAACTGAATGAGGGGGAGGGGTTATAGAGGGGGGGGGGGGGCGACGCCGGACACACACAGATCTTTTGTGTTTGTGTATCAGCTGGAAATCACTAACAACACTCCACACCCTTGTGTGTGTGTGTGTGTGTGTGTGTTTGGGCAGACCGAGATAAGGAAGTGAGCCCCGTTTCCTCGCCAGACAAAAGCCTGTCACTCCAAACAGCCGCGTTGCCGTGGTTACGCCACCGCCGCCTCTTTCATCACCACTCAGGAATGACAAGACGGCTTTATTACGAGAAAAGGAAATAATTAAACGTCGCTGAATAATATCTGAAACTAACGACTGATCTGATTAATCTGTCTGATTATTGAAACGATTAATCGATTGGTTATTTGGTTGATAAAATGCTGTAAAATGTCAATGAATCAGTGTTTCTGGTTAAACAATTCATAAAGAATGTATGAATTGTTGGGAGCTTTCAGCCACGCCACATGGCCTTCACGGCAGAAAAGTGGCTGATTTTAGTCTGTCACGTTCTTTCCAGGACCTTGAGATCTTGCAATAAACTCAGTAACAACAACAAATGCATTAAAGGTCATTTTACCTTTTGATCAGATGTCTGTCAGTCGGTAGAAGTGTTTTATTTTGAAAATCCACCAGAAGACACATGCATACACGTCACTAGAAAGCATCATGTGAGGAGGTTTCGTTCCTGATTTTCGATCCTTCCTGATGACAATTACTCCTCATATTCTCAAGGTTTTACACACAAGGGTTAGTTCACTGCAATAAATGAGATCTTAACCTGTTTTTGCAGTGTTCATCCACCATTCACGACCTGATTTATACACCATTTTATGCATTTTAGAGCTGCAACTAATGACAAATCTGATAATGGATTATTACAATGATTAATTGATCAGTTGTTTGTGTGTATCAGTGTTTTCCCAAACTGCAGATTTAAGCTAAAATGTCATTTTTCATCCACACTAACAGTCCAGGGCGACACGGTGGTGCAGGGGTTAGCGCTGTTGCCTCACAGCAAGAAGGTCGCAGGTTCAAGACCTCCTTGGTCCTGGGTCTGGGACCTTTCTGTGTGGAGTTTGCATGTTTTCACCAGGTACTCCGGCTTCCTCCCACAGTCCAAACACATGCTGAGGTTAATTGGAGACTCTAAATTGCCCGTAGGTGTGAGTGAATGGTGTGTGTGCCCCACAATTGGTTCCAGCAGACCATGTGACCCTAATGAGGAATAAGCAGGTATAGAAGATGACTGACTGACTGACCAACAGTCCACAACCCAAAGATCATCAGTTTATTATTATAGAAGACTAAAGAAACCAGGAAATAATCAGAGAAGAGAAGCTGGAACTCAACCACTAGTTAAAACCAACCTGGCTGCAATGGTTATTATTTTAACTTCAGATTTACACCAGCTGATGCTCATATGTGAATGAAATGGCCTGAAACCGAAGGGAATGGAATCAGTCTAAACGCTGGAATGGTCTCGTCCATAACATAAATATCTGTGTGATGTGTTAGCGTTGAGCTGAACCGCCTTTTGTCTTTGTCGTTTCTCCTTGGACGTTCCTTAGCTTCTTGGCCGTCAGCTCCCACGTCTCTCACCTCCTTCTTCTTGTCGTCCGGCAGCACCGTTTTTCCACTTCCTTTCTTTTTTTCCTCTCCTCCACATCTCTCATCTCTTTCTTTTTTGTATTTGTTCCTGTCCAGCTGTTTTCTTTATTGGCTTCTTCCTTCCTCACACTGGGTCCTTTCTTCCAGCGACCTCCGATCAGGACTCTCTTTCAGCGCTCCCATCGATCCATCTGGTCCACATATTCATCACTGTCTCGGTGGTTTCATGCCAACGCCGCGATCGTTATCTCCCTCCATCATCCTCACATATTTGTCACATCATCATCGTCGTCATCACTCAGTAACTCATGTCATTAGGAACAGTATTTGTGCATATTTGCCCCCACGGAGACATCGCATCTCATAATCAGTTCCAGGAGATAGACTGCAGCCAAAAACTCTGCTAAAGCTCCTCTTCTTCTTTTCTATTGTTTCCATTCCGTCTCTTCGCCTCAGACTAACCACGCTGCCGCTCTCACACTCCCCTGCTTGTCATTCCGGGGTATGTTGAGTGAGTGGCTGAGTTTGAGCAGAGCATCCAAACCACATAGTTCAGTATCAGCCGAGCGATTCGCGTGATCCCGACAGCACCGAGGGTTTAACGTCTCGAAGTCCCGTCACGAAGTTTTAAACCGCGGTCGGAGTTTTCCTGCACCTGTCGGCTGCAGCATCTTAGGGGGATACAGACAACAATACCGTAGACTTGCACTTCTAAAGACCAGTCTTGGTCTCAGGGTCATTTATTTGTGGTCTCGGTCAGTCTTTGGGTTCTGGTCTTTGTCCGCTGCATTGGTGCATTGGATGCAACAAGAAAGAAGAATCATTCAGCAATTTGCAAATTTTGTAAAGTATTGTCAAAGTATTGACAATGTCAAGTTTTACTTGGCATCTGAAGAGAAAATACTGGGTAAGATAAGACCCCAACGTGCTAATTAATGGTACAGCTAACGTTAGCTAACATTAGCTCTTTGAATTGGCAAACTTTTTGAACCATTTGCTAATTGAATGGCTTTGGTTTTACAAACTACTATTTATAAGCAGCTACAAAATATGGTGTAACTAGTGGTTTTTTTTTAATGGTCTTGAGCCCAACTGGTCTTTGTCTTGACATGTTCTGTCGTGGTCTTGGTCCTGGTCCTGATACTCTCTGGACTTGGTAGTGTCTTGGTCTTGACATCAGATCTAATGTGTTCAAAATGCTTTTACTTGTCATCTGAAGAGAAAATACTGGGTAAGATAAGACCCCAACATGCTAATTAATGGTACAGCTAACATTAGCTAACATTAGCTCTTTGAATTGGTAAACTTTTTGAACCATTTGCTAATTGAATGGCTTTGGCTTTACAAACTAATATAAATATGGTGTAACTAGTGTTTTTTTGTTTTTTTTTAATGGTCTTGAGCCCAACTGGTCTTGTTTTGTCTTGGTCTTGGCCCTGGTCTTGATACTCTCTGGACTTGGTAGTGTCTTGGTCTTGACATCAGGTCTAATGTGTTCAAAATGCTTGATTTTTGTCACAGTTTTTCTCAAAAATCACAATGCATTTCCACTGCCAAGGTGGTTATGGATTAGCCAGCGTTTGTCTGTCTGTTTGTTAGAAAAATACCTCAAAAAGTACTGGTCGTATATATGTCAAATTTTCAGCGAATGTTGGGAAGGGTACCACGAACAGATGATTAAATTTTGGTAACGATCGGGAAGGAATCCTGGTCTCGGGATAACTTTGAACTTTTTGTTTTGCGGTAAACATCGCATTCAAACAGGTGGCATCATTTAGGACCACCTGGTGGTGATATCTTGCACCTGCATAGCTTGTTTTCATTGCACGCTACACCAGAGACACTGAGAGAGGACTCTGACTAGACCTAGACATTCAGACCTAGACGGTTTGTGACTGAAACCAGGTGTGCGGTTTAAAAAAAGTGTCTGTCCTGTGAGATTTCCACTCCCGGTTCACCACAGCTTCCCTTTACTTTGATGCAAGACTTAAGGAAACTGGTTTGTCACGTCCTGTTTTTGTTGTTTCACACTTCTTCTGGAGGAATTTTGATTACAAGCTCCTGCAAATGTCATAGATAAATATCGTATAAAAAGTGGCGATTTCCTGGAGGGACTGTATAGTTCCGTTTCCTGGTTTTCCAGAAATAAGCGCTGAATTCTGGTTTCATGGGGACAGGATGGGATCCATGTGAGCCTCGATGAACTTGATGACTCGTTACTTGATATGGAAGAAAGCCGACAGACAAGAAAGATTCATTTGGGATCAAAATATTGGCTCCTGCTCTACAGACGTCTGCTGAGGCTCCTTTTAATGAGATAAAACCCAGTGTTTGTTTGGTCAGGACATCTGTGTTTGCTCAGAGACTAAAGGCCAGTGGGCTGATTAAGATATATGGACCGAACCCAAACGTGCTTATATTTAGGTTTATAAAAAAACAATATAGCACTGAGAATTCTATTCTTATGTAAGCAAAGAACTCTCCGTCCCCGGCTGAGATCTCAGTAACATGAACACAGATATTGACTTTCTTGCAGAGTTTGATGAGATTTGTTTTATATCTGTCAGTTAAATACGAAGCTGGATCCAAGAAATAGCTTAGCTTAGCATAAAAACACTGGAAGTAGGAGGAAACCATAGATATACACGTGTAGACGCTGCCTTTGCTGCCGCTGTTCATTGGAACAATGCGTCAACGTGGCGGCCATCTTGGTCAGGGGAAACCACGTCACTTGATGCATGCACTTCTATTGAGGTGGGACGTTTATCTGCAATTTAACTGTGTTTTATAGTAGTGAGAAAACATGTAGAGGTCAGGAAAAGGTCATGGTTTGGAGTGGATAGAGGAGCGATATTGGAGGGATGAAGAAGAAGAATAAATTGAAGCCGTCTGTTGGAATGACACGTCGACGTGGTGGCCATCTTGGTCAGGGGGAAGCCACGTTTCCGCGTGTACGCCTATGAAACACTTTGCTGAATTTTCAACCAATTTCCAAGCAGTTTGGTTTGTTAAAAATAAAGAGTGTTTTATAGTAGTGAGAAATATGTAGAGGTCAGGAAAAGGTCATGGTTTGGAGTGGATAGAGGAGCGATATTGGAGGGATGAAGAAGAAGAATAAATTGAAGCTATCTGTTGGAATGACACGTCGACGTGGCGGCCATCTTGGTCAGGGGGAAGCCACGCCACCTGATGCATGCACTTCTATGGAGGTGGGACGTTTATCTGCAATTTAACTGTAATTCGATGAAATTTCAACCAATTTCCAATCAGTTTGGTTTGTTAAAAATAAAGAGTGTTTTATAGTAGTGAGATAACATGCAGAGGTCAGGAAAAGGTCATGGTTTGGAGTGGATAGAGGAGCGATATTGGAGGGATGAAGAAGAATAAATTGAAGCCCTCTGTTGGAATGACACGTCGACGTGGCGGCCATCTTGGTCAGGGGAAGCCACGCCACCTGATGCATGCACTTCTATGGAGGTGGGACGTTTATCTGCAATTTAACTGTAATTCGATGAAATTTCAACCAATTTCCAATCAGTTTGGTTTGTTAAAAATAAAGAGTGTTTTATAGTAGTGAGATAACATGCAGAGGTCAGGAAAAGGTCATGGTTTGGAGTGGATAGAGGAGCGATATTGGAGGGATGAAGAAGAAGAATAAATTGAAGCCGTCTGTTGGAATGACACGTCGACGTGGCGGCCATCTTGGTCAGGGGGAAGCCACGTTTCCTGATGCATGTACGCCTATGAAACACTTTGCTGAATTTTCAACCGATTTCCAAGCAGTTTGGTTTGTTATAGGAGTGTTAGAGGTCAGGAAAAGGTCGTGTTTGCCACAATCTCCCATCATCCTCAGCAGAGCGTTTCCTAAGCGACGGAGGTGGCGCCTCCTCGGTCTGTCGCTCCCTCTTTATCCAGCGACTCATGTTCCCCATCGACCGGAGGGAATGAAAGAAAGGTGACGTGTGGACGTTTGGGAGAAAGTGACGGGGACATGAATGTGTTTGGACCTGCAAAAGAATCCCAAACTAGACGTTCCTGTTCCTGTTCACTGAGGAGCAGGGATGGAACAGGAGAAAAACTGATTCTATTAGAACTGAGGTGAAGGAAGAAGAAGAAGAAGAAGAAGAAGAAGAAGAAGAAGAAGAAGAAGAAGAGGATGTTGCTTTCAGACTGAGGCTGATTTGCTGCCGTCAGACGAAGATGACTGATATCGACCTGGTGACTCATGAAGGATGTGTGTGTGTGTGTGTGTGTGTGTGTGTGTGTGTGTGTGTGTTTCCCGCTGACTCAGCACTTTGATGCGTCAGCTGCTTAATGCGACGCAGCAGAAATTCCTGAGGATCCAGACATGAGGATCCAGGAGATGAAGGTGATTTGTGTTGAGTCTGGACCAAATATCAGTTTAAGGTCCTGGTTTAATTAATTCAATATTAAGGAGAATTATCTTTAATGATCTTAATCCTTCGGCAGATCATTTTACTTATTTCCAGGTTTTTCTACGTAATTTTAGTCAATTTAATCTTGATTTAAGAAAACACGATTGAATTATCATATTTCTGACTTTTTAGACTTTTAGCATTTTTTGTTTTCAACTTTTTTATCATTTTTTAAATCTCATATTATTCAATAAAACTTTAATCAAGTAAAAAGAAATTTGTCTCTGGAGGAAGATATATTTTTTAAAAATATTTTTGACTTTTTAAGCATTTTTTTAATTTTTACCTTATATTCTGAGTTAAAGCTTATTTTTAGAAAAGGCGAAAAAAATAGATTAAATTTAAATCAAGTAAAAAAAAAACTAATCTGTCAAAGAAATAAAATATTTAACTATTTTTTTTTAACTTTTTTAGTAATTTATTTATTATTATTTTTATTTTATATTTTCTATTATTTTTATTCTTCTTTAAAACTTATTTTACAAAAAAGTTACAAAAGCTAAAATTAAATTGGGGAGAAAAATATTAAATAATAGTAAAAAATTATATGTAAAATTTTTATATTTTTATATTTATTTTTATGTAATTTTTTTCATATTCTAACTTATTTTTAAAAAATGTTCTAAAAATCATTCATCTCTAAAATCTGTCAAAGAAATAAGATATTTAATAAATTTTTTTTTTTTACTTTTTAGGTTTTTTTTGTACATTTTAGTAATTTATTTATTTATTTTTATTTTATATTTTATATTTTTTTTACAAACAAGTTACAAAAGCTAAAAAAAATATTTTAAAAAATGTAAAAATTATAGTAAAAAATTGTCAAAGTATTTATTTAAGAAAATCTATGATTAAATTGTGGGAAAAAAATCTAAATCAAGTAAAAAAAAACAGTAATAATGAAACTCAGCAACGTTTCCTGGAATGTGATGTTGATGTTTTATTGGCACAAACTGCAGCGGAGGACGTGTTTTACCGTAACACCGTAACACCTGTCTGAGGTGAGTCACTGTCATGTGATATTCTATATTCCTGTGGTTTGGCTCCGGCTTCGTTTTAGACATAAAACATCTGAAAACAGCAGCATCAACATGTTTCCTCTGGTCATTAATGGAAACGTGGTGTTTATTCACAACCTGAAGGATCCAAACCTCTGAACACGTTTTATTCTGCTTATTTCAAGTCGGTTTTTTCTTGATTTTGATCATTTTAGTCTTGTTTTCTTAAAATAAGATTCCACTATTTGACTTATCTCTTAATTCAGACTATTTTCCAGATGATTTTTTGGTTTTACATAAGTAAAATGCCAATAAATTCAAGATAATTCGACTCAATATTGGACTAATTGTACTAAATACAAGCGTAGTGCTGTCTGTGACTGATAAAGGCTTCAGGATATAATGTTTTATCGTAATTTAATCAGTTTAATCCAGGTTTAAGTTGATTAAATTTACACTAGAATGTTCAGAAATTGACCTAAAGTCACTTTATTCTTTAATAAAAGATAAACTCAACCCAACATATAACAAATCAGTCTGTTCTATTTAAAGTATTGTAATCATGTGACCGGCAGCTTGTGGAATCCCCCCTTTACTGTCCGATGAGCCCGTTTCAAGAAAAGTCCCTGGGCCTCGCGTCTCCGCCGGAGGTCAGAGGTCAGAGGCCGGGCTGCGGTCACGCAAATAAACGCTCGTTCTCGCCCGCTTTTTACGGCCGTTTTCGCCCCGATTGGCTGAGCTCGGCTGCAGCTGGCCAACATTACGCGTGTCAGACGGATGAGGTGTGTGTTCCTCGCAGCTCCCCCTATTAATTCCTGCATAAATCCAACACTAATAACCGTTCCCCTCCACTTAATCCATCACCCATCACCGCACTTATATGATTATACATTATTATCGCAGCCTTCTGAACGATTCTGTTGTTGTTTTAAGGATACGGCGGCGTTCCATCGTGGGAAACGGGGATGATCTGAGCAGGTTAAAAGGAAGAAGTTAGAAAACTCCTGGAAGCTGCAGCTGATTCCAGTGAAACCCGACGTGAAAACGCATCAATCCCCAGTTTTTCCAACGTTTTTTTTTCGGAGCTACAAATGGGTCTGCTTCTCCCCATCGATGACAAATAACGCTCCCGCAGATGTTTCCCGGCTCGCTGCGGATTCCTGCAGGCTGCAACATCTGCTGCGTGAGCCGGGGTCGGCGGAACACGCCTCATTAAGGGTTACAGTAAGACCCTGCCGGTTCACGGAGAGAGTAATTCAGGCTGTGATTGATTGGTTTTACTCTATATTAACTTGAAGAATGATGTTAAGGTGAGACGCGGCGCTGTAAAACAATTGACGGTAACTAACTGGCAGCAATTATCCAGTAGAAGAAGTGTTCTGTGCTCAATGTTGCTGCTGAACAACAGATTTCTGATTGTGAACACGTCAAACTACACATTTTCTGTCTTTTACCTCCTTTTATTCTTATACCTGCCTGATCAAGTCTGAGTTCTGATTGGTCGCCTTCGATAAATCCCACTTTCCCATCTTCTAGATGGGTTTATCCCAGGGGTGGGCAATCCTGGTCCTGGAGGGCCGGTGTGGGTGCAGGATTTAGTTCCAACCAAGAAGTAACACACCTGATTCTACTAATCAACCTCTAGAGCCATTGCCAAGGCCTTCATTAGTAGAATCAGGTGTGTAACTTCTTGGTTGGAACAAAATCCTGCACCCACACCGGCCCTCCAGGACCAGGATTGCCCACCCCTGGTTTATCAACATGTTTCAGTCAACGAGCTCCAACGAAGTCCTTTACAAAATGGAGCAGTAATCTATGAGCAGACTGGACTCAAACCAGCAACAATACTGGATCATTAGTGTAACGTTTGAAAGCCATCGTTGATACAACAATCAGACATCAGCGGGTTCATTGGTGACGCCAACGGTGGTGGTGGTGCTGTGCTGAGTTACAACTTTTGGTCTTTTACCTCTTTTATTCTTATAACACATCTTTCTAGAACAGGGGGGGGCCAACCCTGGTCCTGGAGAGCCACTGTGGGTGCAGGTTTTTGTTCCAACCAATGACTAACACCTGATTCTACTAATGAACCCTTGCTATGGACCTTCACTAGTGTGTTCCTGCTTAGTTGGAACAAAAGGGTCGGCCACCGCTGTTCTAGATGGATTTATCCACAAATTTCATTCAACAAGCTGCAAAATCCTCCTTTTCAACGCGGAGCAGGAATCTATGACCAGACTGGACTTATACCAGCAATAATACTGGTTTATTACTGTAGCTTTGATAGACTGGTGCAGGGGTTAGCGCTGTTGCTTCACAGCAAGAAGGTCGCAGGTTCAAGACCTCCTTGGTCCTGGGTCTGGGACCTTTCTGTGTGGAGTTTGCATGTTTTCACCGGGTACTCCGGCTTCCTCCCACAGTCCAAAAACATGCTGAGGTTAAATGGAGACTCTAAATTGCCCGTAAGTGTGAATGGTATGTGTGCCCCATGATTGGCTGGCGACCATCTGGGGTGTATCCCTGCCTTTTGCTGTAATGCGCTGGGATTGGTTCCAGCAGGACATGTGACCAGCAGGTCATTGGTGACCAATGCTGGTGTCCTGCATTCGTGGAATCTACAGCCAAACCAACCATTTTCTGTCTTTCACCTCTTTTATTCCTATAAGACATCTTCGTAGGGGCTGATCAAGTCTACATTCTCATCGGTAGCCTTCGATAAATCCCATTTTTCCATCTTCCAGCTGGATTTATCCAACGTATTTCAGCCAATAAGCCGCGAAAATCTCCTTTCATGGGTTTGACTCGTTCCAAAATAACATCCAGGGCTGCAGTAATATACGACCCGCTCCCCTGCAGACTGGACTCATACCAGCAGCAACACGGGTTCATTACTGTATCCTTTTTAAAGCCGTTTTTTATATAACACAATCATATATCAAAAATCAGCGGGTCATCGGTGAAGTGCGTCTCCGTGAAACACGTCTACGGAGTTTTAACGTGCCTGTTGGGCGTTTTGGGGTCGTAACTTACCTTGGAGATGTACGCTTTGATGCCTTCGGCCAGTTTGATGCAGGGTTCCCCGAAGAGCTGGGCCAGCTGGTCCGGGATGTCCTGATCCTTATCCAGAGCGTTCAGTAAACTCAGACACTTGAGCTCCTCCGTCACCCCCTGACTACGCACCTGCAGGACAAAAACACCTTCGTCATTCCGCGCCGGCAGCAGGAGTTCCTTCCCGCCGTCGCTTCTTACTCCAGATGTTTGAGTTTTACGGGGTCTCACACTGACTCGATTGTGGCCCGAAGGCTTCAGACGCGTTATGTTGCTTTAAATATCTAAGAAAAACCCCACACAGTTCCTAATCCGCCACAATGCAGCCTGTGTTTGTCCGGCTGTATGTTTCCGTTGTTTCTCTCATATGACCGCAGGCGCCATCATTTATACACATTTACACGGATTAACAGGATTAAAGAGGACAGTCGTGGAACGTCACAGATGTCGTTTTGAATTATTTCGACGGTTCACGAACCAACAAATGCGTTTTTTTCTCATTCTATAGGAAAACAAGTTTATATTGAGCTCAGTAAGGACACAAATGTCCGAGGAATGGACAAAATATGGATGAAACACACAACTGCTGAAATATGAATTTAGAACATTTTAAGAAAAAGCTGTTTTTGCATTCCTGCATCAATTTATGGTGTCAATGTCAAAGAAAACAAAGTTCAGACAGTTACCAAATATTAGATCTGTATTTGATTTGTTGTTTAAACTGTTCTGATAGTTGATTAATCTATTGAAACAATTAGTTGTTTGGTGTAAAATGTCGATCAAAACTGAAGATTCAACCTAAAAGGTCTTTTTCTTTGTCCAGACCAACAGTCACAACCCAAAGATCACTAGTTTAGTTGCTAATTACTACATTAACCACTAAATATGTTGATTGATTAATTGATTAGAGTCATTTTTAGGAGGAAAATGTTGAAATTCTCTGGTTCCAGCTTCTCTTCTCTGATTATTTCCTGGTTTCTTTAATCTTCTCTAATAGGAAACCGATGACTGAAACTACACAGGATCTAGAACGGAACCTTGAGGAACCCCACATTTGATTTGACATCAAACTATTTTTATAATCAATTAACAGATTAGACTCATTTATTCAGTAGAAAATGTCCAAATTCTCTGGTTCCAGCTTCTCTTGTCTGATTATTTCCTAGTTTCTTTAATCTTCTATAATAGGAAACCGATGACTGAAACTACACAGGATCTAGAACGGAACCTTGAGGAACCCCACATTTGATTTGACATCAAACTATTTTTATAATCAATTAATGGATTAGACTCATTTATTCAGTAGAAAATGTCCAAATTCTCTGGTTCCAGCTTCTAAAATCTGATTATTTCCTAGTTTCTTTAATCTTCTCTAATAGGAAACCTATGACTGAAACTACACAGGATCTAGAACGGAACCTTGAGGAACCCCACATTTGATTTGACATCAAACTATTTTTATAACCAATTAATGGATTAGAGTCATTTATTCAGTAGAAAATGTCCAAATTTTCTGGTTCCAGCTTCTCTTGTCTGATTATTTCCTAGTTTCTTTAATCTTCTCTAATAGGAAACCGATGACTGAAACTACACAGGATCTAGAACGGAACCCTGAGGAACCCCACATTTGATTTGACATCAAACTATTTTTTATAACCAATTAATGGATTAGAGTCATTTATTCAGTAGAAAATGTCCAAATTCTCTGGTTCCAGCTTCTCTTCTCTGGTTATTTCCTGGCTTCTATAATAGTAAACTGATGATCTTTGGGTTGTGGACTGTTGATCTTCACTTTTGGGAAACAGCGATTTTATGAACCAAACAACTAATCGATGAATCGTTTCAATAATCAATAGATTAATCAACTATTATCAGAATAGTTGTTAGTTGCAGCTCTCAGTTTACTATTATAGAAGATAAATCATCACATTTGAGAAGCTGGAACCAGAGAATTTGGACATTTTCTTCTTTAAAATGGCCCTAATCAATTAATCTGATCAATTAATCAATTAATTGACTAATCGTTGCAGCATTAAAACAGGTTTAATGAGGTGTGATTGTGGTCATAAAACATAGATTAAACTGCCACGTGAGACCAATCATAAATTTCCATCCAGACAACATGAAAAAGTCCACTTATCTCCTGAATCGCTTCATATAATTGATGTATTTCAGTGCTTGACGGCATCAGGGTGATGCGTGAGTCGTTCCAGGCCAAATATTCCCTGCTTCATTTCCTTTCTCTGCCCTGTGGAGACGTTCCCGTCTCATTCGTTCCTGCTGCTCCGAGACCTCCGAGGTCCTCGGTGAACCATCAGTCTCTCTGCACTCCTCTAATAAGCAGCTCGGCCGCTGCATGTGCTTCTCATTCTTTACCTCCTTCACTCGCTGTTCATTGCACCTGTTTCACCCCCTTTTTTTTTTGTGGAGCGACTCGTTTAAAATAAGAAAAATAAGAGAAATAAGAGAAAACGCTGTGGATGTAACGTGACCTCAAACCAAATGAAACCACAATGATTTGGCGAAAACACACACACACACACACACACACGAACCGCTGAGTCTCCTCATGTAACAGGATTTCTCCTGCGTTTCTCCTTATGTGAACCTGGGAAAAAAAAGGCCAAAATAATCTATTGATTATTCAGATGATTAATCGATTAGTTGTTCGCTTCATAAAAATGATGTAAAATGTCAAACACACCTAAAGATCATCGGTTTACTATTATTTAAGACTAAAGAAAGCAGAAAATAATAGAATTTGAGCATTTTCTTCCTAAAAATGACACAAATTAATCGATTAATCAAAATATTTGGTGGTTAATGTAATAATTTGGGTTGTGGACTGTTGATCTGGACGTTTTAAGTTGAATCTTCAGCTTTAGGAAACGCTGATCAGCATTTTATGGACCAAACAACTAATGGATTAATCGGTTTAGTTTTATAGAAGACTAAAGAAACCACACACACACACACACATGCACGTGCATCTATATTAAGACATAATTAAGATATAATTAAAACAGCGGCTGCTTTGGGGATAAAAAAGGGAAATCAGAAAGTATTTTTGGGCTCCACGGGTCGAAGAAGACGTCTTTGGGAACCGAGACTTTGTGACTCTCCAGCTGTGGAGTATATATATGTGTGTGTGTGTGTGTGTGTGTGTGTGTGTGTGTGTGTGTGTGTGTTTGCCCTTCAGGGAGGTTGTCACGGTCTGAAAGCTCTGCTAATGACTCTATAACAAGCGCTGATGAGGAGAGAGAGATTCCAAAGCCGGCCGCCGTGGCCCCTCCTCTCTGTTTTAATTCATTTATTCGTGCTTGACCCCATCTTTTGTCCTCCTCCTCCTCCTTCTTTCTTTCTCTTCCGCCGCTTTTCTTTTTCTCTCCCGGCACTTCAGATCGTGCCGATGCACGAATGGATCCCGCCGTTCTCGCTCGCTCGCTCGCGCGTGTGTGTGTGTGAGAGAAAGAGAGAATATGTAAATTGGTTCAAACCAAGCGGGAAGCAGTGAGTATTTACGGGAAAGAGGCTGAGGGGGCCTCGTCTCCACACTGTCGACATGTCGCCCCATTCTCTCTCTCTCTCTTTGGTTTTTTTAACCCGCTTTTAGCCCAGATTTATAATGTCAAGTCTTTTCTTTGCAGAAAATAGCATTTTAAAGGCCGTTATAGTTGCTGTTTGCACAAATTTGCCCATTAACAGGAATCTATGCAATGTACAATATTATTTTTGGGGGATTATTCTAGAGATTTGAATGATTAAATAGATATATACATCATAGGTTTTAATAGATTAGTGGCATTCCAATCAGTGCACATGCACTGTATGAATGCACGGAGCTTTGAGGGTAAATATATGCTGCAGAAACAAATATGACACAATAAAAAGGGAAAGAGTCTGGTTTTATCCTGGATTTGTGTAGATTTATTTCTTCCTGAAGCCAGAAAAGCTTCAGACGCGGGATCATAATTTAGTTTGTGTAAATATTCACGTCCAGAGGGAAACTAACCATAACTTTAAATAGTGTTTTACGGTGTGACGAGGCTGTGGTTAATGTGCAGTCGGGTTTAGGCGCAAAAACACTCGGTGCAGGTCGATGACCGGGAAAAAACGTCCGGTTGAACCAAGTAAAACATCCGACGTGATGGTGTAAATATAAGTCTAGTTGACAATGGTGTCAAACAGGCGACTGCTGCAACTTTTCCAACACCGGACATGAAACAAAGCACTGATCCATCCACCAAAACCTCCTCGTTTTTAAGCTTTTGGGTAGTTCTTGAGAAATCGGCCATTTTTTTTAAACATTTATTTAGTTTTAAACAGTAAGTTCTTGTTGAAACCGAAGAGAAATGTCGTGTGAGCTACTGAAATGTTGATATTCAACATATCTATCACTTGCTGCATCACAAACTGCGATATTAACAAGACCAAATTGACCCAAATCTAGAAAAAACAACTTGAAATTAGTTAATTTATCAGTGGAATAAGATAATTCTACTCAATATTTGATTAATTGTACCAAAAAACAAGACATCTTTACCTTTTTTTGCAGTGTAGTTTGTTGAGAATTTGTATTATTACTCTTAAAATAATACAAGAACATCTGGTTCACGGTCTAAATTTTAGTTCTAGTCATATTTTTATTTGTTCTCTGTAATATAAATGGGAACCGAGTGTGTTTGTGCTGAAGTATTAAGTAAAAACACCTGTTGCCCATCTTTACGGTTAAGTCATTGAACCCACGCATTTGCTTTTTCGAATTCCTGGTTCTGAAAACCCTCAGCGTGTGGTTCTCCTGACCGTTTCATCCCTCAACGTCCGCCGGTGGCGGCGATGAGAGAGGAGGAAGCGCGGCGGGATCGTCTGCGTCCAATCAGGAGCCCGTCCAAAGCTGCCGACAGTGGAGACTCGGCAGAGACGGCGCTCGCCGCGAGGAGACGTGCGATGACAGCTTCCACCGGCGCAAGCGTCGGGAGGTTTCGCGCACGCATGAGCGGATTTACCCACCGCAACAAATGGAGTGAAAGTACAGGCTCGGTTTCATTTCTGGCGCCTCGGGCCAAAACACACTCCCCGCTTTGGTGGTTCTGGCTGACGGATTAATTGTTATTGAGGAGTTGTCTTTTGTGCATGGGAAAAGACGCATTTAGTGCATGCGTGTGTCCATTAGGTTTTGACAAGGCCGGTAGGGAGTGTTTGATCTATTATGGGAAACGGCCTCGTCCATGTTAGTGAGGAGATAAAACCAGCACACATCACCGCGCTGAGCTAACAAGATTAAGAAGAAAAGTTTCTGCTCCATTAGTACTCAGGGACGAGGCCAGAGGCTAAACTAAGGTATGCGGACCAGCCGGATCACCGCTGAGAGGTCATTTCTTTCTCTCCGCGTTGCCGGTAAAAAAAAAAAAAAACCCGTCGACTTCTTGTTCCAGCTGTTGCAGCTGTCTCTGGATGTAAGCAGTGCTCACCTTTCGGTTTTGTGTTTGATGGGAAAGTCATGCAGGTATTTGGTCATGAGCTGACCTGAATGTTAGTATCAGATTTCACGGCAGTCCGACCAGTTCTCATGGAGACGTCTTGTCTATATATTTCCGTGAATCTGCCTTTATTTTCCTCACATATCTTGAGAACCGTTCATTCGATCCACTTCACACTTGGTGGGCGTGTTGCCGGGGACCTGAGTAAGAACTGTGCCAAATATGGTGCAATTTGTCCAAATGGTGGCGGTGACAGCTTTTCATCACCCTTACTACAAATCTTAATCTCATTCAGGTTTGGTTTCTCTGGACCTAGTTTTTAATATTACTGTTCCTCAAACTTTAGATTACAAAACATATATCTCTTGAATTCTTTGCGCTATTGGAGCCACACTAGGTGTGATCTCTGAGTGAAGATGACAAACCTGGTGGTATTTGGCCAATAGGTGGCGCTCTAGCAGCATCATTTGACTTCAAAAGGAAGGAATCTCTGTGTGTCTGTCCTGAATATATCTCAAGACGTGTTCATCATACTGAATCCAGACTTATTAGGTGCATTGCTGAGGACCTAAGGGAGTGCAGTGTCAAGTGTTAAGTGGATCAGATGAGAGTTTCTCAAGAAAGAGTTCTTCGAACGAGCACGTCCCTGGAAAAGTTGCAAGCAGCAATTCCAAGAGCCAAAAAACTGGCCTGTTCCGAACAGACGCTGCAATAGTTTCACTCCAAAACCACAACTGTCAACTTTATAGCAGCACTAGAGGAAGGAACTTTGACCTGCTGGTGGCACTGGATATAAAAGTCAAGATATAACCAGAATCAGCAGGATTTACTCTCAGTTAGGGCAGTCCATCAATTAGCTCTGTGTTCTTAAGGGACATTCCTATTCACAACCATTCAGTTCCACTTAAATCCTCAGCAGATCATGTTTTTTTTTCCTCTCACGGGAATTGTTCCTCTGAATTTAGTCGGTATCCTGCGGTAGCGTAGCTTCCCGGTGGCTGGTACTAACTGGAAATCTGCAGCATCATTGCTCAGAAGAGCCGAGCTGGTTCCTCCTCCATCCAAGTTTCCCTTTCGTCTTCATTGTTCATTTACTTTTACGATCCTACCAAACCCCCCCATGTGCCAGCCTCTGCTGGCAGGCTGCGGCCGTGCAGCCTCGCAATCCGTATATTATTACGTAAGCCTGTCATTGATTTGCACTGTTACAATATCCTCTTACTTGTTTTCAGGCCAGGGAACAGAAATCAGAGCTTCATTTAAGTGTTTTCTATCAGTTATTTCCTGTATTCTTTGTGTTTCGGGGTCTAGCAAAACGGTTGGAAATCAGAGAGGAAAATGTGAGTTGGTTAGGCCAGTGTGGACACGTCTGCCTGCAGAGATGAAGGGAACTCAGCCTCCACATCTCTGCCATCAGGCCCTGGGAGCATAACTGGAGCTGCTCCACAGGTGTTACCCCCCCCACCCCCCCCCCCCCCCCGCCTCCTAAACCCTCTTCTCCTGATTACTCCACTGACAGTAATTTCTTTTTTTTTTGCCAAACCCTGACTAAAATCCCGAAAACTGCAAAACCGAACCCATGATTTCACAAACAGGTTACGCCCCGATGATTCAACCGTAACCAGCTGACCGTAGGTTGACCTCTACAGCTTCATCCACTCTTAGAACGCAGCCAACGCAACATCATAGAAATGATGAAACCAACAGCGTTGTGGTTGATAGAATGATCCCAGTATTGAAGCCATGAGGTTGGAAGGAACATCAACGAGCTTTAAATGCAATTTGACGTCATTTTAATGGCATCTCTGCCCCCCAATGGTCTGGTCTTGGTCTCAACTCCTCAAATGTGGAGTTGGTATCAGCTCAACTTAACTCGACTTTCTTGCCTTATTTGCTTTGGGTTTTACCAAAACCTGGTCCTGGACACTAAATGGCCACCATTCCATGATTGACGTCCAAGCCTGGCATCCAAAGGTATTGGAGTTTAGTCAACACTAGTGATTGGTTATTGATTAGAATTGATGGAATATGGATGCTTGGTCGGCATCATCAATGATGTAAAAAAAGGATAAGTTCGTCATAACTTATGGTGAGTCGAGTTGGTTCTGACTGTGGAAAAACGGGCCAAAAGTCTCGGTGTATTTCCGATCTTGACACATTCCGGTCTCGGGTCTTTTACTTGGTCTCGGTTCAGGTGGTCTTGACTCCACCGCTACCTCATCCTGGAAAGTGCTCTGACAAAGAACTGGTTCATTTCTTTTTATTCCCAAATAAACGTCTTAAAAGGACTCGCGGCCCGTAATCTGCTGTTTTTCTTTTAGAAACCTCTTCTCAAAATGCCCGGTGGGTCTTTATATTCTGGTCTCCGTGCACGTGTCCCCTGAGCCGGGTATGTTCTCAGTATGTTGACATGACGATATGTCCTTCCCTCCGCTCCTAAGCAATGAGTCCTTTGGGTCCACTCAGCGGTTAAATGCAGGCTGACACATGCTAAAAACATTCGGCGGCACATGCTGCTCTCTGCTGAACTGTTAACTCTGTGAATTCCTACGTGTGATCAGGCTCAGAAGTAGAAGACGGGTGGGCGAGTGTGTCTGTAAATATGATTTTTAGTGGTGATGTTACTCATCACAGACTTTGGTTTTGCTCGTCTCCAAACTGAATAGAGGGTTTTTGAACTGACGTTGTATCTCCACGCTGGAGGTCTTGGTTGAATGTATGAATTTGCCGCTAAAACTACACAGTTAAGGTTAGAAAACGTTCATAATCAAGGTTAAAGAAGTCGTGTGTTGGCAGCAGACGTATGATTTGGTACGAGATGATATGTGATAAAACTTTACTGTCAGAGTCTGAAATGTTGCTTACAATTGATACAGTCATTCAACATTATAGTCATTAAAACAGATTCAAGGCCTTTTGTTCAATGTCTGTACTTAAGGATTAACTGGTGCAAAAAAGAGTCCTCAATTAAAACCGGTCTCCAGTTTGAAGGTAGAAACTCCCCAGTACAGCTGGGAGCCAATAACTAACCAATAACTGTTGTAGTTGGTTCATAAAATGGTGTAAAATGTCGATCTCTGTTTCCTGAAGCTGATGATTCAACCTAAAAACCAAAGATCATCAGTTTACTATTATACAAGACTGAAAAAAAACAGAAGATAATCAGATTTGAGCAGGTGGAACCAGAGAATTTGGACATTTTCTTCTTAAAAATGACTCAAATCAATAATCGATCAAACTATTGGGTGGTTAATGTAATAACTGGCAACTAAACTGATGATCTTTGGGTTGTGGACTGTTGGTCTGAAACCATTTTATGAACTAAACAACTAATCGTTCCAATAATCAATAGATTAATCAACTATTAAATCGTGAGTTCTAGCTCTAGTTGGGTCGGAGGCTGTTACTCAGCCTCAATATGTTGTGGTTGGATGATTCCTAGAGTTTCTCAAGTTGTCGACCTACAGTCTTTGAGAAGATATTTTTATTCATCAAACGCGCCAAAGTCACATTTCCAACGTCTTCTATCCCAAAAATAATTTTTTCTCACAAGGTCGTTTTTGAGCTGCTAAAGACAGAAAAGCTGAAAAACGTGGAGTCGGTTTCTCAGACTGTCAGGATGTTATGTTAGAGTCTTTGAACCTGAACTTCAGTAATTTATTGCTCACTACTGTTCTTCAAATACACGAGCTAAACTGGGATAATCCCTGATGGTCTGCTTTTGGAAAACCATTGGAGGAAACACACACACACACGCACGCACACACACATTTTTCAGTGATCTATGCACTTCTTATCCCTTCCTAGCAAGAATACATGTGGTCTCCCATGGCTGTCTATTCTCAATTGGATGACGAGGCTCCGGTGGGGGAGGGGTTGGGTTGGGGGGTTGGGGGGTCCAGGGCTGACAGAGCTCCTGTGATCCTGATGCCGGTTCTCTCAGGAAACGGTGAACAATGCTTCACTGTTCCCTCCCTGTGTGACTGTATGTGTGTGTGCACATGTACATATGTATTACGTGTGTGTGTGTGTGTGGCCTGCCCTTTGTGTATATGCACTAGAGAGAGTGTGTGTGTGTGTGTGTGTGTGTGTTTGGCTGGCCTTCACCAAACCACCAAACCCTGAAAAGAATATCTCAGAGGACCACTTGGAAACCCTGCTGCAATTTTGTGTGTATGTGTGTGTGTGTGTGTGTGTGTGTGTGTGTGTGTGTAGAGGTCTGGGACTTCCTTGGCAGGCCAAAACTCTCATTTGAAGGGATTAGGAAGAGGAGAAGGCGGCCACGTAACACAAATCCAGCGGGCCAGAGATCTGGACCTAGAAGACGGAGAGTGTGTGTGTGTGTGTGTGTGTGTGTGTGTGTGTGTGTGTGTGTGTGTGTGTGTGTGTGTGCTGGAACAGAGAGAGGTGTTGGCCGCGTTTCAGTAACTTTCTCTGGTTTGTGATGGAGCAGACGCGACAGCCATCGGGGTGAAATAACAGCTGAGACTTCGCCGTAGCGCCGATCATGAATCTCGTTTCCCAAACACTGAGACAGACGCAGAGATACGAGCGCAGGCGTGGAATTAAACATCCAGAGTGTTCAACCAGCAGCTTCATTCTGTTGAGTTACGCTCTGCCGTGGAACGCTCACTTCAAGAGAAACACAGATGGAGTGGAGGAGGTCACAAATGACAAATCACAGATTATTAGGGACTCTAATTCTCTTTTCTTTGCCACTAGTGATGGGGATTTCATCTCTTTCATCTCCAAAACTTGGCGTCTGAGGGGTAAATCGAAATGAAACGGCACTTCATTATGATTCTGTGTATAAAGATGGACGTCATGAGGTCTGATGTCACCTGTTGTTGCTATATCTTCTCAGTTTGGAGCCAGGACCTTCCAAATAAGGAAGCCTCTGGAAACAGAGAAGAGCGAGCAGCTAATGCTAGTTCAGCTAACGTACTAACAAGGCAGGGAGCCAATTGGAGCCATCGTCTAGTGGCCATTGGCGCCGTGTGCTTTGCGTCTGCAAATTGACGTCACCTTCAAGTCGTGGTAGTTGCTGCTCAGTTTGTCTCACAATAACACATGATCAGAGTTTGTCTGTGTATTCTTAATTATAAGGTAGTTGCTTGAATGTCTCTGACCCACATGCTTTACCAGAAACGATCACCCCCCCTTTGTCCTCCTGTAATTTCCTAGAAAGAAGACGGACGGATGAATCACGTCCTAATTATCCTGGTCCCACAGACTCCTTCACATCCTACCTCTCCTCTGTCTGGACTCGGTCCTGCCTACATTCACATGTGGCAACTCACTGAAGGTTGAACCCTTTTGAAGTTTAAAAATAGGTGTAGGTGTACATGGCAAAAATTAGAAATGGTTCTAAGGTTGTCAGTCATCAAAAAGCAACTGGGCTTCTTAGCTTGTTTAAAGATATGTTCTGAGACTGATGCAAGAAATCCAGATATTTAAAACGAGAGTAGGTGGTCCAATGTGGATCGAAGTCACAAGACCACACCCCCAAAACTTGAGTCACATGACCGACAGAACCATAGACAGATGGTTTGAGAGAGGATGAAAGAAGCCATCTATGTCCACTTGGAGAAAGGGTCCTGGAGAGTTACTGTTGGTGCAGGTTTTTGTTCCAACCAAGCAGGAACACACCTGGTCCTACTAATCAACCATTAGGGTCCTTGCTATGGAACATCGTTAGTAGAATCTGCACCAACAGTAGCTCTCCGGGACCAGGGTCACCCACCCCTGACTTAGAGACCCTTCTCTCAACAGAGGTGGTGGCCTAGGACACATTCTGCCACCACAATACTGTCTTTAAACCTCAATCACACCTGGGAGCATGCGACCTTTAGTCACATGACCACCCCTAAATATCAGGGTGAGGTCATGTGACTTTGTTTCACCTAGGACCACCAACACCAACCTGCTTCTTTTCCTACAACTCAACAAGATTACGACCTTCGGTGCTACCAGACCTGGTTTATACAGGGTTTTAGTGTCAAAAACAAACGTTCATTGTATTTTTTATGTTGTTGATTTATGACCTGCAGCCATTTGACAGTCAAGATGAGACTTTTACCCACTTTTTTTGTGTGTAAAATCCAGCCTGAAGCAGTCGTTAAAACGTGTGTTCGCATGCAGCCTTCTGGTAAATCTGTGAGGTGTGTGTGAGGTTGTGAATGACTCCGTTAAAGCCTTCGCTTTCACGCCTGCGTGCACAGGGTTTACATGCACGCGTTTGTTTGTGTGTGTGTTCCCCAGCGTTTCATTCCTTCTTCCTTCAGAGTATCTGGCAGTCGGCCCGGAAGGTGCCGACACTGATTTATTTGCTAAAGTCGTTCGCTATAATCTGCACGATATGTACGTTTAATTACCAGCGGCTTTCCCTGCAGTCCATCAAACAACGATCAGGCGCTTTGGGTTCGTTTTTTTTTATCTGACACAAACACACAAAGATGTTTAGAAGGTAGAAAATAAAAGGCTGGTTCTGTTAAGAACGGGGGATAAACTGTGAGTTTCTACCTCACTCCGCTGCTGCCAAGTTTTTGTCTGCACTGAAAAGACAAACACTCCCCACAAAAGAAAAAAACCAGGGGGCCGGCCAGACCCCAGCACACACTCAGAACAGCTTTCAGGGGAGTTTTTGGCAAATGAAGCCAAAGGCCCGGTCATGAGAGGACTAGGAAGCAGAAACCACTGTTTTTAACATTGGTTCTCGCAACCACATGTGTCCTGGACTCATACGCAGCATCAGTTTGCTCCAAGACAAGAATTCAAAGTCAAGGACGACGATTGTGGTGTTTTTAATGAGGATATCAAATGAAATATAATGTAAACTCCAGGATTAACCCTTAAGGAACCATTACTCTTTGTTGCGTTTCGCGTTGGACACATTCTGCTGCTCTGGATTGTAAATATACTTCAATGAAAACTCGACTTGGTAGTTGACTGATGCTGAATAAAGTTTTATTTCGAAACCAAAACGGATCCTCAACTTCCAAACTTTACTTCTTTTTCCCGTCTTATTGTGAAAAACGAAAGGTTCAGGCTAATAAAAACCTAAATAATTGATATAAAAACCAACGAGTTCCTCGTCTGTATCACACCGACTCTTCACTTCAACCACAACCAAAATACCTGTCACTGGCCAACAGGTTCTACATATTAATATATAGATATAAGGTTATACAGATTATCCTAACCTTAATTTATTTTATCCTAACCTAATCTTAACCTATCTTCTCCTAAACCTTAACCCTAACTTTAATCTAACATCATCCTAACCTTATCCCAATCTCAACCTAACCTAACCTTATCCTAATCTTAACCTAAAATTAATCTTTTATCATAACCGTAACCTAACATAATCCTAACTTTATCCTAATCTTAACCTAAGATTAATCTCTTATCCTAACCCTAACCTAACATAATCCTAACCTTATCCTAATCTTAACCTAACCTAACCTTATCCTAACATAATCCTAACTTTATCCTAATCTTAACCTAAGATTAATCTCTTATCCTAACCCTAACCTAACATAATCCTAACCTTATCCTAATCTTAACCTAACCTAACCTTATCCTAACATAATCCTAACTTTATCCTAATATTAACCTAAGATTAATCTCTTATCCTAACCCTAACCTAACATCATCCTAACCTTATCCTAATCTTAACCTAACCCTAATCTTAACCTAAGATTAATCTCTTATCCTAACCCTAATCTAACCTCATCCTAACCATATCCTAATCTTGACCTAACCTAACCTTATCCTAATTTTAACCTAAGAATAATCTCTTATCCTAACCCTTATCTAACATCATCCTAACCTTATCCTAATCTTAACCTAAGATTAATCTCTTATCCTAACCCTAACCTAACATAATCCTAACCTTATCCTAATCTTAACCTAAAATTAATCTCTTATCCTAACCCTAACCTAACATAATCCTAATCTTATCCTAATCTTGACCTAACCTAACATTATTCTAACCTAACCTTAACCTATCTTATCCTATCTTACACTTATCCCACCTTATCCCAACTTTAACCTAACCTTAATCTGACCTCATTCTAACTTTAACCTCACCGCATCTTAACCTTATCCAACCCTAACCTAATTATATAGTTTGTCCATCTGGTCCAGCTGATATCAACCAATCCAGAGAGCTGTTTTATACAAACTTTTTTCTTTCATCTTTCTGCTTTTCATTCCTCTTTAATCAAACTCGCCGCTCCGTAGCGGACTCTCGCCAGACTCTGTCCAATCTGGTTTCTGCTCTGAAGTAATTCGGGAACATGAAGCAAAGATTGCGACCAACGGGCTCGATTTGAAATCAAGATCGGGCGATGTGCTGCCAGAAACTAACCAATCCAGCTCCACTGACGCCGACCTCACTCCAAATCTCCCTTTGAACTTTCCTTTCTGCTCTTTCGACTGCAACAAGTGTGTGTTCAGCTGATGGTTTATAGCCTGATTAAAGCTGCTCTGATTGCAGCTTTAAAGGTAATTTGCGAAGAAATCTTGATTAACATCGATTGAGTGCGAGCGTTGGTCTCGGTGGCGTTAGTGCGGACGACAGTGGAACTTTACCAGTGACATGTGCCAAACACGTATATCTCAGATATTCAGCTTGTTGTTGTGCAAGATGGAGATGAAGCTGTTTGCCAGCTGATTTGTTGCAACCTGTTGGTTCTGGAAAAGACCAAAGCTGGTTGAACATGGAATCAGCAGGTTCATTTCAGTCAAATCCATCTTCACGTCGCTTTTTTTGCAGCCTTAAAACTGTGTTTTTGTAATGAGCTTCTGTTTCTACCAAGACGGAGCCGAGACGTCCTCATATGGTCGGCACATGCTTCGTTCCCCGTTTCAGAATCGATCCAGAAGAGAAGCTGCTCCTGCTTAAAATGCATTAATGACATCGCTGGCAGACGGTCTCTTCCATTGTGTCCCGTGCAGGGCGTGTTTGCATGTGTGTGTCGGCCAGTTTACTTTCCTCCTGCTAGCGGTTATGCCACACGACGCACATATTGTTTTACCTACGAGCGACCGTGTAAAACCTTGTGTATGTTTGCGGGGTTTTTTTTTTGTGTGTGGTGACGGCGTAACGCCACTCCCAGCCCCTTTGCGTGTGGAACCATGACCTCTCTTTGTCAGTTTTTGCTGTTCTGGATCGCGTCCAGTTCAAATAAAGCTTAAAGACATACAAAAGCAGGGCGGACCTGCCCGATATTCTGCTCCTTTCTTTCTTTCTCTTTCACTTCCTTGTTCTTTAAAAAAACAATTGAAAATGTTAGTGTTTAGCCAAAAAAAAGGGAGCTGTAAAGATTAGCGATAGCGATAAAGTCCCGCTCTCTCTGTGTTTAACTGTGTTTACGGCAGCAGGAGCCGCGTTATCTGAGTCGGTGGCATTGAGAAATGAAGTCGCTATAAAGTTTTGCTTTCGCTCCAAGGGTTAAGTTTCTGGTTCTTGTCATCTCGGCTGAGAGCGAGGAAGAGAAGAAGAAAAGAGCGAGAGAGTGAGGGAGGTAAATAAAAGAGCGAGAGGAGGTCAGGACTTTCCAGTTTGTCTCCATACTGACGCTGAGGCGCTGGAGGCAACAGATGGGAATGAGAAGGTTAAAAAGGGAGAGGAGTGATGAATCTGTGGTTCGGGCTCTTTGTCAACTCTCTTCGAGACATTTCAGGAGTTTCCTGCAGGTTTAACATGAGCAGGTAGAGCAGCAGCAGCAGCAGCAGCAGGTTAATGGGGAACTTATCAGCCAGTGTGTTATCAGCAGCAGCCTGTGGAGTTTACACCTGAACCACTTCCTCTACGGCCTGCAGCTCTTCTTGATCTGGTTCAGCAGACAAACACAAAAAGATGCATTTGTCGGTCCTGAAGCACCACAGACCAGATCACAGACCACAGACCAGATCACAGACCAGATCACAGACCACAGACCAGACCACAGACCAGACCACAGACCAGACTACAGACCAGACCACAGACCAGACCACAGACCAGACCACAGACCAACACAGACCAGCACCGAAAACCAGTCTGTACCAGGGACATGAAGGTTACATCACTACAACCCTCACACATATAATAACCCTAATAAATAATAATGTAATATATTTAATAAATAATAAAATAATATAATAACCCTAATAAATAATAATATAATATCCTTAATAAATAATAAAATAATATAATAACCCTAATAAATAATAATATAATATCATTAATAAGTAATAAAATAATATATCCCTAATATTTATAATATTAAATTTATAGTGTAAAATAGCACATATCCCTAATAAATAATTAAATAAACTCATTATTTAACAAATAATAAAATAATATTCTATCCTTTTTCTTTCCTTTTTTGCTTCTTTCCACTTTATTCCCCCGTTCCTTCCTTCCTTCCTTCCTTCCTTCCTTCCTTCCTTCCTCCTGTAGTGGACTAAATGAACCTTAATGTCTCAGACAGATCTAATAGATGCTTAATAAGACTTTATCTGTTTTATAACAGAAAGTAAATGAACCCTTGACCAAAAATAAGTTGCTTATAGACTTCCAGTAGAAATAAAGTATTTTAACACCTGGTTCGTTTCATCAAGAATTAACGTCGACGGGTCGAACTCCTCGACACACAACAACACGACCTCACAACTGGAACTCATCAACCTCAGATGTTCACGCCGCTAGCTGTAGCTCTCACCGGCTAAACAAAGGCTTCACGCTTCATCCAAAAAGCCACTTAGCGGCTTCACTTCATCCACTTAACCTCCCATCCACCACCGTGTTTCCACTTCTGGGGGAATTAAAGTCGGGGAGATGATGCCACCGTAAACACAGCTTGTCTAATTAAAGTCATCGCGCGTTCTCTGGTCAGACGCCGGCCGTTAATTAGCCTGAATGAAGCGGCGCTGGTCTTTGAGCTGCCCGGGGGGGTCCGGTAGGGACCCGTGGGTGGGCAGGTCCAGCTTGGGTGGGCGACGGCCAACGGGTCTCCTTCACGAGGAGATGAGTCAAGTGGGGCTGGTTCGAGTGTTGTTGTAGTCACACAAATTGTAGACGTTTTCTCCGTCTAGTGGAGACCAGATGTCTGGAGAATGAATGGGAAACAGGGAGGGAGGAGGTGAAAGGTCATTTTATTCTTCATAAAGGTTAAAACCTTTCTGTTATTATTAATCATGGGCCTGGATGAGAAGGGCTTTAAATAGTAAATGCCAACCTGTGAGTTTTTGCCTTTATTATAGTTGACAGAGAAGGCAGGAAAGGGGGAGGGCGACACGCTTTGCCCATGCGGTATGCACCCTAACCACTTGGGTTAACCCTTTTTAACAATAAAATATCAGGTTATATTCAAACGCAAACACGACAACACATGGCTGCTGCGTTGCGCAATGCGGATCCGCCACCGCCATCTTGCTCAGGGGTAGTAGAACTCGTAAATGTCAGATTTTGCGTTATGTTGAAACCAAGCAACTGGGAATAATCAGGATGGTTATGAATGTGTTGCATCATATGATCGTGTCTGCTGTTTGTGGGGAAACACACGTGAAACTTAATACCATTGTTATTTAAACTTAAAGAGCCATTAGCATAACATTTATCAGACTGTTCAACAGCCAAATGGTGTTTTAAATATACACACACATACAAATACTGCTGATAAAGTTGCACTTAGTGACGCTTATTATTGAACAACAAGTCTGAACTCTTTGCTGAACACAAACCGTTAGCAATGCTGCTTCTACTGTTAGCAATGCTACTTCTACTGTTGGCAATGATACTTCTACTGTTGGCAATGCTACGTCTACAGTTAGCAATGCTACTTCTACTGTTGGCAATGCTACGTCTACAGTTAGCAATGCTACTTCTACTGTTAGCAATGCTACTTCTACTGTTGACAATGATACTTCTACTGTTAGGAGTGCTACTTTTACTGTTAGCAATGCTACTTCTACTGTTGGCAATGCTACTTCTACTGTTGGCAATGCTACGTCTACAGTTAGCAATGCTACTTCTACTGTTAGCAATGCTACTTCTACTGTTGACAATGATACTTCTACTGTTAGGAGTGCTACTTTTACTGTTAGCAATGCTACTTCTACTGTTAGCAATGCTACTTCTACTGTTGGCAATGCTACTTCTACTGTTGGCAATGCTACGTCTACAGTTAGCAATGCTACTTCTACTGTTGACAATGATACTTCTACTGTTAGGAGTGCTGCTTTTACTGTTAGCAATGCTACTTCTACTGTTAGCAATGCTACTTCTACTGTTGGCAATGCTACTTCTACTGTTGGCAATGCTACTTCTACTGTTGGCAATGATACTACTACTGTTAGGAGTGCTACTTCTACTGTTGGCAATGCTACTTCTACTGTTGGCAATGCTACTTCTACTGTTAGCAATGCTATTTCTACTGTTAGCAATGCTACTTCTACTGTTGACAATGTTACTTCTACTGTTAGCAATGCTATTTCTACTGTTAGCAATGCTACTTCTACTGTTGACAATGTTACTTCTACTGTTAGCAATGCTATTTCTACTGTTATCAATGCTACTTCTACTGTTGGCAATGCTACTTCTACTGTTAGCAATGCTATTTCTACTGTTAGCAATGCTACTTCTACTGTTGACAATGTTACTTCTACTGTTAGCAATGCTATTTCTACTGTTAGCAATGCTACTTCTACTGTTGACAATGTTACTTCTACTGTTAGCAATGCTATTTCTACTGTTATCAATGCTACTTCTACTGTTAGCAATGCTACTTCTACTGTTGGCAATGCTACTTCTACTGTTGGCAATGCTACTTCTACTGTTGGCAATGATACTTCTACTGTTAGCAATGCTACTTCTACCATTAGCAGCCCTACTGCTACCGTTAGCAATGCTACTGCTACTTTTAGCAGTGCTAATGCTACAGTCAGCAGTACTATTGCTACCCTTGCAGTGCTACTGCTACCTTTGGTATTATAACATAGAAGCGTTGAAGCGACTACTCAGTTATTCCCTGTCCAATATGGCTGCTAGTTCGACGCATCGCAATTATTTTTCAAAATGACTCATTTCCTTGTGATGCCTCAGCTTAATACTTTCCAGCTGCTCTATTAATTTCTCCTTTTTCTTATTTATTAGATCGGACACACGCTAATGGAAATTGAACCAACACAGAGACGTTATTCCAAAGTTACAGCAGTGATCGTTGAGTTATTTCTCAGACATTTCTCTTCGCTGCAGCAGACAGGTTGAAACATTCCTTAAATCAATGAGATTAAACCCCGAACAACCACGGCACTTCATCACAGCTCCACTTGTTTTCTTTGCTTGCCGCCAGGGTCAAAGGTTATCACAGCTGTCACTGCCGCAGTGACTGATCGTCAGGCTCTAAATCCACTGAAGCTTCATATTATTGAATGAGAAACAACCTTTGAAGGCATCATAACGGGCTTAATAAATCCAATATGCCAAGAATGCACAAACACGGTACTCGTGTTAACGTGCCTTATAGGGAACAATGTGTAACTCTATAATTCACTTGCTGTAATTGGGGTAAGTTTATGTTTGGGTTGAAGTTCGTTAGTATGGATCCCAGACATAAACAAGGCTTTTCCTGCAGCTCACTTCATCATCGTGTTGAGAAACATCTTGAACATCTCCGCTCAGAGAAGCAGTTTGATGGGATTCTCCACTAGTTCTATTTTTCATTTATCACCTTTTCTGGGAATCTGGTGTTTTTCCAGTCTTTACTGACAACTTTCCTCCTTAACGAGCTGGAGCTTCTGGCTGTTTGAAGCATTTACCGTTCATATCCCAGGAGAAACACCCGGCTTATCAACCCCTTTAAACCCTATCAGTCATAATCCTGAGGTTTGTCGGCTGTCTGTCCCTGCTCATAATATTTTGGAAGCGTCGAGGCCAGGGATCACTTCTTTCTTGAGTAAGCAGAGAAACACAATCCGAGATCAGACACATGTTTGCATAACATTCGTGTAATATTTTTAGCTCCTCCACAAGGGCCAAAAACATCCAAGCGGCTATTTCGGGAAACAGGAATTCTGTATGTTCGCTTTCCTCCGCTGCCCTGGAAATTCTTGGAATCAGCGTATTGGCATCTACGTCTTTCCAAACAGCGACTCGTCCTGTTTAAACACGGCGAGATTGGTCATTAATTCAATCAAAATCTCATGTCAGAGAGAGAAACCGAGCCAACATCTGCTCTCTTGAATTATCTCCCAACGTTCGACCAATAAAACTTCGCTGAATCTAAAGGTTGCGGCCTGAACGCCGGCCTGACAGGTTCCCACTTATGTTTCTTTTCCTGGAGTTTCCTTATTCAGATTTTCCATTCAGCAACTGCAGACAAAAGCCAAAAATTGGTTGATTGGTTGATTTGTGGACGACCTGACGTCCAAGAACCTACAAGCTTCTAACGAGGCAGCGTATAAAATACTCATTTTTGCCGGAGCCAAAAAACCAGCTCCAGTCTGGAGAGGCAAGGACGTGGAACATCAGTTGATCCTGTTTTATTTTGTGGTTTGTTGATCTATGAATGTAAAGATGATAGGTTACGATGGACTTTCATAACGAGCCAAAAACCGCGGCCTGCTTTCCTTACATTCAACGAGGCACAAGAGGAGGACAAGGAGACGGCCGACGTTACAGTTTACAGAGAGGACAACATCTGAGAAAAAAGGGGAAAGATCATTTGGGAGAAATTAGACGACAGCTAAAGAAAGAAAAGCAGTTCACTGGTGGTTTAATTGGTACATAAATGAGAGCTGACAGAGCGACAGGAGGGTCTTATTACCCCAGTCAGAGTCAAAACACTGATATCAGAGAGAACAAGAGAGCGTGTGTGTGAAGGAAAGAAGGAAAACATTGGAGTAGACGTCTTTCTGCTGACACTAACAAGCCCTCCTCCCTGTGCCAACAGGGAGATGTCGGCCGGTTCCCAGGGTTAGATCGTGTTCACCAGCTCCCAACGTTGCAGCCAATCAGCCGCCGGCTAATCAGGTAGCGCTCACTTCTACTCAGACACAGCCTGATAGCATAAAATTCACTCTAATTAGCTCCATTAGCTTTGTGACACAAAAAATCTTGGTTTAGCAGAAGGTCCAGACGTTACTTCGCTCCTGAGACCTTTGTCAACGAATAATCAACTCAAGATTCCAGAGGGAAACACTTTACATTTCTGCTGATATGTTAAATGTCAAAGTCTCATATGTATTGTATTAACATTCTTTGATATGTGCATATTTTCACATATAGGGTTTTATGGTGAGATAATGCTGTGGTTAACCAAACTAAATTGGGTCCATAAGTCCCATATTTGATGTCCAATTTGTGTCCACTGAAAAAACATTTTTCAAACATCTAATGTGATATTTGTAATTGACATTCATACAACCACGTTTAAACGGTACCTGTCACGATGCTCTTTTTTGTTCTTTTCATTTTTGCTAATAAAATTTGAAAAACAACTTCCCCGATAAGAGATGACGATGGCCACTGATCCCAAAAGAACCGACAGCAGCAGAAATATGGACAGATAAACATAGGTCTAAAGAGCTTTAGATTTTACCCAAAGATTCAGAAATCTGAACCTAAGTCCCAAGTTCAAATCCCAGCTGGATCAGCATTAAAGTCAAAGTCCCACAGATCGTCCCATCCCCTTCTAACCCCTCCAATCCGGCCCTGAATACTGAGTGCCAAGCAGGGAGGCAATGGGTACCGTTTTTGGGGTCTTTAGTATGACCCGGCCAGGGATTGAACCCCCAACCTCCCAGTCTCAGGGCAGAAATTCATGATTTAAGCTCAGCTTTATCTTTTTGCTAAAACACAAATATGAAGCAAAGACATCCACAAAGGACTATTGGAGGTCAACTTTAGAAGTTTGGTAAGCAGAGAAAAACGACGTCAGCTGGTGCCACCAAAACAAACCTTTCAATGGAACAGAATTGGATGTTGAAATTGGGACCAAGAGACTCCGAAAAGATTAGTCAGACATCCCAAGAAGAAGCTGGAAACACGGAGGAGGAAATCAATTCAAGTGATGGTATCAAATAGTCATGGTATGATATGATGGTATCAAATAATTACAGTTGGGGCCAGTCTGTTTATAGACCATTAGGTTCATGCTGGTGCAGCGTTGGACATGCTGCACCAGCATGAAACTAATGGTTTATAAACAAATGGTGTACAAATTATTGGTGTACAAACTGATACTATACAAACTGATACTGTACAAACTGATACTATACAAACTAATGCTGTACAAACTGATACTATACAAACTGATACTGTACAAACTAATGCTGTACAAACTGATACTATACAAACTAATGCTGTACAAACTGATACTATACAAACTAATGCTGTACAAACTGATACTGTACAAACTGATACTATACAAACTAACGCTGTACAAACTGATACTATACAAACTAATATATAGTATCAGTATATATTATAAATGATACTGTACAAACCGATACTATACAAACTAATGCTGTACAAACTGATACTATACAAACTGATACTGTACAAACTAATGCTGTACAAACTGATACTATACAAACTAATGCTGTACAAACTGATACTATACAAACTAACGCTGTACAAACTAATGCTGTACAAACTGATACTATACAAACTAATGCTGTACAATCTAATGCTGTACAAACTAATGCTGTACAAACTGATACTATACAAACTGATACTGTACAAACTGATACTATACAAACTGATACTATACAAACTGATACTGTACAAACTGATACTATACAAACTGATACTATACAAACTGATACTGTACAAACTGATACTATACAAACTGATACTATACAAACCGATACTATACAAACTAACGCTGTACAAACTGATACTGTACAAACTGATACTGTACAAAATAATGCTGTACAAACTGATACTGTACAAACTGATACTATACAAACTGATACTGTACAAACTAATGCTGTACAAACTGATACTGTACGCAGATTGGCCCCAACTGTAATTGGCCTATTTGATACCATCACTTGCATTTATTTCCTCCTACGTGTTTCCAGCTTCTTCTTCTTTTTCCTCCATTTTCATACAAAGTTGAATGTGAGATGCACAAACATGAACTGATTGAGGGAGTCTGCAAATACGCTCCGTCGTAGCACGCATGTATAACTGCTCAGTGTAAGATATAAAATGATTCCATAGGTTTTTGTCATGTTGTTTCTGGCCTGTCTCGTCAATATAAAGGAGCTAGTTTGAGCATGTTTCCACTTGGCAAACGACTACGAACTTGATTATATGAACCATCGCGATATCTGAACGACTTCAGTTCGCAGATTTCATCTTGTGCTAAAGGCCGTGGGAGCGTTTCTGACAACCCGATGGTATTTATGTGGCGTTTTCTCAGGGCGTCCGATCTGTTTCATGGTCCGTTTTTTTGCATTTCCCAACTCTCCAATGGAATTCCCGTTTTTACAGGGTGTGCTGGAACATTTATCTCTCGCCTTTTAGGCGATAAACCCGAAGATGTATCGATAAAATCTGACTTTTAGGGTCCCACGATGGCTCTGAGACTCTCCGGCAGTTTCCATCCATAGAAAAAGGGGAAAATAACTGCATTTATATGAATTGTCATAAAAAGAAAAATAAACGTCCCCGTCTTTTGCCACCCTCATCGAGAGCGAGGTGTAGCTGTGGTGTGATTGGACGCGTTCCAGCAGTTTCTCTTCCACCATGTATATAATACATATATGAAATATGGGAAAGATTTGGTTACCATGTGATGGGAGCCATATGCTGCCCATAGAGGAAGATGGATCGATGAGAGACGAAGGACGTTTAGGAGGTCAGCACTGATTTGAACCTACATCCTCCAATTTATATACATTACATCTACGCTACATCCATCTGTTTCCTGCTAACACCATATATATTATAAAATACTTTATATCTCTTGGGCTCAAACTATTTTGCACAGTCATGTTTTTGATTACTGGGCTTGACACGAGAGTAAAAGCTTAAGCTAGTCTCCACAACTGCGGAAAGGCTGTATCGTGTAATAAACACGTAATAAAAAGAAATTGGAGTCTTATCCAGTGGTACATAAAAGACCAGCGCATTGGCTTAAAGAGTTATTACACCACTTTCTTTCTTTATTTTTTATTGTTTCATCCCGACTTCGTTGAAGTTTGAAAAACGCAACAAAATCAAGTTCAACAACGAACTACACTACACTCGAGAACTGAGCATAAACACAAGATTTTAAGTTAATTACTCTCAAAATTCTCTGGCTAATGAGTCGAATCTATTCAATAAAATAATTATGGATGCAAGTTTTCAACTTGACTCTTTACAATAACTCAAATTTACTTATGGCTGCAGCTAACGACTGTTTAAATAGCCTAATAATCGCTTATTGAAACGATTAATCAATTAGTTTGGTTCAGAAAATGGTGTAAATCGTTAATCACTGGTTCCCGAAGCTGAAACCAACAAAATAATCAAGATTTGAAAAGCTGGAACCAGAGAATTTGGACATTTCCTTCTAAAAGTGACTCAAATGAATTCGTCAATAGTCGAATAGTTGGCGACTAATCAATTAATTGATTAATCACTTAACTGTTGCAGCTCTAATGCAGATTAAACACAACTCTATTATTCAATGTTTGATTTAACTGTGTAAAATCTGCAACTACTGATTATATTGACAGTCGATTAATCTATTGATTAATGGAACAATAGTTGTTTGGTTTCCTGAAACTGAAGATTCAAATTAAAATCTTTTTAAAATTACTCAAATCGATTAATTCATCATTAAAATAGAGGTTGATTAATGTAATAGCTGGCAACTAATTGATTAATCGACTTAATTGGTGCAACTCTATTGGTTTTAAATCAATTAACACAGTAAGTTAAGTTTAAATTACACAATATTAACTTGATGTAATTACCAACATTAATTAAAGTGTAACCTAAAGGTTCTAAATCAATAATTACCATTGGATGTTTCATGCTGCTCTGTTGGGTTTTACAGCGTTAGGACCTAAAACTTAGATTCAGAAACTATAGAAACCTTCATGAACTTGATCAATACAGATATTTAAAGTGCAGATTAGTCCTTTAATCGACGGAACTCGATGGCGTCGCTGTGACGACGTGAAGAGAAAACGAGAGCGTTATCTGCGCCCATCAGTTAGCAGATGTAGCAGGAGTCCATTAGCGGCTTCAATCACTTTGTCCACTTGTTGACTGAACAAACACACTGATAACACACTGCACCAGCTGTGAACACACACACACACACACACACACACACACACACACACACACAGCTGTGGCCACATCCTAATGGGCATTCCAACATGGGAACGCAAATATCCTGTTTTCTACGTATCAAGCTGTTAAAGCAAGGTCGTGTGTGTGTGTGTGTGTGTGTGTGTGTGTGTGTGATAATGTATAGCCGCAGACTCTCCCGTGGTGTTTTATCATGTTAATCCATGTGTTGCAGCCTCTCGCCTCCCTTTACTCCGCCGGCTTCATTCCTTCCTTCTTCGCCAAAGATCGATGAGGCTTCAGCGACGGAGGCAATCGGCGAAAATTCCGTGTTTACGGATTACGCCGAGCGAGGAGGAGGAGGAGGAGGAAGAGGAGGGAAATAAAAGGTCACACGTGGAGCTCGGAGCTACAACAACAGCATGATGTTTTGGTTTTGGAATACATTTCGACACACTCGCAGAGACATACGTCTGATCTGGATTCCTGACATTCCTCGGGGTTGTTTTACATCCCGGCTTGGCCGGTTATACGACGAGGAGTTTTAAGGCGCGTCACCTTTTGTCGGGTTCATTTGCCGTAAACGGTGCGACCGAGTCGTAAATGGCACCGTTCCCACGTGTCACATGTCGTTGGAAAGCCCTGGCTATTGGCTGTCAGGTCTGGATGACTTCGACATGGGACATTTTCATTGGGTCACACTGCTGTCCATTAAATCTTCAACTCTCATAGCCAGTCCTCATTGGCTTTTAAGCGGCCATCTCCTGACCCCATGCTACGATTGGCTAATTATTGGCTAATTATTTGTCCATAGAAACCAATGACTGGAGCGTAGTATTGACTCAAAGTACCGTCTTATAAGGTTAAATATTGATTAAATATCAGTAATTGGTCAAAAATGTCATGTGGTATAACCCTGAAAACCTGGTACCAGGCTTTAAAATAATATATTTTTAAAAAAAAACTTGCTATCAACTAGTTGATTTTTATAAAGGAAAAGACCTGATGAATGATTTATCACTGACCCAATAATGACTTTAGGCCCAAATGATCACTTTAGGTTAAAAACTGCCATCTTAAGATTATCAAAGCCGTTTTTTTTGCAGTTTTTCTAACCCAGGTTTTATTTTCGTCAACTATTTTACACGTTTGCTGCCTCCCTGACCTTCTTTAAGTTCAGACATAAATGGCTCTTATGTAGCCTGTGTATAGCATGATTCTTATTAAATAGGACATTTGAAATCAATTCTTGACTTTAATTGTCATTATTAAATTAGAGTTATGGCATTCCTGGTTTTAATGCTATGATGTAAGTTTCTGTGATGGATCGTAAATGCACTGAAACTTGATTTGAAGAAAATCACGAATGCATTTTATCTTAAAACACCAAATAGCCAAGTTTCAGTTAACCACAGGGACCCCCATTAAACTCTGGGTGCAGGGGTCTTATCTAATATTTACGGTAATTCTCTATAGAATCACTTCTGGGTCTATTTTGTTGTAATAAACCATGTAGGAAACTCTTTAAACTTCCCTGTTACAGTCCCTTTAAATCCAAATATGTAAATATATATATGTAATATGTAAAAGTCATGCTGTTGGGTAAAATTGATTAATCGCCACGGCTCCGGTGCAGCGGAAAAAATAAAGTATGACACGAAATACAAACTTCCTGTGGTAAAACATGCAGAGGAAAACTCTGGAGTATCAGCTGCAAGATGTTTATCTACACTACTATTGACAAACGTAGGTAAATTACCATATTTTTCCAGTTTTATTCAGTATTTTTGCCAGGAAGGAATTAATCTTCTGGTCTCAAATAAAAGCCCCGGCTGTTATTAGGTTATTTACGGTATTTCTCTATAGAATCACTTCTGGGTCTATTTTGTTGTAATAAACCGTGTAGGAAACTCTTTAAACTTCCCTGTTACAGTCCCTTTAAATCCAAATATGTAAATATATATATGTAATATGTAAAAGTCATGCTGTTGGGTAAAATTGATTAATCGCCACGGCTCCGGTGCAGCAGAAAAAAATAAAGTATGACATGAAATATAAACTTCCTGTGGTAAAATATGCAGAGGAAAACTCTGGAGTAGCAGCTGCAAGATGTTTATCTACACTACTATTGACAAACGTGGGTAAATTACCATATTTTTCCAGTTTTGTTCAGTATTTTTGCCAGGAAGGAATCAATCTTCTGGTCTCAAATAAAAGCCTGGGCTGTTATTAGGTTATTTACGGTAATTCTCTATAGAATGCCTTTAAACTTCCCTGTTCCGGTCCCTCTCATGTTTCTATTTCTAGCTACAAAACCCAACGCTGCGTTTGTCCGACGCTTCGTCGACGCTGACTCTGAACGTTAAAGCGACAGGAGCGGGAACGCCGCTCAGCTGCAACGAGTCCGTCCAAATCGGATCCTACTGTAAAAAAAAAAACCAGAACCTTGACTTCATCATCGCCGTCTTCCCTCCGTCACGCCGCACTTTTCCTCTCCCCGAGATTCCTTTTCATCCCGAGCCAGTTCGTACGCGTCTGTTGAGCATTTCTGCGACTATAAAACCGCTCACGGTTTATGGTTTTTCTAGCGAAGGAGAGCATTTTTTCAGCGAGAGGAAGAGGAAAAAGAGCGAGAGAGTGGGGGGAATCTCTCCGAGGAGGAACGTGCTTGTCTGGAAATCGGGGGTTGTGAAATGTCTCTTTATTGGTTTAAAAATGGAGTTTTACCCAGAACAAAAACTCAGTAAAAAGCCAGATTTTGTGTGTGTGTGTGTGTGAGTTTTCGCGTGTGTGTGTGTGTGTGTGTGTGCTCGCCAACATTTACACAAGAGATTTACGCCATCTCTGGCTTGTCATCTTCATTTAGTCATGAAGACACGAGGCAACGGGCGTCTGTGTGTTTGTACATTTAAACTTTTTCTTTTTTTTCGGTGTGTGTGTGTGTGTGTGTGTGTGTGTGTGTGTGTGTGTTACACCCTTATAAACAGTAAAGATGGGAGACATGTCCAGGAGTCTGTTTAGACACACACACACACACACACACACACACACAAACTGCCAAAGAATCACTTAACTTCTAAACTACCTCCATAAAAAAAAAAAAAGCAGAAAAAAAGCGAACTTGTTGTGTCACTCCTGAAGAATTCCTCGTCCCCTCGAGCCCTAAAACTGACCGTAACCCGACTCTCTGAGGTGGATCCGAACCATAACACACGGAGACTGCGGGTGGGGGTGTGTGTGTGTGTGTGTGTGTGTGTGAGGTTTATATTAGAAGCTTTGAATTAAATCTAAATATTTAGAGAAAGGGATTTGATTGGTTTCTGATGATGAACGTGTGTCTTTCTGCTTCCAAAATGAATGTCTGATGTGGGTTTTCCAATAAAAAATGCATTTCACCTAATTAGAAATTGACCTGAGTGAACCTTGATTAGTTTCCATGGTAACGCCCGTGTTTACCCACTGGTTCGTGTCAACATGGCTGCCGTGAAAAAAGGTGTGAAATGATCCTTTTAAAAGCGACGTTTCAGCTTTGACGCAGAGGATTCCGATTATCTTTGTTGATCAGGGGTCATCATCACACACACACACACACACACACACACACACACACACGCACACACACACACACATGCACGCAGAAGAGACAAAAAATTGATTTTTCAGGATTACATGCACCACACACAGCTACACACACACACACGCCACCTAATAAAACTTCTGTGTTATACAGACCACACACACACACACACACACACACACACACACACACACACACACACACACACACACAGCTGTATTGTTGTTCATGTAGGGATAAGTCAGAGCAGTGAACCCAAACAATAATAAAAGTGGACCAGTGAGGTGTAAGGAATGGAATGTTGATCTCTCTCTCTCACACACACACACACACACACACACACACACACACACACACACACACAGATAACAGAAGAAAGAAAAAAAGATAATCCCCAAATTTCAAACAATCGAGATCTCTGATACACAAAATTCACAAATGCACACCGAACCTACACACACACACACACACACACACACACACACACACACGTGCGCTACGATAATCACGGAAGTCGATGAGTTCAGCAAACTTCGTGTGAACTGGAGACGTGTTAATACACGAATGAATTCATCAGCAACAGTTTCCTCGTTTAATTCGCTGGAACTGACTCGTTTAGTTGGTCCTCGCTGGTTTTTAAGATGCTCTCTCTAAACCCGGAGCTTCAACCGATCGATGCGACACAACTTCAAGACCATAATCGTTGCCAAATATAGTGAAGCTATACGTCAAATTAAACAGGAGAAACTCCACTACAAGCACATATAAGTCATATTTACACACACCAAACACAACTCCAACACCAAGCTAATGAATTAACAAATGTGAAAATCGGTAGAGGATCATAAAGCTAACCCACTCGCCACATTTTGATGGCTAGCGCTCTGATACTTCATGCTACACAAACAAATGACATCTCATATGAAAGCTGAGACTGTGACGAATCCAACGATACCAACATTGTAGCTTTATGACAAAAACTCAGTAAAGAAACATACCCTACATACCCTACTTACTAAACCTAAAAAAGGGCTGGAGGTCAAGGGGTTAATAGTCGGGCCTCATTGGTTTTGGAGCTGGCTATCTCCTGACCCCGTGCTTCCTTTTGGATTAGCGCGGTGTCAATCCATGCCGGACAACACTGAGGCCATAATTGTCGTGTTGAAACCAACAAATGGAGCGTAATTGTGCCACAAACGACCCCTCGTAGCAACGCTTCAGCTTTGTTTTTAGACCCTAAAAACCTAAAAAGCAGAAGAATCGTCCATTCCCGGCTCGAAAGCTCCAACACACAAAGCGCCGACGGGCACAAAAGCAGCGAGGGGACACAGAAACAGCCGAGGGCAGCAGCTGTGGAAGCTTCTGTGTGTGTGGTTTTTTTTTTACGAGCGTCGTCGTGGCTATTGTTCCGCCGCGTCTTAACGCCGCAGCCGCTCAAAGACGGGGCCCGTTTCCAGATTAAAAATAGCCGCCGTCGCATGAGAACCGGGGGATTCCCCTCCGAGCTCAGACCCACGGTTCGACATTCCGGCTCCATCCTGTAGCGACGTGGGATTATCAACCCCCTCGCTGCCAGTAAATCAGCGGAGACACGAGCTGTGAGACCTTTATCTCCTCCGCCGGAAAAGAGGAAAAGCTCGAGAAGATAATTGTCAGAATCTGATGTTTCCTCTGATAAATGACTCAAAAAAAAAACACGTCTTTAATGTGGATTTATCTATACCAGAGGTTCTGACCTCTGACCTTTCTGACCTGTCGTCTACTCTGTGTTTTTTAGATTCATTTTGTCCAAAAATCTCAGTTTATCGAACCGGTTTTCTGATCAATCAACGAATCCACTGTTTATCTGAGGCTCAAGGAAGAAAAATACGAGATATAAAACAGAAATTTGTCTTCTGTTCAGTTTTTTCTGTGATCTATACAGAATATTTCTGCTGGATATTAAAGAAGGTTGATAATCGCCAACGCCGCAGCGATAAACCCATCAAATTAAACATTGATCAATGGATTTGAGTCATTTTTAATAAGAAAATGTGGTTCCAGCTTCTCTTCTCTGATTATTTCCTGGTTTCTTTATTCTTCTATAATAATAAACTGATGATTTTTGGGTTGTTTAGGTTGAATTTTCAGCTTTTGGGAGCCAATAATCGACTTTTACACCATTTTATGAACCGAACTAATCGATTAATCATGTTATAGGTGATAAAAAGTCGATTTAAGTAACTTTATTTGGACGACTCAGCATCTAAATGGATGTTTTCATGACTGATTTCCACACGGAGGGCGAGCAGCAGCCGAACACTTTCTCTGCTGCCTCGTTCGTCGCCGCACATCAAACGGAGGCTTCCTGCTTCTCCTCTGAAGCTTTTCCCGTTTTTCCAGCTCGTGTCGAGCGTCAGAACGCGTCGCCGAGCAACACGGCAACGGGTGAACAGCTGGATCCGTGGCGTTCCAGCAAATATTCGCTGAATCCTGAGTATTTGCCTCAAAAATGTGGCTTTAAACATCAGGACTTGTTGCTTCACAGCTGATTAAAAAGAGACAAACGTGTCATATTCAGACTGTTGCTGCAGAACCTGCAGGAACATGATGCCCCGTTCTTCAAGGATTAATGAGAAGGAGCCGATTTAAAAACCGTCTAAAAGTTCAATTCACATCTAGTTAGTTAAATTGCACCAATGCACTTTTATTAATAGCGTTTATCGCTGTGTTTTTTACAGTATTCGCTTGTTTTCAGACAGAGACACAGACTGAATTAGCTGAAGTTGACACTTGTTTCCCATTTAAATTGATTAATTATACAAAAAATACGTCGGATTCCATTGGATTAATCAGAGTGAGATGGTCAAATACAGTAAAAAACACCTAATTCTGTTTTAAAAGTAGAATCTTTCTGCTAATTTCTGTTATTTCTTGTGTATTTCTGTATTTTTCCCTCTCTATTTTAACTAAACTCATCAGCCTCCAGCTTCTTAGAAGTGATGTTTTATCAAATGTTCATCCACAATAAGATCCGACCTGTTTCTAAGTGTCTGATCCGGACAACCAGTGAGGTCACGACCTTCCGGTTACCTGTATGAGCGGGTAAAACCGTCTTAATGAAGCCGCCCCTGAGGACCCCAGACCCCCATCACTGACCTGCATATTTCACCCCCCCCCCCCCCCCCCCACCCCCCTCCTCAACATCTGCAACCCACTTAAAGCAGCTGCCGGCAGCCTGACTACTTTCTTGCCTCCTGAAATGACTCCAGCATGTTCGCCTTTACGCGCGTCACCCGACCCGTTTTGCTGCTGCGCAAACACGCTGTTGCTGCTGCTGCTGCTGCTGCTGCTGCTGCTGACTTTCTGCTTTTAGGTGAATTTCACCTCCTTCCTCCTGCGCACTTTTACGCAAAGTTCGTCACATTTATGAGGAGCCTCCGCTCCCTCAGAATCTCCGAAGCGGACTTTGCGCCCTCGTGCGCATTTTTGGACACTGTTTGTGCCATAAAGGCGCAACAAAACAAAAGGAAAAAAGCAGCTCGTACCTGTGATATGGACATGTTCAGGTAGACAAAGAGCCCGGTGGTGGAGGCGATCTGTAGCACCACCACCACGATCACCACCATGGCCACCCACATCCTGGACGGCGCCTCCCGGCGGGCCGGGCCGCTGGGCCCGCCGGCCGGGACCATCATGTAGGTGGTGGACTCGCTGCTCACCGATCTGAAATAATCCTGGTGCTGCTGCTGCTGCTGCTGCTGCTGCTGTGCGCTCGGAGTGGCCATGGCATTCCCGACGCATGAGGAGGACCATAAAACCGAGAAGGGATCAGCGAAACGACAATAAACACAACAACTGTGCAGCGGGAGGAGCGGGAGGAGCAGGAGGAGCGGGAGGAGCAGGAGGAGCAGGAGGAGCAGGAGGAGCGGGAGGAGCAGGAGGAGCAGGAGCAGGAGCCTCCACACTTCACCGACCGACCGAGAACTGGAGCAAAATTAGATCTCCTCCTCCTCCATGCGTCCGCTGCTGCCAATGGAGCTTTTCATTCGGAGCTCAGCGGGAGTAGGGAGGGGGAGGGGGGAGGGGGAGGAGAGAGAGAGAGAGAGAGAGAGAGAGAGAGAGTGTGTGTACAGACTTTGTGATTATTGTGGTTCAGTGTTTTAATTTATTGTGCAGATGGTGTGTGTGTGTGTGTTTGTTGTATGTTATAGTTTGGCTTTGGCAAAGTTAAATCATCTTATGCCAATAGAACATTAGAGAGAGAGAGAGAGAGAGAGAGAGAGAGAGCTTAACCTCTTCATTACCTACTGGAGCTATGGTGGAATGTCTCTCTCTCTCTCTCTCTCTCTCTCTCTCTCCCAGGTTTCACCCCCTGCAAAGCACAGCAACAAAACAGCAATAACCATTATGTTAGAATTTCCACTTAAAAAGTGGCTTTTTTTCTGGTAATTAGATGCAGCAGCTGTTTGACTCCTAATAATTAATAATAATTACATTGATCAGTTTGTTGATACTGATATAAAACTGCTTTACATAAGTCAGAATAGTAATTAGAGTGATATAAAAATAGACTATTACAAGTAAAAGCCCTGCATGAAAATTACTACTTAAGTAAAAGTATAATATAATACATAATACAAACATTATGAGCTGATGTAGTTAAAGTATTGTAGTACTATGAGCTGATGTAGTTAAAGTATTGTAGTATTATGAGTTGATGTAGTTAAAGTATTGTAGTATTATGAGCTGATGTAGTTAAAGTATTGTAGTATTATGAGTTGATGTAGTTAAAGTATTGTAGTATTATGAGCTGATGTAGTTAAAGTATTGTAGTATTATGAGTGATGTACTTGACTTGACTCATTGGGATTTTGCTTGTTCGTATTCGACTTGTTGGACTTGAATCGTTGGTACTTGGACTTGGTACTTGACTTGGTACCTGACTTGTGGGACTTGACTTGTTGGGATTTGACTTACTGGGGATTGACTTGTTGAGACTTGACTTGTTAGGACTTGAATAGTTGGGTTTTGACTTGTTGGGTCTTGACTTGTTGGTTCTTGACTTGTTGGTTCTTGACTTGTTGGGACTTGAATTGTTGGTACTTGGACTTGGGACTTGACTAGTTGGTACTTGACTTGTTGGGACTTGACTTGTTGGTTCTTGAATTGTTGGTTCTTGACTTGTTTGGACTTGTTGGTTCTTAACCTGTTTGGACTTGACTTGTTGGTACTTTGACTTGGTACTTGACTTGTTGGGATTTGTTGGGACGTGACTAGTTGGGTCTTGACTTGTTGGTTCTTTACTTGTTGGGATTTGTTGGGACGTGACTAGTTGGGTCTTGACTTGTTGGTTCTTGACTTGTTGGGACTTGTTGGGACGTGACTAGTTGGGTCTTGACTTGTTGGTTCTTGACTTGTTGGGTCTTGACTTGTTGGCACCTGACCTATTGGTTCTTGACTTGTTGGGACTTGGACTTGGTACTTGACTTGTTGGGCTTTGAATCGTTGGTACTTGACTTATTGGGATTTAAGTTATTGGGACTTGAATTGTTGGGATTTGAATTGTGACTTGGTACTTGACTTGTTGAGACTTGACTTGTTGGGACTTGACTTGTTTGGACTTGATTTAATTCACTTGTCTCTTCACTAAAGGTGTCAGATAAATATCGTGACATAGAAAGTACAACACATGCTAAAACAAGGAGCACAAGGGGACAATTTGTTCCCTAAAAACTGGAAAAAATCTCTGCAGATTAAGCCAACGGTAATATAATAACACGTCACACTAGATGCTGATGCCGTTGCATCACAGATCACATCAGTCCTGCCTCTGATTGTTGTCTAAAAGTCACACTCAGGGCAGTAAAACTCCAGCTGGTTTGATTCAGTGTAAAATGCAGACTAAGGCAGAGGCGGAATAGTGTTTTTATTGCGCAATTACATTGGGATGGCTGTGTAAAAACAGCTATTGAGAGTCATACCCTTTTTGGCCACTTGGTGGAACTGTCCCTTATTTAAAAACCCCACTCCGGCGCCAGTAAAATACAGTGTTTCCCTCTGAAATATCACGAGTTGAAATGTAAAGTAGCATCACATGGAAATACTCAGTTACACATGTACCTCAGCATTCTTTCCACCACTGAACAATGAAACGACTTGGTTATGTTTAGTGGAAACGTGTGGTTTGTGTTAAAATAACGTCGGTCATGGTTGAAGGAAACCAACAACGACTGTCAGTGAAAGGTGGTCTCCTGTCCTCTGGCGGACTTTGTGGCTCTTTTACGATCGCCATCAAACAATTTCCCACTTGGCTCCGGCTGATGATCTACAGTATCACTTCCAAACTGACCACAGCCTTTGTTTCATTATTTTTAGGTGGGTGGAGCGCAACAAAAACGTCCCCTCTGGTCTTGGCATCTCTTATTTTGGAGGTCTTCCCAGAAGATTCTTCTCTCGAGCAGCGACTGCTTAGTTTCTGGCATCTTTCTGATCAAACGAGAACGGAAACCACGGTATTACACTCTAAAAAAAACATTGGAGCAACATCAAGAATCGATTTTGAATCCTGACAACTTCTAATGAAAATAGTTTTTTTGGAAAAGAAAAAGATTTTCCTATATTTCAAAGTTTTATTTGCCACTTATTTAATAATTGACCACTATGGGGGGACCCTGAGATTGCTCCACTAAACATGTACAAATATAGTCAAGCTATACATCAAAATAAACAGGAGAAACTACACTACAAGCCCATATAAGTCATATTTACACACACCAAACACAACTCCAACACCAAGCTAATTAATTAATTAATTGGTATATGATCATAAAGCCAACCCACTCGCCACATTTTGAAGGCTAGCGCTCTGATACTTCATGATATACAAACAAATGACATCTCATATGAAAGCTGAGACTTTGACGAGTCCAACGGTACCATCAGTGTAGCTTTATGACAAAAACTCAGTAAACTAGCAGCCAAGAAACACTACAGTAAAAAGTCGCTTGTTTGAAGCGACAAACAAAAAATGTGTTTTTTTTGTTGCTGTTTTGGGATGAAAATGTTTATTTGAGATCAATAAATGTTCGTTTAGTGTCGACCAACATCTCTGTGTTTATTCCAGTTATACCCTACTGACTATGGGGATGTCCTAAACATAAAAAAGGGCTGGAGGTCAAGGGGTTTTATTACCATAATTATGAACACGTTTTTATGAACACACCATTTTGAAAATTAAGTTAAAATTACATTAACACATCAACAAATAATATTTGTATCTATTGCATGAAAGAAATGGTAAAAAAAAAATCTTAGTTTCATGCTATGTAAGTCAATGGGACTCCATTAGGTTATATACACTACTAATTGTCCATATTTGCATATTGTTGACTTATGATGGCAAATCTATTTTTAGCCTATTACAAAAACTTTATGTAAAATTTTTTATTTGGTAAAATTTTTCCCAAATTCAGTCATGAGACAATGATGCTCACATTGCACAATACACAATATCCTGGTCATGTGACGTCATAAATGGTATGTCCTTCAAAATAAAAGCCTCCTTGTCCCACCTAACCTTAAGAACATTGATTTTATATCACAGCTTTTTGGAAAAAATTAAGCTAAAGCAATTGTTGCCACATTATCCAATAGGGGGTCAATTAAGTGCTAATAGCAGGCTCCACAGTCACTTTTTATAGTGTAGTTGCTGGCACTTTGTGTGATCTGATGATATGAGAAGCCACAGTATTGGCAAACAGCATCACTTGCTCCACTGTAAATGTCACTGGGAGACTCTTGTGTCAAACATAGGCTGTTCCAGTGTTGAAATAGCATCCAGACACCGACTGTGGCAGAATCAGCCCTCCAGGACTCCACTTGGAACCCACAACAATGTCACTTTCATTACAACAACCGGCCTTGTAGACATGGAAAGAATTTGATTCTTCCCCCTTCTCTCTAATAAAATTGTTGTTGCTTCAGCCATCTGTGTTTTGATATTTCCATCAGTCCAGATTTGATTCTGTAGACCGCGGCCTCCCCTTCCTTCCTGCACGGCCACCAGGATTTACGCTGGAAGGGGAGTGGGCGTGTCCAGCTGCAGCCGGAGGAACAGCTGGCTTTGACATCTGGATCTCAGGCTACAGGTAGATTTTGTGCGGGAACTTGATTTATTCTCTCAAAAGACGTTGGTAAAAGTTTTCGAATGTGGAGTTTTTGACACCAAAAAGAGTCATCTCATCGGCTGGGACAATGCCAAAACTGTCATGTAATGTAACACAAAAGAATTGGTACCAGATAATAATAAATATTAATAATAAAACCCAAATATTGACAGGAAACTCAGCTACAAGTCTATATCAAACATTAATAGCTTAACAAATCATAATTTCAACCCCAAGCAAAAATATAGGCATATAGGCAAAATATAAATTGGTAAATTGCTGCGTTTTTGTGATAATATTAACAAAACGTGCCAAAATCAGGGACATACATGGACTAAAACATCTGTAAAATTGGTTTGATTCACCTTATAAGGCTGATATTTGGTGCAATTACTAAACAGATTTTACTTTACTGCTCTATAGATGAATTGGGCCACTAACACACGGTTTTCAACCTAAATAGATGGGCTTTTTTGGGGCGGAGCTAATTATTTTTTTGCTTTATTCTAGCTGGATGTACTTCAACACTGTGCATTTTAAATTGATTCTGGTTCTTCTACAACTATCCCACAGGTGTTAGCTTTATTTTAAACCCAAGATCATTCAGAGAACCCCTGTAGTTGTGGACTACTACATTAAGTCTGGGCATGTCATTTTCTAGCGGTATAGCTTGATAAATAGGCCTGAGGTCAACAATTTGATTGATGCAAACAGTTAATTTTTGGTACTAAACCAACAAATTACCTCTTATAGTGTATTTTTTGTCTAACCAAAGTCTAAAGAAGGGGGATTTGTGTCTATCTGGCATCGTCCCAGTTGTATCTTACAGTAACTCGTCTACTAAAAGCTTCAACACACACACACACACACACACGCTTTCCAGCTGTTTATGTTGATGGAAACAAAAGGAAACGCTATTGTTTAGATCTTGAAGTGTAAACACGTTTTTCTGCATGTCTGCTTCCTTTAAACCGTTTATTGTCTTTGTTCTGGAGGGAAAATCTGAGCCGCATCACGACTGTTAGCGAAGACGAGCCAAGACGACTGAGATTTAAGGCAGGATTGGAAAGGGGAACACCGTTTCTGTTGCCTTCAGGCAGCAATAAAACGGAGATGTAGCATTCATCACCCTGTGATTTAACGTCTCATCCACTAACAATGAAGTCAGCAGCAGCCGGGGCGCAGCTTTGTGATGTTTTTGGAGAACCCGAGTTCAAATATTTAATCGTGACTGATAAACTGGAGGGTGTTGGGCAAATATTTGCTCTCAAACAGCATCAAGCTCTAAAATCGACCGCAAACATATACACACAAAGCCTGGCGCTATAAGTTCACACTGAAGATTAATAGAGCGGCTGAAAAGGGAGAAAAAGTGTTTGGATTTAAAGTAAGCTGTCGCGTTTTTGATTAATTTATGATGCGTTTATTGCCAGTAAGGCCAGAAAAGAGTGAGCATTTTTATGACCTTCAATCCATAAGTCATATACTATATTAACCAGAACATAAAAACGTTTGAGAAGCTGGAATCTTAGTTTAAAATGACTTAAACAATCAATCAATTATCAAAATTGGATAATAGAACAGTTAATTTAACTCCAGTAATTGCAGTAGGATATATACTATATAATGTAACTATAGACATTAGACATTTTAGAATATTTAAGGCCAAAAAAACCAACATAATTTTAATGGAAGTCAATGGATGCCAGGTATTATAGACCCATTATAATAGCTGACGTTGAAATTGTTTCCATTTTTTTTTCCCATTTTTTTTCCTTCCAACACTGCACATTCTTTAGAAATAGACGATATTTAATCATTTGTCTTTACCGTCGGTTACTGAGGTCGACACCGTTTTACAGTCTGAGACTCTCTCAGATTTACACTCAGCCAGAATCCAGGAATGTCCTCATAAACCAGGCTGATGTGTGTTCTCTGTAGCTTTGACTGTGGCCACCTACGCTGAAACTAAAGTTAAATAGGTAGCAAACCTGGTTCCAGTAGTATTTACAGGTTGTTTAAATGCTTATTTTCTTAATACTGGACACTAGAGCTTTGATTTGAGTCATTTTTAAGAAGAAAATGTCCAAATTCTCTGGTTCCAGCTTCTCTTCTCTGATTATTTCCTGGTTTCTTCTCTGTACAAAAAATACATTTTAGGTCAAATCTTTAGATTTGGGGAAACAGATTTTTACATTTTACACCATTTTATGAACCAAACAACTAATCGATTAATTGTTGTAGCTCTAAACTACACTGAGACGATTTTTGGTTCAATATAACCAAATATATCTGTGTAAAATATGGGAACCGCTCAATTATTTTGTCATCGATTAATGAATTTAAGCCATTTTTTTGGAAGAAAATGTCTAAATTCTCTGGTTCCAGCTTCTCAAATCATATTATTTCCTTGTTTCTTTAGTCTTCTATAATAGTAAACTGATGATCTTTGGGTTATAGTTGAATCTTCAGCTTTGGGAAACAGTGTGTGTAAACTAATCAATTAATCTTTTCTTTGTTAGTTGCAGCTAATACTGGACACTGCAAAGCAACATTTGAAGGTTTTATTTCTAAAACGCATGTCAATGCAAGTGATAATTCACTTGCTTTCCCAACCACATTTTCCCAAACAACCGAAGCACTGGAACTAACAATCCTGTCATTAAAAGCTGAAGTTTTTCCCTCTACTCTCCTGCCACACTGAGATCAAACCAATTTAATCCTCCTCCAAAACAGCTGAACTGTCAGAACGTCAGTGCTTGAAAGTCTAATCTGAGCCATCAGTGTCTGAACCACCCAACGGGGTCTACCAAACCCGTCTGGAAGACAAAGTGGAAACAAATGGTGCAAACCATTTCCAGGGTTTTAACAGGGGTCTTAGAGGAATAAGACAATAATACATCCACATGTCTGAGCTGTGTGAGCCTGGCACCGTACCTGCAGCCAGTCAACACACATCCACTGGAGTGTTGGTGAGAACCTGGGGAGTGAACAATCGTACCTTGTCAAGTGTTTATCAATGATTCTACTGACTCTGTCAGTTCCTACATGTCCTCTGTGCAGACTCTGTTCTCTCTACGTTTAACAAATGTTAACCCACTGAAGGTTGTAATCTGTTTGTCCAGAGAAAACCCAAAATATAACAAAAAAACAGATGGACGCTGAAGGAAAATACACATTTTAACATGTTGACTCCAAACTAAATTAAATTTGATTAACCTATTTAAGCCTATGAGCCTTTAAGTCTATGACTGTCATTTTATATTTAAATTATAAATCAAATTTGTCAGATTACATGATAATAACCCACCTAGACAAAAGGTTTTAAGAAAAAGTCAAGTCTAAGTGCTTTCTGTCATGACCTCATCAACTTCCTGCTCCTTCCTTCAAAGAACATTAACAAACCTTTCCAGAAAGAGGTCATTTTATTTATATTATCATGATTTTCAGCCCTGATATGTATTTATCTATTTAATCATTTAAGTCTTTAGAATAATCCCCCAAAAAAGAATTTTGTACATGGGATGAATAGTTTTTTCAAACGGCAACTATAATGGCCATTAAAATACCATTTTCTCCAAAGAAAAGACTATAAACTCTCTCTCAGGTCTACGGAGAAGTTTAGGATCTTTCAGCTAATGGTTTTGGTTTAAAAACTTCCTTTTACCAACAAACAAACTCTTCCATCTCTAAATTTGTTTATGCTTTTACAACCGTTTAACCTCCTAGGATCTGGCATCCACATATGTGTACTTGCATGCCATGCAAGTTCGGATCCTAGAAGGTTAAGGTACTTTCACACCTGCCTAGTTTGGTCCATATTTTGGGGATTTTTTATTTGATCTGAACCAAAATTACAGGTGTGAAACAGACTGGACCAAACCTGGACTCAATCTGACTGAAAGCGTTTGGCTGGTTTGGACTTTAAGACTGGTGGCACAATAGCAAGGAGGTCGCTGGTTTAAGGACTTGGACCTTTTTATGAGGAGTTTGCATGTTCTCCCATGTCTTCATAGGTTTTCTCCAGGTTCTCTGGCTTCCTTCTACAGTCCAAAGACATGATTAGGTTAATTGGAGGTTCTAACTTGCCTGTAGGTGTATGTGCCCCACAATAAGCTGGCGACCTGTCTGGGGTATATACCTGCCTCTCGTGACCCTAGTAAGGTATAGAAGATGGGTGGATGGATCTTTTGGATTACAGGAAGTTCCTGCAGGCTTATCAGAACTGGAAAGATGAAAAATAAGCAGCTGGGGAGAGGAGAAAACAGTTTTTTAATTAAAATATGTTCCAATGACATGATAAAAAGTCAACTGGATAGACGATATCCTGGGAATAACCAGGAAATTCCAAATTGAGAACGCGCCCAATATCAGACAGACCTTCATTTACAAACCAATCATTGTGAAATACAGAGAGATGCAGGCAGATGACTGGACGTCTGTTTGTCGTCTAAACTTCTTTGTTGTGTAACGTGGAAAAAAAACAGATCAAACGTCGACAATCTGACAAAAACATGAACCTCTCGTTCGGACCTTGATCCGAACTTTCAGGTTAGGTTCAGGTCGCCGGTTCTGTTGGTTTCCTTGATCTTTCCTGATGTTTCGTGGGTAAACTCATTCTATAAACATCATTCTACAGCAGAGGAGTTTTATATAAACTGTCACTGTGAGTCAAACACAATGATCCCCCCTGTTTTACCTCCACATGTGTCTCATATGCCTTCTAATTACCGGCCACATGAAGCAACATTATTGTTATCATTCATAACCCAATTGCTTTATGACCACTGGGCTGCTGTCCAGCCACTTGTGTGGTTCCCCGGGTTCCGCCTGTGGCGATGCAATCAGTTCAGGGGAAAAAAAATAGTTTAGATAAGACGGTGGCCGCAAGTGCAGAGGTGGTGCGGTGCCGTGTCCTTTCGCTGAGTTCACAAGCCTGAGAAAAAAATATTTACTCTTAATTTGATTAGTTTTCTCGAGATCTTGTTTGGTTAATTCGTTGTCTGGAAATAAAACATGTTGTTTGGAATTAATTTGAGATCTCATGAAAATGATCTTGTTATCTCAGGAAAATAAGACGGAAGACAAAAAAATTAAATTAAAGCTGCAAGCAGCGACGCGGAATGAATTTTTCCTTCCTGTTGCCAGCAGGTGGCGCTATGACTCTGAGTCAATCTGGTTGTTCAGGTGTGTTTAGAGTCACTGAGGAAGCAGGAGACTTTTGCTGCTGATTGGACAAAGTCTGCTGAAGTTACAGCAACTTCCTGTTTCATGGCGAGATGTGGTAATTTGCTGTGTTGTCATGGCAACCAGGAATAACACAGGAAAAAAGTGTCTGGTGACTTTTTATCTGAAGATGTTTCAGAGCGAATTGGAAATTGATGATGAAATCCCGAGGACTAAGTTATGATCTGTGAAAACAATGCATAAAGTGGTTATTTGATTCAAGATGGCCGACTTCCTGTTGGTGTTATGGTGTTGGTCCAAGAGAGTGTTTGACATTAGCCCATTTTGGCTCCTAGAGAATACTTTCGCACCTATTTTGGCTGCCATGAGGGCAATTTAGCATGTGATTTGGCTCCCAGAGGGCAGTTTAGCACACATTTCGGCTCCTAGAAGGCACTTTTGTGCATGTTTTGGCTCCTAGAGGGCACTTTAGTACATGTTTGGCTGCCATGAGGGCAATTTAGCATGTGATTTGGCTCCCAGAGGGCAGTTTAGCACACATTTTGGCTCCTAGAGGGCACTTTAGTACATGTTTTGGCTCCTAGAGGGAACTTTAGTACACGTTTTGGCTCCTAGAGGGCACTTTAGTACATGTTTTGGCTGCCATGAAGGCACTTTAGCATCTGTTTTGGCTCCTACAGAGCACTTTAGTGCCTGTTTTGGTTGCCATGAGGACACTTTACTACACGTTTTGGCTCCCAAAGGGCACTTTAGCACATGTTTTGGCTCCTGGAGGGCACTTTAATACATGTTTTGGCTCCTAGAGGGCACTTTAGTACATATTTTGGCTACCATGAAGGCACTTTAGCATCTGTTTTGGCTCCTAGAGAGCACTTTGGCGCCTGTTTTGGTTGCCACGAGGACACTTTACTACACGTTTTGGCTCCAAGAGCGCACTTTATCACACCTTTTGCCTGCCATAAGGGCACTTTTGCACACATTTTGGCTCCTAGAGGACATTTTAGCAGACGTTTAGCCTGCCATGAAGGCACTTTAACATGGTTTTTAGTTCCCAGAAGGGCACTTTAGCACACATTTTGGATCCTAGAGGCATTTAGCCACAAAACATTAAATATCTCATATTTCACCAGGTGTCACTTGTCACATTTAGTGACTTTTGAGGCACATTTAGGGCCAAACAGGCTTCATTTAGAGAGAAGAAGAAGAAGAATCCTCAGGTATAAATTAAGTTATAAACCAGAAAAGAGGCGATGTGAGTGTTTTCCAACAGAATCAGTGTAATTGGTTTAACGTCCTCCCGGTTTCCCAGAAGAACTTGTTACGGTGATGTATGAAGCTGATTCACGTTCTGCTGAGTCGCAGGAATATAAAGCCGGATAAATTGAAGCAAGGTGTGTTTTTACCTCCTGCGGAACAGACAAAGAGATTAAACACATCTGCCGTTTATTTTCCGTTACATGTAGAAACCTCCCGCTATACATCCTCCCTGTGACATCACACTTTCCCCTTTTTATTCCTTCTCCCTCGATCCCCCTCAGTTCTCTGGCAGCCAGCCTCCACCTGACAACACAACAAGCATTTATCCAGATGTGTGTGTGTGTGTGTGTGTGTGTGTGTGTGTGTGTGTGTGTGTGTGTCCCTGCTGACACCACAGCTGTCCACCCATCCCTGCAGCTTATCTATGTGTGTGTGTGTGTGTGTGTGTGTGTTATGGTCCCGTGGAGAGAAAACATAATGGTGATCAGTGGTGGGAGTGAAAAGTTCAGACTAAGCATTCCATGACATATTATGTGTCAGAGCCAAGGGACACACACACACACACACACACACACACACACACACACACGCTGCAGCCAGGTCAGTGTGTGTGTTTTCGTGTCGTATTTATTTATAAAACACGTTTCATGCGACGGACTCGGTGTGTGTTTTATTCTCGGCGATAAAACAAATTCAGACGCGTCAGAAAGTTAAAAGGACTGAAAATAAAATAATAGAAAAACTTTATTTAAATTTCTTTGAAATATTCCTTTAAATTTTGTCTTTTGAGTTTGTTTAGAGGGAAAAAAAAAGCTTTAAAAAGTTGGTTAATTTCATTAAAACAACTTCAAATCACTCAAACTAGAGGATATTTATTTAGTTATTTAAATCTGCTGATGCTACAGTTAATTGATTATTAATTTGATATATTAATATAATAAAATATATTATAATATCTTGTATTATAATATTCTTTCTTTGTGGTTCTTTGTGGTTGTAACATGACAAAAATGTGGAAGAGTTCAAGGGTTGTTAAGACTTTTACAAGGCGCCATAGATTAAATTGTCAACGATCACACACACACACACACACACACACACACACACACACACACACACACACACACACACACACACACACACACACACAGATTGTGTCCAGTCTCCCACTCTCTGCAGCTGTGAGAGAGAGAAGCTCTTTGTATTGTTTGCATCCAAACACAAGACCACAGACATAAGTGTGTGTGTGTGTGTGTGTGTGTGTGTGTGTGTGTGTGTGTGTGTGTGTGTGTGTGTGTGTGTGTGTGTGTGTGTGTGTGTGTGTGTGTGTGTGTGTGTGTGTGTGTTGCACCCATGACCTGTTCCCTTATGACCTGATGACGCGTGTTTGCTGGCTTTTTGGATACGTGAACCGATGACTCACAACAATAAACGTCTTTATTCACAAATGTACAAATGTCTTTTTGCAGGATCTCATCAGTGATTTGTTCCTGTGGTTTAGGCTCCGCCCCCTCCACCGACGGCGGATTAAAACCATTTGTTATTTTTCCTTCACTCCAGAACTCATCACAGACGCTGACGTTCAACATTTAGGGCAGAATGACTCACTCTGCAGGAATAAAACTCCTCAGGAGGATTTTCATGGAGACGACAGGATAAATGGAATAAATATAGAAGAGAAACCACAAAACTAGAAAAAATAACAGTTAATTCTAATCAGAATGAACTACAATGCACTTAATGCATAAGATGATTACTCAAAAAATAATTAATATATTAATAAAATTAATTAAATAATAATTATAGAGGCAACTTGACAAATATTCTGATACAATTTTTATTATTTTATTTATTTATTTTATAATTATTTGCAGTAATTTGTTCTTAGGTTATGGTGTGTGCTGTGTTTTATTTGCTTTCCCAAAATAAAAATAAAAATGTAAAATAAAATTGATAAGAAAATAAACATTAATTATGAAATAAAATTAAAATAATAATAAAATAAATAATTATGAAAATAAAAATGTAAAAAATTAACAGAATTTAATAAAAAATGTAATAAATTTTGTTCATTTTTTTCATGTTTTGTCGCTTTTAACAACTTGAATTTAGCTTTAAATCAATAACAGGAAGTTAAGAAACAATAATATAAAAGCATTTACCAGGTTTTGGTCAAAGTTCTGCATTAAAATCTTATTTTCATATGTTTTTTCTGGCAATAAATGAAGTAACTGTGTTTCCCTGGAAACGCCGGAGGGTCTGACTAATTCCTGGAACAATCATTACAACCTCATAAACTTCCTTTGAATAAAATGTGGGTCAATACTCCAGCAAATGATAAGAATCACAGATAAGATGATGTGTAAGAAGAAGGATGTTAAATGTTTTAAGAAGCTAAATAAATAGATGAAGTGGTAAATGAAGAATGATGGATGAATAACAAATGGATGAGTTTCTAGCTTTAATCACGTGACTCATGCTGCAAACATTCTCCTGTGCTGCCACCTGCAGGACGAGGCTGGGAACTGCAGCTCTGCATGGAAAATAGAATATTCAAATAAAATAAAGTAATAATATAATAAAAATAACATTTAAAAAAATTAAAAAAAGTTATTAATTAATTAAAATATATAGTAGGATAAAATATAATTTTGAAGTATAAAAGAATTTAAAATAAAATAATGAAATAAAAATATTAAAATAAAAAAAATAAGTAAAATAAAATAGAATTTAAAAATAAAATGAATTACACAATACAATATAAAATAATGAAATAAAATAGATAAGATAAAAATTTAAGGTAAAATAAAATAATAATGAAAATTTAATTAAAATTAAAAATTGAAAATAAAATATAAATCTAAAATAAAATAATAATGAAATAAAATAAAATGTAAATGTAAAGTAAAACAATTAAAACTGAAAATAAATTAATGACATTAAAAATAACAAACTGAAAATTCAAACTAAAATAAAATGAAAATTTAAATTAAGATAAGATAAAAATTTAAGCTAAAATAAAATAATAATGAAAACTAAAATAAAACTAAAAAATGAAATAAAATAATAATAAAATAAAATAAAAATCTAAAATAAAAATAACATGAAAATTAAATAAAATAAAAAGAAAATTTAAACTGAAATTAAACAAACAATTGTAATAAAATAAAATAATAATGAAATAAAAATCTAATTATAAATGAAAAGAAAAATAAATTCTTTGGAAATTAAATCCACTCAAAAGTCAAAGTTCAGATTCTGAACCAATGGAGACGCTTCAGTGGAAACGTCTGGCGCTGGCGGCCATGACGGCTTCCTCCACCACCTCCTGGATGGAACAGCTGATGATGGTGTCTGCCAGGCGTTGGGCGAGAACATGAAGGTCGCCGCCATCTTTGCTTGTAGCGTGTATCACCTGATCGATGATGTCACAGGAGAGAGCTTCGGCGAACGTCTCCACGGCGACCCCCGGGTCTCCGGAGACGTCGTTGCAGGACAGCGACTGCATCAGATGCTGCAGTAGACCCACACGGGGGTCGTCGCCGGGGGCGACCGGGTCGCCCTCTCTGTCCCTGGGGGTCGGCGGCGGCGGCGACGGCAGGAACTCGTTGGCGAGGCCGCCCTTCAGCTTCCGGGCGAAGCTTCGCCGGCTCTTCTCCAGCTCGGGGAGCAGCGGCGTGGTCGGGGGGGCGTCGGGGTAGTCCAGAGACCCCGCCGGCTGGGACAAGGGACACCTGGACTCCTGGAGGTCCAGGTCCATGGAGTGCCCGTCCCTCTGGAAACCTTCTCCACAATCCTCCTCCACCTCCCTCAGAGCCGCCGCCATCACCACGGAGGCCAACGCCGAGGCGAACGCGTCCCTGCCGGCCGCCTCAGGCTCCGCCCCCGGCTCCTCAGGCTCCGCCTCCATCGTCTCCACCCGCCCCAGAAGTGACCGGAGGATGTCGGCGGCCATTTTGTGGGCGAATCCGTCGAGAATCTCGACGTTTCTGAGACTTCCTGCTGCCAGTGACATCATCAGACCTGCAGCCAATCACAGCACAGCAGAACACAAGTTTTCAAGTCGAAATGTTTGATTTAAAATAATTAAGTTGCTCCAATTAAATTTTGTCCGGTAGTTTTTAGTTTTTCATGCTTTTGTAGCTTGTTGCAATCAATTAACATGGAAATGACAGAATATTAAGTAGATTACTGCATCAACAGGACACATCAGATCATGTTTGTTAGCTAAATGGAGAAGTTGTTGTATCTATCGTTAGCAGCAGCAGCAGCAGCAGCAGCAGCAGCAGCAGCAGCAGCAGCAGCAGCAGCAGCTTCAGATAGAAAATAACAACCGCAACCTGTCGACATAGGAACCGTCAGGACGTGACGAGCAGGAAGTTCACGTCTCTGTCAGATTAGGACGTGAACCAGCAGCAGCTGCAGCTGCAGCAGCCTGGGCTGAGTCTGTAGCAGCTGCTGTTAATAGATGGACTTTATCTCTTTAATCAGAGCAGATGGATAAAAAAATGAAACCGTGGTGATGAAGATATAAAACAAGATGAAACATCTGTGAATAGAAACGTGAATATTTGTCTGTTGACAGGTTTTACTTCGGCATGTGTTACTGCAGATCTTATATATATATATATATAATCTGAAATAACATGTATCACACCTTTGTGACATCGCAACACCAAGAAACACACGTGACACCACGACACACACCTGACATCACACACTTGACACTGTGGCACACACCTGACATCGCAACACACACCTGACACCACAACACACACCAACACACACACCTGACATCATAACACACACCTGACACCACAACACACACCAACACACACACCTGACATCATAACACACACCTGACACCATAACACACACCAACACACACACCTGACATCATAACACACACCTGACACCACAACACACACCAACACACACACCTGACATCATAACACACACCTGACATCATAACACACACCTGACACACACCTGACATCATAACACACACCTGACACACACCTGACATCATGACACACACCTGACATCATGACACACACCTGACACCACAACACACACCAACACACACACCTGACACCACAACACACACCAACACACACAGACCTGACATCATAACACACACCTGACATCACAACACACACCTGACATCGCAACACACACCTGACATCATAACACACACCTGACATCATAACACACACCTGACACACACCTGACATCATAACACACACCTGACATCATAACACACACCTGACATCATAACACACACCTGACACACACCTGACATCATAACACACACCTGACACACACCTGACATCATGACACACACCTGACATCATGACACACACCTGACACCACAACACACACCAACACACACACACCTGACACCACAACACACACCAACACACACACCTGACATCATAACACACACCTGACATCATAACACACACCTGATATTATAACACACACCTGACACACACCTGACATACACCTGACATCATAACACACACCTGATATTATAACACACACCTGATATTATAACACACACCTGACATTATAACACACACCTGACATTATAACACACACATGACATCACAACACACACCTGACATCATGACACACACATGACATCACAACATTCACCTGACATCATAACACACACCTGACGTTATAACACACACCTGACATCATAACACACTCCTTTAAGACAGAAAATACGCACTGTACCTTTAAGACAGAAAATATGCACTGTACCTTTAAGACAGAAATTACACACTGTACCTTTAAGACAGAAAATATGCACTGTACCTTTAAGGTTCATGCCAGTAGTAAACCTTTGTCTAGTTGCACAAACACATTAAAACATAGTAAAATATGCTTTAAATTAAGCTCTAACTGTATATTTTTAATCGTTTAATCGTATTTTACACCATCTTCTCTTTAAAGTGGTTCTATTCCTTTTTCTTTCAACATGACCGTGGGTTTCAGACGTCGAAAATATGGTTTCAGTTGAACCTGATTTGATATAAATCTCCTCCACATCTTGTTAAAGTGTTTTATATGATCCAACGTTGTGTTAGAAGCAGCTTATGTGACAGTTTTCCTGCTGTTATTGTCCACAGCTGGATCCACAGCTGGAGAATAAAACAGAATTACAGCTGAATCTAAGGATATTGTTGTTCTGGAGGATGAGGATACTTCATCCTTCCTGTTTCTGTAGCATTAAAGTTCTTTTCCAACATCCAGACATGTTTCTACACAGCTGCTTACAGCAAATAGGTCGGAGGTCGAGTTCCTCGTCCTGTTGCAAAACATCACTGGAAATTAAATTCTCGATTTCATCCGCACGCGTCAAGTGTTTGTGATGAATTGTGACACGTCCAGAGAGACGTTCTGCAGGGATTTAGAAGGACTTTCACTTTGTCTCTTCACATGTTTCCAAGTAATTAGGTGACCTCTGATGGCCTGAGAGGACTGGACGAAACAAGTTTAATATGAGAGGACTGGAGGAAACAAGAAGTTTAATATGAGAGGACTGGAGGAAACAAGAAGTTTAATATGAGAGGACTGGAGGAAACAAGAAGTTTAATATGAGAGGACTGGACGAAACAAGAAGTTTAATATGAGAGGACTGGACGAAACAAGAAGTTTAATATGAGAGGACTGGAGGAAACAAGAGGGTAAATATGAGAAAACTGGATAAAACCAGAGGTTAAATATGAGAAAACTGGATAAATATGAGAAAACTGGATAAAACCAGAGGTTAAATACAAGAAAACTGGATAAATATGAGAAAACTGGATAAAACCAGAGGTTAAATATGAGAAAACTGGACAAATATGAGAAAACTGGAGGAAACTACAGGTTAAATATAAGAAAACTGGATAAATATGAGAAAACTGGATAAAACCAGAGGTTAAATATGAGAAAACTGGATAAAACCAGAGGTTAAATATAAGAAAACTGGATAAAACCAGAGGTTAAATATGAGAAAACTGGATAAATATGAGAAAACTGGATAAAACCAGAGGTTAAATATGAGAAAACTGGATAAAACCAGAGGTTAAATATGAGAAAACTGGATAAATATGAGAAAACTGGATAAAACCAGAGGTTAAATATAAGAAAACTGGATAAAACCAGAGGTTAATTATGAGAAAACTGGATAAAACCAGAGGTTAAATATAAGAAAACTGGATAAAACCAGAGGTTAAATATGAGAAAACTGGATAAATATGAGAAAACTGGATAAAACAAGAGGGTAAATATGAGAAAACTGGAGGAAACTACAGGTTAAATATGAGGAAACTGGATAAAACCAGAGGTTAAATACAAGAAAACTGGATAAATATGAGAAAACTGGATAAAACCAGAGGTTAAATACAAGAAAACTGGAGGAAACTACAGGTTAAATATAAGAAAACTGGATAAATATGAGAAAACTGGATAAAACCAGAGGTTAAATATAAGAAAACTGGATAAATATGAGAAAACTGGATAAAACCAGAGGTTAAATATGAGAAGACTGGATAAAACCAGAGGTTAAATATAAGAAAACTGGATAAAACCAGAGGTTAAATACAAGAAAACTGGATAAATATGAGAAAACTGGATAAAACCAGAGGTTAAATATGAGAAAACTGGACAAATATGAGAAAACTGGAGGAAACTACAGGTTAAATATAAGAAAACTGGATAAATATGAGAAAACTGGATAAAACCAGAGGTTAAATATGAGAAAACTGGATAAAACCAGAGGTTAAATATAAGAAAACTGGATAAAACCAGAGGTTAAATATGAGAAAACTGGATAAATATGAGAAAACTGGATAAAACCAGAGGTTAAATATGAGAAAACTGGATAAAACCAGAGGTTAAATATGAGAAAACTGGATAAATATGAGAAAACTGGATAAAACCAGAGGTTAAATATAAGAAAACTGGATAAAACCAGAGGTTAATTATGAGAAAACTGGATAAAACCAGAGGTTAAATATAAGAAAACTGGATAAAACCAGAGGTTAAATATGAGAAAACTGGATAAATATGAGAAAACTGGATAAAACAAGAGGGTAAATATGAGAAAACTGGAGGAAACTACAGGTTAAATATGAGGAAACTGGATAAAACCAGAGGTTAAATACAAGAAAACTGGATAAATATGAGAAAACTGGATAAAACCAGAGGTTAAATACAAGAAAACTGGAGGAAACTACAGGTTAAATATAAGAAAACTGGATAAATATGAGAAAACTGGAGGAAACTACAGGTTAAATATGAGGAAACTGGATGAAACCAGAGGTTAAATATGAGAAAACTGGATAAATATGAGAAAACTGGATAAAACCAGAGGTTAAATATGAGAAAACTGGACAAATATGAGAAAACTGGAGGAAACTACAGGTTAAATATAAGAAAACTGGATAAATATGAGAAAACTGGAGGAAACTACAGGTTAAATATAAGAAAACTGGATAAATATGAGAAAACTGGATAAAACCAGAGGTTAAATATAAGAAAACTGGATAAATATGAGAAAACTGGATAAAACCAGAGGTTAAATATGAGAAGACTGGATAAAACCAGAGGTTAAATATAAGAAAACTGGATAAAACCAGAGGTTAAATATAAGAAAACTGGATAAAACCAGAGGTTAAATATGAGAAAACTGGACGAAACCAAAGGGTTAAATACAGGAAAAGTGGATACGGTGCAAATATTTAAAGTTTTTCTGCCTAAAGATAAATGTATAAAGTACAGAAAGCTGTGAATTCCTGCGGTAGCAGCAGCACACTGAAAGCATCGGATGATGTGAAAGTTACACGAAGGTAATTAAAAAGTAAAATAAAACCAACGTAGTTAAAATCAGCTGCTGCAGATCTACTCACCACTTCCTAACACGGTCGATGCAAATGAGCTGTCACAGAAATGAAGTTTCACTCACTTCCTGTGTGTGTGTGTGTGTGTGTGTGTGTGTGTGTGTGTGTGTGTGTGTGTGTGTGTGTGTGTGTGTGTGTGAGATAGCAAAAAGAGGAAGTGTATTTCTGCATGTGTCGTTCTATTTAAATGTAACACGACACCTGCATCTGACCATTAAACCTCCTCGTTCATGAGGTCAAACTAGTAATAAATCATTAAATAAAGAATAAACTAAATTATAACACGTTCGTTCACTTTGATGCAGCAGGAACTGGATAAACTGCAGATTAATGTAATAGTTGGTAACTATTAGAAATGATAGAATTCAGTAGATGTCAGCTGTAAAGTCTTGAAGCTGCATCATCGTCCAACACGGTGTAAAAGCCTTTTATTTTATTTGTTGTCGCTATAGTAACTGCATGTTCTGAACCACTGGTTATTTCCTGCTGCATAGATCTGCCCACAGGGAAATAACCTATAGAAACACACACACACACACACACACACACACACACACACACACACACACACACACACACACACACATATATATAGGTTTGGAATATATGTGACATTGGCCATTTCCTATATTCTATGTTCATACATGTACATATATGTACATACATGAACATATATGTTCATATATGTACATATATATAGTTTTTGATGTAGGTTTTGAATATATGTGACATATAAAATTGTCCATTTTCTTATATTATTTGTTCATATATGTAAATATAATACATATAGGTTTTAATCTAGAATTTAAATATATCATATGAATATAAAGTTGACAGTTTTCCTATATTATATGTGCATATATTACATATATGTTTTGATGTAGGTTTTAGATATGTCACATGCATGTTCTCCTGTTACATGTATGTCCTCCTGTTACATGTATGTTCTCCTGTTACATGTATGTTCTCCTGTTACATGTATGTCCTCCTGTTACATGTATGTTCTCCTGTTACATGTATGTTCTCCTGTTACATGTATGTTCTCCTGTTACATGTATGTCCTCCTGTTACATGTATGTTCTCCTGTTACATGTATGTCCTCCTGTTACATGTATGTCCTCCTGTTACATGTATGTCCTCCTGTTACATGTATGTTCTCCTGTTACATGTATGTCCTCCTGTTACATGTATGTTTTTCTGTTACATGTATGTCCTCCTGTTACATGTATGTTCTCCTGTTACATGTATGTCTCCTGTTACATGTATGTTTTTCTGTTACATGTATGTCCTCCTGTTACATGTATGTTCTCCTGTTACATGTATGTCCTCCTGTTACATGTATGTTCTCCTGTTACATGTATGTCCTCCTGTTACATGTATGTCCTCCTGTTACATGTATGTCCTCCTGTTACATGTATGTTCTCCTGTTACATGTATGTTCTCCTGTCACATGCATGTTCTCCTGTTACATGTATGTCCTCCTGTTACATGTATGTTCTCCTGTTACATGTATGTCCTCCTGTTACATGTATGTTCTCCTGTTACATGTATGTCCTCCTGTTACATGTATGTTCTCCTGTTACATGTATGTCCTCCTGTTACATGTATGTTTTTCTGTTACATGTATGTTTTTCTGTTACATGTATGTTCTCCTGTTACATGTATGTCCTCCTGTTACATGTATGTTCTCCTGTTACATGTATGTTTTTCTGTTACATGTATGTCCTCCTGTTACATGTATGTTCTCCTGTTACATGTATGTCCTCCTGTTACATGTATGTTCTCCTGTTACATGTATGTCCTCCTGTTACATGTATGTTCTCCTGTTACATGTATGTTCTCCTGTTACATGTATGTCCTCCTGTTACATGTATGTTTTTCTGTTACATGTATGTTTTTCTGTTACATGTATGTTTTTCTGTTACATGTATGTTTTTCTGTTACATGTATGTCCTCCTGTTACATGCATGTTCTCCTGTTACATGTATGTCCTCCTGTTACATGTATGTTTTCCTGTTACATGTATGTTCTCCTGTTACATGTATGTTCTCCTGTTACATGTATGTCCTCCTGTCACATGTATGTCTCCTGTTACATGTATGTTTTTCTGTCACATGTATGTCCTCCTGTTACATGTATGTCCTCCTGTCACATGTATGTCTCCTGTTACATGTATGTTTTTCTGTCACATGTATGTCCTCCTGTTACATGTATGTCCTCCTGTCACATGTATGTCTCCTGTTACATGTATGTTTTTCTGTCACATGTATGTTCTCCTGTTACATGTATGTCTCCTGTTACATGTATGTTCTCCTGTTACATGTATGTCTCCTGTTACATGTATGTTCTCCTGTTACATGTATGTTCTCCTGTCACATGTATGTCCTCCTGTTACATGTATGTCCTCCTGTTACATGTATGTTCTCCTGTTACATGTATGTTCTCCTGTTACATGTATGTTCTCCTGTCACATGTATGTTCTCCTGTCACATGTATGTCCTCCTGTTACATGTATGTTCTCCTGTTACATGTATGTCCTCCTGTTACATGTATGTCCTCCTGTTACATGTATGTTCTCCTGTCACATGTATGTTCTCCTGTTACATGTATGTCCTCCTGTTACATGTATGTTTTTCTGTCACATGCATATTTTCCTCTGGTTGAAACCAGCAGCTCTCTTTACTCATTAAAACTCACCACCGTTTAAATTGCTGTTGGACGTTTGAAAATCCCGCAAGCTCCGCCCCCCTCCTACAGGGTGCGTTAGATTCTTCACAAACGAAAAAGAGGTGGGCGGGCACCTTTACATTTCTAATCGCTTAAATAAGCGACACTCACTAATATTACCCATGATAATATAAACACCACACCATATAATACACGTACATAACTTGTTTAAATAAAGTTTGTTTATCTAAGAATCCTCTTTGTTATCGCTGAAGCGGGAGGAGCCGTTGAATGAATCTAACGCACCCTTGTGATTGCATCCATAGCGACTCGCTGATTGGTCCGCCCGGCTCGAATTCTGACCAATCAGAGAAGGCCGCAGCAGATTTGATTCGCTCTGAGCAGCTTCAAAACACTTTTGTTTGACTCGCGAAGGAAACGACACGGACGGTTTTTTACGACTACGGAGCCTGGTTTATTTTATTAATACGGAGTTAAACGATAGGATTAAATAAAGAGGAGGAATATTCACTTAGAAGGTGAGAGAAACTTTGATTAACGCGAACTGCTGCTGTTGAATTAATCCGTGTAACACATGCTAGCAGCTAAAGAAGCTAAACATGCAAACCTTGTTTTGGTTTAAATCCACCCGCCGTTCTTTTTTTTTTAATTTTATTTTTGCAGAATATTGCAGAGCTGCAACAACATCATGCCTTTACTGAGAGGAAAGAAACCTGCGGGCACATCTGGGAGCAAATTACCCAAAATGACTAAACCAACGGCCACTGAGAACCAGCAGAACAACCAGGTAAGGCACCGGCTAATGCTAACAGACAAGCTAATTTTAGCAGAGCGGCTAACAGGCTCACAGACCAGGTAAAAGGGGCTTAACGTGTTTGTTTGGCATTAAATAAGCTGTAAACCGTTACCTTTAACCTGGTTTTAATTTAACTTAAATTATTATATTAACGTTTTTCATGTCTTAGTTTGCTTTACATCTCTGTACATATATCTATTATAGTATATAATATATAGTAGTATAGTATATATTATAGTTTATTCATATTTTGCGCTTAACCATATGTTTTTATAATAATTACCCACAGTTTTTACATTTTGCATTATTAATTTATTTCATTTTGTATTAATTCATGACACCTTTGACTTTATATCTGTTTAATCCAGCCTCTGATGGTCTTATTCATTTCATTGCAAGATAATTATGTTTTGCATGTTTATGGGTCTGTATATATATATATATATATATATATATATATATATATGTGTGTGTGTGTGAGCAGAGGTTATGTGTTTTTATTCGTGTGTGTGTGTTTGGCAGGAGGACGAAGGCCCCCATGTCAAGAGGTCGACGTCCCCTCCTCAGGGAGCCCCTAAGAAGAGGACGGCCTTCATCGACATCACCAATGTGAGGGGCTTTAGCTCATTAAACCTTCTAGGAAACTGCAGTTGTGTCTTTAAATTAAAGTGCAGGAGTTCAGAGGTCGACTGTGTTTACTCATCTCACCTTATGACTTTTGTCAAAGCCTTTTTTCACTCTCTGACCTCTCACTCTCTTTTTCTCTGCCCAAAAACCTGATTGTTTCTTTAGTCTTCTATAATAAACTGTTGATCTTTGAGTTCTGGACTGTTGATTAATTTATTGAAATGATTCAACGATTAGTTCTTTGATCCATAAATAGTGTAAAATGTAGATCAGTTTCCCAAAGCTTAGGTTTACCTGGGTGATGCATCTTCTGTTGCTATGGGAACAGTACAAACAAAAAAAAAAGCAATGGGAATTACTTTAATTTATAGATGAAACTGCACATTGGAGTTTATTTTAAATGGGTTTTCACTTCTATTTGGGCTGTTTTTCTCCAGAAATGTAAATATCTTCTTTCTGGATTCTCCTTCTTGTGTCTGGTAATCGATCCGTGTCATCTGGGATATTTTTTTGTACTTTTGACCCGACTCGACTTGTGTTTCCAGGCCCATAAGGTTCAGCTCAGCATTCCGGGGCGAAAGAAGGAAGCCGGGAAGCAGCGGGTGAAGAAAACGAGCGCCCCCTCCGTGTCGGCCAAGAACCAGGCCAACCTGAAAAAGTAACGCCAACTTTCCCCGGAGTCTGGGTTTGATTTTTCTGCCTCCTCCTCTGCAGCAGCTGTTTGACTCCTCTGTGTGTGCAGGTCTTCATCTGTGAGCTCCGAGGGAACGGGGGACGAAAAAGAAACGAAAGCCGTTTTGGAGGAGGAGGGGAAGCCCGGCGAGTTGAAGCAGGAGGAGGCGCAGACGGTAGAAGAGCCGGTCGCTGCTGCCACGCCCCCTGCTGTCCAACAGGTGCCGGCGCACCTGCAGAGACAACAGGTGAGAGGCAGAAATGGACGACTCTGACCGGGGGGAATATGAATATAATGAACTAATTGAATCCCTGTTTGTGGTGTTTTCTGGCCGTAGATCCCTGAGGAGTTCGACATCGACTCTAAGAACACGGAGGATTGTTTGCTGTGTCCGGAGTACGCCAAGGACATCTTCGACTACCTCAAAAAGAGAGAGGTGAGCTCTATAGATGCACCACGGTTACCATGGTTACGGTGTAGCATCATACTCAGGCCGGATTTGAATTGAATTTGATTTTTTTATGAAATAAGTACAACAACGTTTTCATTAGGCTGGGCTCATTTTCTGGGCTCTGACTCTTCTTATGGTTCCTGGACTTTTGGAGACTCGGACTCCAATGACCAGGTGCTTGGTAACCATGGTTACCACATATCTGTAGAGGCTGTAGTTGTGTGCGGTGACGGTCTTCTCCTTCCGTCTTTGTGCTGCAGGAGAAGTTCGTGCTCTGTGACTACATGTCCAAGCAGCCCAGCCTGAACCCGGAGATGAGGGCCATCCTCATCGACTGGATGGTGGAGGTCCAGGTGAGTCCTCGCCTTTAGGGACCAGGACAGGCTGACAGGGTCCACACAGAAACTAACGGCATGTTAGGGACCGTCTGCAAGTTCCATGTTTCAGCTGATTCGATTGAAGAAAAATGGCAATAAATTTGTAGGTGATACATTTTTACTGGTCTCGTCCACTTGACATTAAATTAAACCATATTTAGTCTTAAGACTTGAATTCACTTTGAAGAAACCTGTAGGGGACCCTGTTTGTATAAAGCATGTTGACATGTTAACTATCTATAACTATCTGTCCCTGCCGCTGTGATCCAGGAGAACTTTGAGCTGTACCATGAGACCTTGTACCTGGCGGTGAAGCTGGCGGACCACTACCTGTCCCGGACCCAGGTCCACAGGGAGCTGCTGCAGCTCGTCGGCTCCACCACCATGTTCATCGCATCCAAGTTCGAGGTCAGAGACGCTTCGTCCCCTTTGGCTGCATGTTGGCTGCATGTTGGCTGCATGTTGGCTGCATGTTGGCTGCATGTTGGCTGCATGTTGGCTGCATGTTGGCTGCATGTTGGCTGCATGTTGGCTGCATGTTGGCTGCATGTTGGCTGCATGTTGGCTGCATGTTGGCTGCATGTTGGCTGCATGTTGGCTGCATGTTGGCTGCATGTTGGCTGCATGTTGGCTGCATGTTGGCTGCATGTTGGCTGCATGTTGGCTGCATGTTGGCTGCCTGTTGGCTGCCTGTTGGCTGCCTGTTGGCTGCCTGTTGGCTGCCTGTTGGCTGCCTGTTGGCTGCCTGTTGGCTGCCTGTTGGCTGCCTGTTGGCTGCATGATTTAGGCAGTTAGTGCTATAATCAGTAACCAGAAACTGTGATGACACAACTTTACTTCCTTTTTTCTTGAGGCTCAAATTTTTGGATATTGCCCACAAATGACATATTTTGAACATTGATGTTGAAAGTGCATGATTTTTAGGAACTTCTTCCCGTCTTCCTCTGCAGGAACGCAGCCCGCCGTGTCTCGACGACTTCCTGTACATCTGCGATGATGCGTACAAGAGGGAGGAGCTTATCGCCATGGAAGCCAGCATCCTGCAGGAGCTGTCCTTCGACATCAACATCCCCATCGCCTACCGCTTCCTCAGGAGATACTCCAGGGTCAGTGAGCTGTTCTGGAATGTTTTGAAATGTTTAATATTTAATGTTCTTGGATATTTAATAAGTTTGAATGTTTTTATTTTCTTGAATATTCCTAAATTATTAATAGTCTTGAATGTTTAATATTTAATTATCTTTAATGATCTCAAATTCTTCAGTATTTAATGTTCTTGAATATGTTTTATATTCTGTAATGACTAATATTTCTTTGTCTTGAATATTTAAGACTGAATATTTTTTCTTCTATGTTCTGGAAGGTTTAATATGTAATATTCTTTAATGTTTAATATATATTATAATTTATATCTAATTTTCTTGAATATTTTTACCAAATTTTCTTGAATATTTTTTTTACATAATTTTCTTGAATATTTTTACGAAATTTTCTTGAATATTTTCATATTTTTCTTGAATATTTTCACATATTTTTCTTGACTATTTTTACCTAATTTCCTTGAATATTTTAACCTAATTTTCTTGAATATTTTTACCCAATTTTCTTGAATATTTTTACCCAATTTTCTTGAATATTTTCACATAATTTTCTTGAATATTTTCACATAATTTTCTTGAATATTTTCACATAATTTTCTTGGATGTTTTCACATAATTGTATTGCCTGTTGTGTCCAGTGTGTGAACACCGGTATGGACACGTTGACCCTGGCCCGGTTCTTCTGTGAGATGAGCCTGATGGACATGGACCTGGTTCCAGAGAGGAGCTCCCTGCTGGCCTCCGCCTGCCTGATGATGGCGCTGGTCACCAAGGATCTGGGAGGATGGGTACGTCCAACATGGCCGACTTCACAAGATAAATATTTAAGCAGGCAGGTCCATTAGGAAGCTCATTATCCAGTGAGGGGACAAAAGATCAATGAGCGGGCCATCAATCGAGGATAATTAACTTTTTTAAAGACTGACGCTTGTAATAATGGAGATTTAAAGTGCAGCTTAGAAGGCGATTATTTCTTATCTACGCTAATATACATGTTAATTAATAATAAAAGTGTCTACAGAAAAGAGTGACTGTTCAAACGGAGCCATGGATGATTTTAAACGTCACATTTTGTCACCTGGACTCACATCAGCCAGTAATCGCTGCTGCAGTGAGGGGGTTCCACCAGACACCACTTCCTGTGTCTTTTCAAAATAAAACATACAAACAACTACACCACACGTCTCTTGTCTGGTTGGTCAGGCTCCGATCCTCCAGTTCCACTCCGGGTATCAGACCTCAGACCTGGCGCCCGTCGTCAGGAAGCTTCACGAGATGCTGTCGGCGCCGCCGGACGACAAACTGAAAGCCATCAGAAACAAATACGGCCACAAGTAAGAACCAGATCCCTGACGTTAATGTTCTTAATGCTCTGGAATGTTTAATATCTACTTACTATGACCTCATACCTCATCTGGAGTTTTCCACATCATGAAAAACTCACTGTTCAATACGTCAAATATACGTAAATAACAATATCCCTACTTTATGGTGAGGAGTGGAATTAAACATTCTAGAATCTGTAATATTTAATTGTCTTGGATATTCTTGATCTTTAACATTTAATGTTCTTGAATATTGAATGTTTATTTAGAATTTTCTAGAATATTTTTGAACGTTCAATAATGTTCTTGAATGTTTAATATTTAAAGTTCTTGAATATTCTTGAATGTTTAACGTTAAATATTCTTGAGTTCTTGAATGTTCAATAATGAGTGTTTAGTATTTACTGTTAAATATTCTAGAATATTTAATATTCTTGAACATAGTTTTTAATGTTCTTGAATGTTAAATGTGATTTAACATTCTTGAACGTTCTAGAACGATTAATATTCTAGAACGTTTAATATTCTTGAACCTTTTTGAAAGTTTTATATTCTTAATGTTCTTGAATGTCCAATAATTAATATTTAATGTTCTTGAATGTTTTTGAATGTTTAATATTCTTGAACATTGTTTTTAATGTTCTTGAACGTTAAATGTAATTTAACATTCTTGAATGTTCTTGAACATTTAATATTCTTGAACCTTTTTGAAAGTTTTATATTCTTGAACATTGTGTTTAATGTTCTTGAATAATGTAATTTAACATTCTTGAATGTTCTTGAACGTTTAATATTCTAGAACATTTAATATTCTTGAACATTTTTTAACATTCTTGAACGTTTAATATTCTTGAACATAGTTTTTAATGTTCTTGAATGTCCAATAATGTTTAGTATTTAATGTTCTTGAATGTTAGATGTGATTTAACATTCTTGAATGTTCTAGAACATTTAATATTCTTGAACCTTTTTGAAGGTTTTATATTCTTGAACATTTTTTAACATTCTTGAACGTATAATATTCTTGAACATTGTTTTTAATGTTCTTGAATGTCCAATAATGTTTAGTATTTAATGTTCTTGAACCTTAGATGTGATTTAACATTCTTGAATGTTCTAGAACATTTAATATTGAACCTTTTTGAAGGTTTTATATTCTTGAACATTTTTTAACATTCTTAAACGTTTAACATTCTTGAACATTGTTTTTAATGTTCTTGAATGTCCAATAATGTTTAGTATTTAATGTTCTTGAACGTTTAATGTTCTTGAATAATGTAATTTAACATTCTTGAATCTTCTAGAACGTTTAATATTCTAGAACATTTAATATTCTTGAACCTTTTTGAAGGTTCTATATTCTTGAACATTTTTTAACATTCTTAAACGTTTAACATTCTTGAACATTGTTTTTAATGTTCTTGAATGTCGAATAATGTTTAATATTTAATGTTCTTTGTTGTTAAATGTGATTTAACATTCTTGAATGTTCTTGAACGTTTAATGTTGTAGAACATTTAACATTCTTAAACATTTAACATTCTTGAACATTGTTTTTAATGTTCTTGAATGTCCAATAATGTTTAGTATTTAATGTTCTTGAACATTTAATGTTCTTGAATAATGTAATTTAACATTCTTGAACGTTCAATAATGTTCTTGAATGTAATATTTAAAGTTCTAGAATACTCATGTTTAATGTTAAATATTCTTGAATGTTCAATAATGTTGACTGTATTTAGTATTAATTATTCCTGAATGTACTTTAACATTCTTGAATGTTCTTGAACCTTCTCTAATGTTATATATTTAATGCTTAATACACATAAATACTATTAAATGTTCGATATTCATTGTTCTTGAATGTGTAACTTATTATTTTAATATTCTCTCAGGGTATTTTTTGACGTCGCGTCTCTGCCGCTGGTCGACCTCGACGTTCTGGAGAAGTTTTTATCTCAGTGAGGCGGTCGCCATAGAAACGAAGCCCCCCGTCTGTCTTTAATTGAGAATATTTAAAGATTTCCCTCCGACAGAACCTGTAAATAAGTTGTAATAAGTTGTGTATTTATATATGTTGTCTTCTGTCTTATAACAACGGCAATAAAATCTGTCAGGTCCAGTTTGTGATGGAAAGAGTTTAAAACTTCATGGGATGTTGCTGCAGTGTGGTTTTTACCGATGACTGACTTTATTTCGGCATTAATTTTATAACTTTTTTTTTTTTTTATGAATTTAAAAGGAAGAAAAATCATAATTCGATAGTCGTCGTAATGTAAGTTGAATTATGCACCGTTGTAGTATTTTCTGTTGTAGAAATCTGCAGGTTTTCAAGTTTATTTTCATACGTTGTACAGTGTTTATCATGTTTATATCTCGATGCTAATTATTTGTATAAAAGACGAGCGATGATGCTACTCTGCCGTTTCTAAATGGCTGTCATGCATGTTCTCAAAATAAAGATCTTGTTCTTATAAAAGCAGACTTTGTGATGTTTATTCCCATCATATCTGTAATAACATTGTTTTAAATACAGTCCTTTTAAGAACTCTGTCTCGTGCCGTTGGCTGATTGATTATTTCCATCAGTGTGATCAGTTTTAATTGTCAGTGACTTGCAGCAGCCTGCAGGGGGCAGTGTTTGCTCTGCTATAACAGCTTCAGGTGCATCAAACTATGGAAGCAACAGCAATTTAATTCATTTTAAACACTGTTCATTCTTTTACTTAATTATAAAAGACATGAAATGTAATTTATATAAATATATAATATAGGAGGCTACTAAAAATGACAAGTCTCTTAAAACTTTATTAGGAAAGTGCTTCTTAACATTTAATGTGGCTGGATTTATCCTTTTTATCATGAATTTGTTAAAAGAAGGTGCTGTATGGATAAAATGTTTGTTGTAGTTGTTACATAGAGAAATATGAAGAAAATATATATATATGAAGAAAAATGTCTCTGGTTCCAGCTTCTCTTTGATTATTTTCTGGTTTCTTGAGTCTTCTATAATAGTAAAGTGTATTTGTAGTAGGTTGTAGTGGACTGTAGTAGTATGCAGCCAAGTGTAGTATTTTGTAGTGGACTTTATTAAACTGTAGTAGTATGTGGTTGAGTGTAGTAGTCTGTAATAGACTAGTAGTTTGTAGAGGAATGGTAGTAGTATGTAGTCGAGTGTAGTAGTCTGTAGTAGACTGTAGCTGTCTGTAGTATTCTGTAATAGACTGTAGTAGTTTGTAGTGGACTGTAGTAGTCTGTAATAGACTGTAGTAGTTTGTAGAGGAATGCTAGTAGTATGTAGTCGATTGTAGTAGTCTGTAGTAGACTGTAGCTGTCTGTAGTATTCTGTAATAGACTGTAGTAGTTTGTAGTGGATTGTCGTAGCTTCAGTCTGTAGCTAAATGTAGTAGACTGTAGTCAAATGTAGTTGTTTGTATTGGCTCTGTAGTCGTGTGTATAGTCTGTAATAGACTGTAGTAGTTTGTAGAGGACCTTATTAGACTGTAGTAGTATGTAATAGACTGTAGTAGTTTGTAGTGGACTGTCGTAGCTTCAGTCTGTAGCTAATTGTAGTAGACTGTAGTCAAATGTAGTAGTCTGTAATACACAGTAGTAGTTTGTAGAGGACTATATTAGATGGTAGTAGTATGTAGTCAAGTGTAGTAGTCTGTAGTGGACTGTAGTAGACTGTAGTAGTCTGTAGTAGCTTCAGTTGTGTAAAGCTGATTGTAGTAGACTGTAATCAAATGTAGTCATTAGACAGTAGTAGTTTGTAGAGGACCTTATTAGACTGTAGTAGTTTGTAATAGACTGTAGTAGTTTGTAGAGGACTGTATTAGTATTAATTAATCGACTGTAGATACAGAGATGTGGTCACTGTCCGTGGTAGAGTCTTGTAGCCTGTAGTACTCTGTAGTATTCTGTAGTACTCTGTAGTACTCTGTAGTAGTAGTGTGTAGTATTGTGTAGTACTCTGTAGTACTCTGTAGTATTCTGTAGTAGTAGTGTGTAGTATTGTGTAGTAGTCTGTAGTAGTCTGTAGTACTCTGTAGTAGTAGTGTGTAGTACTCTGTAGTACTCTGTAGTAGTAGTGTGTAGTATTGTGTAGTACTCTGTAGTAGTAGTGTGTAGTACTCTGCAGTATTCTGTAGTAGTCTGTAGTACTCTGTAGTAGTAGTGTGTAGTACTCTGTAGTACTCTGTAGTAGTAGTGTGTAGTATTGTGTAGTAGTCTGTAGTAGTCTGTAGTACTCTGTAGTAGTAGTGTGTAGTATTGTCTAGTACTCTGTAGTACTCTGTAGTACTCTGTAGTAGTAGTGTGTAGTACTGTGTAGTATCAGGTGTTTTGCTATTGAAACTTCCCATGAACTTCATCTCTTTCCTTGTGTTTTTCCTCCTTGTGTTTTCAGTGCTGAACCAAACAGCTGCCGTTTTAATCCAATCCACTTCTGCAGGAAAAGTCTGGAGGAGAAGAGTTTCAACACATATGGAGTCAACAACCGGCCGTTTTCTCTTTTCTCCCTTTTCCCGCAGCAGCTCAGTGGAAGACGCCCAGAGGGCCGTCAGCAGAAGAAAGATGATTTAATCCGCTTAGTATTTACCTTCCTACGCAGGTTTTCATCAGACCAGGGACCATCTGGACCTCAGACCACATCTCTGACCTTTATCTCACGGCTGTATTTTCCTTTTAAAGAAGTTAATTGCAAAAAAAAAAACAGATTGATGGTGGAAAAGGGACAATTACAGGCCGCCGGAGGAAAGGTGGAGCGGAGAATAACCTGCGTTACTCCCAGTTGTTAGCACGGTAAACGCTCACACACACACACACACACACACACACACACACACACACACACACACACACACACACACACACACACACATCAAATGGAAAGCTGCCAATTCAATTCAGTTGCCTTCATTTCACATAAACACACACACACACACACTTCACTTCTGCTGCCAGGAGACATTTGAGCCCATTCTTCCTCTGTTATTCCCTCGATCAATTAAAGTAATTGATTGGCTGCCCGGTCCACAGTGTGTGTTAGTGTTTATCTGCACACACACACACACACACACACACACACACACCTCAGCCACAACAACAATCAGATATGCTGTTTCTGTTTGGCTGATACACATCTGTCAAACTGCGTCTGAGCTATTGATCTCAGATCTGTGGGCGTTTACAGTAGCAGAGGCGTCTTCCTGAGATCTGGCAACGTCAACGCTCAACACTTGTGTCTGTGTTGGATCCAGAATGAAAGGAGAGTTGTTGTTTGTTTTAGAGGAGGAGGAGGAGGAGGAGGAGGAGGAAGGTGAAAACCCAGCAGCTACTGGATTATCTGAGATAAGTGATCGTTACTATTCAGACTTCAAAAGAGAATGAAGTGTCTTTAGCTCCAAGTCTAGAGTCTAGTTGACTGTAGTAGTCTGTAGTAGATGTTGTAGTTGTTTGTAGTAATCTGTGGTAGATGTTGTAGTTGTTTGTAGTAGTCTGTAGTAGATGTTGTAGTTGTTTGTAGTAATCTGTAGTAGATGTTGTAGTTGTTTGTAGTAATCTGTAGCAGATGTTGTAGTTGTTTGTAGTAGATGTTGTAGTAGTTTGTAGTAATCTGTAGTAGATGTTGTAGTTGTTTGTAGTAATCTGTAGTAGATGTTGTAGTTGTTTGTAGTAATCTGTGGTAGATGTTGTAGTTGTTTGTAGTAGTCTGTAGTAGATGTTGTAGTTGTTTGTAGTAATCTGTAGTAGATGTTGTAGTAGTTTGTAGTAATCTGTAGTAGATGTTGTAGTTGTAGTAATCTGTAGTAGATGTTGTAGTAGTTTGTAGTAGTCTGTAGTAGATGTTGTAGTTGTTTGTAGTAGTCTGTAGTAGATGTTGTAGTAGTTTGTAGTAATCTGTAGTAGACTGAAGTCGTCCGTAGTAGACTGTAGTTGTTTGTAGTAGTCTGTAGTAGATGTTGTAGTTGTTTGTAGTAGTCTGTAGTAGATGTTGTAGTTGTTTGTAGTAATCTGTGGTAGATGTTGTAGTTGTTTGTAGTAGTCAGTAGTAGATGTTGTAGTAGTTTGTAGTAATCTGTAGTAGATGTTGTAGTAGTTTGTAGTAATCTGTAGTAGATGTTGTAGTAGTTTGTAGTAGTCTGTAGTAGATGTTGTAGTTGTTTGTAGTAGTCTGTAGTAGATGTTGTAGTTGTTTGTAGTAATCTGTAGTAGATGTTGTAGTTGTTTGTAGTAGTCTGTAGTAGATGTTGTAGTTGTTTGTAGTAATCTGTAGTAGACTGAAGTCGTCCGTAGTAAACTGTAGTTGTTTGTAGTAGTCTGTAGTAGATGTTGTAGTTGTTTGTAGTAGTCTGTAGTAGATGTTGTAGTTGTTTGTAGTAATCTGTAGTAGACTGAAGTCGTCCGTAGTAAACTGTAGTTGTTTGTAGTAGTCTCCATTAGATTGTAATAGACTTGAGTAATCTGTAGCTGTCTGTAGCTGTAGCTGTACCTGTAGTAGACTGCAGTAGTCTGTAGTAGACTGTAGTACTCTTTAGTAGTCTGTAGTAGTGTGTAGTAAACTGTAGTACTCTGTAGTACACTGTAGTAGTCTGTAGTGGTGTGTAGTAGACTGTAGTAGTCTGTAGTAGTGTGTAGTAGTCTGTAGTGGTGTGTAGTAGACTGTAATAGTGCGTAGTACTGTATAGTAGACTGTAGTACTCTGTAGTACTCTATAGTACACTGTAGTACTCTGTAGTACACTGTAGTACACTGTAGTAGTGTGTAGTATACTGTAGTACTCTGTAGTACACTGTAGTACACTGTAGTACTCTGTAGTACACTGTAGTACACTGTAGTAGACTCCAACCATTGTGTAGTGTTTACACCTGAAATCTATAACAACATGAGTTTTTCCTTATATAGATGAAGTGCTGCTGTAGTTGGGGTCAGAGGTCAACAGACAGTCGTCAGGCTTGTGTTTCATGCTGCTGGAGTGATGCTGAGTCCAGCATCACAACATCAGCTTTACTGAACAGAAACACGCCAGCTATTGTTCCTGTTGGTGTGTGTGTGTATGCATGCTGCTTGGACCTGTCTGCTGGGTGTGTTACAAGTGTGTGTGTGTGTGTGTATGTGTGTGTGTGGCTAATTGTTTCGTTCTCGCCGCCATGTCACTATTAGCATTCTGCAGCTGGACGTGGAGGAAAAGGGTGAGCTCAACCTTGTCTGAGAAAAGAGGAAAAGTAGATGAGTGAAAACAACAGAGCTGCTTGGAGAATGTGTGTGTGTGTGTGTGTGTGTGTGTGTGTGTGTGTGTGTGTGTGTGTGTGTGTGTGTGTGTGTGTGTGTGTGTGTGTATGTGTGTGTGTGTCAAACGCTTGAGAATCGAAACAAGCGGCATGAATATGGATGTATTGGATGGAGCCACAAAGCCAATGAATACATCATTAAAGGCAGCGGCTCTGTGTGTGTGTGTGTGTGTGTGTGTGTGTGTGTGTGTGTGTGTGTGTGTGTGTGTGTGTGTGTGTGTGTGTGTGTGTGTGTGTGTGTGTGTGTGTGTGTGTGTGTGTGTGTGTGTGTGTGTGTGTGTGTGTCTTAATAAGAGTCAATAGGTGTAATTGTCTGTACTGACCTCAGTGTTTTTATGGATGTTAAACCTTTGTGTTTCACCTCTTTGTTCTCGGGTGTATTTAATAATTAGAAGTGATAAACTCTGCATTCTTAACTGTAATGTTAATGACAGGTGGCAACATTAAATTAGCATGTTTATTACTTTCTGTACACGAGCCATTTTCATTTTGATCTGAGGCCGAGCTGCTATTGTTGTAAATGTTTGGTCGAAACTCTGGGAGGGAATTCTGAACAATGTTGGAATGTGTGTGTGTGTGTGTGTGTGTGTGGTGGTATCAGGTGTGTGTGTGGTGATATCAGGTGTGTGTGGTGGTGTCAGGTGTGTGTGTGTGGTGGTATCAGGTGTGTGTGTGTGGTGGTATCAGGTGTGTGTGTGTGGTGGTATCAGGTGTGTGTGTGTGGTGGTATCAGGTGTGTGTGTGTGTGTGTGTGTGGTGGTATCAGGTGTGTGTGGTGGTATCAGGTGTGTGTGTGGTGGTATCAGGTGTGTGTGTGGTGGTATCAGGTGTGTGTGGTGGTATCAGGTGTGTGTGTGGTGGTATCAGGTGTGTGTGTGGTGGTATCAGGTGTGTGTGGTGGTATCAGGTGTGTGTTTCCTGGTATCAGGTGTGTGTGTGGTGGTATCAGGTGTGTGTTTCCTGGTATCAGGTGTGTGTTTCCTGGTATCAGGTGTGTGTGGTGCTATCAGGTGTGTATTTCCTGGTATCAGGTGTGTTTCCTGGTATCAGGTGTGTGTGGTGGTATCAGGTGTGTGTGGTGGTATCAGGTGTGTGTTTCCTGGTATCAGGTGTGTGTTTCCTGGTATCAGGTGTGTGTTTCCTGGTATCAGATGTGTGTGGTGGTATCAGGTGTGTGTTTCCTGGTATCAGGTGTGTGTTTCCTGGTATCAGATGTGTGTGGTGGTATCAGGTGTGTGTTTCCTGGTATCAGGTGTGTGTTTCCTGGTATCAGGTGTGTGTGGTGGTATCAGGTGTGTGTTTCCTGGTATCAGGTGTGTGTGGTGGTATCAGGTGTGTGTTTCCTGGTATCAGGTGTGTGTTTCCTGGTATCAGGTGTGTGTTTCCTGGTATCAGGTGTGTGTGGTGGTATCAGGTGTGTGTTTCCTGGTATCAAGTGTGTGTGGTGGTTTCAGGTGTGTGTTTCCTGGTATCAGGTGTGTGTTTCTTGGTATCAGGTGTGTGTGGTGGTATCAGGTGTGTGTTTCCTGGTATCAGGTGTGTGTGGTGGTATCAGATGTGTGTGGTGGTATCAGGTGTGTGTTTCCTGGTATCAGGTGTGTGTGGTGGTATCAGGTGTGTGTTTCCTGGTATCAGGTGTGTGTGGTGGTATCAGGTGTGTGTTTCCTGGTATCAGGTGTGTGTTTCCTGGTATCAGGTGTGTGTTTCCTGGTATCAGGTGTGTGTGGTGGTATCAGGTGTGTGTTTCCTGGTATCAAGTGTGTGTGGTGGTTTCAGGTGTGTGTTTCCTGGTATCAGGTGTGTGTTTCTTGGTATCAGGTGTGTGTGGTGGTATCAGGTGTGTGTTTCCTGGTATCAGGTGTGTGTGGTGGTATCAGGTGTGTGTTTCCTGGTATCAGGTGTGTGTTTCCTGGTATCAGGTGTGTGTGGTGGTATCAGGTGTGTGTTTCCTGGTATCAGGTGTGTGTGGTGGTATCAGGTGTGTGTTTCCTGGTATCAAGTGTGTGTGGTGGTTTCAGGTGTGTGTTTCCTGGTATCAAGTGTGTGTTTCCTGGTATCAGGTGTGTGTGGTGGTATCAGGTGTGTGTGGTGGTTTCAGGTGTGTGTTTCCTTGTATCAGGTGTGTGTGGTGGTATCAGGTGTGTGTTTCCTGGTATCAAGTGTGTGTGGTGGTTTCAGGTGTGTGTTTCCTGGTATCAGGTGTGTGTTTCCTGGTATCAGGTGTGTGTGGTGGTATCAGGTGTGTGTGGTGGTATCAGGTGTGTGTGGTGGTATCAGGTGTGTGTTTCCTTGTATCAGGTGTGTGTGGTGGTACCAGGTGTGTGTGTGGTGGTATCAGGTGTGTGTTTCCTGGTATCAGGTGTGTGTGGTGGTATCAGGTGTGTGTGGTGGTATCAGGTGTGTGTTTCCTTGTATCAGGTGTGTGTGGTGGTATCAGGTGTGTGTTTCCTTGTATCAGGTGTGTGTGGTGGTATCAGGTGTGTGTGGTGGTATCAGGTGTGTGTTTCCTGGTATCAGGTGTGTGTGGTGGTATCAGGTGTGTGTTTCCTGGTATCAGGTGTGTGTGTGTGTGTGTTGACCATTGTAAAAGACAGCCGCTGCTTCCAACTGGATCAGAGCTGGTGAATAATATTAATTTTGGCACCAAAGACTTGATCCAGTTATTAAAACATTAAAAGGTCACAGAATCACACTGGAAACGATTCTCTGTGTCTCCTTGATTAAACCAACGTTGGCAGAGGCCTAATTTCTCTTTGCTTTGGGATAAATTCTTATTTCTATTCATTATATTATTCATTTTATCCTTTTATCTCTGGCCTTTTCCCCACCTCATCTCTAAGATGTTTCACACATTTCTGGACCAGGCTCTTTTCATCCCTCTGAGCATTAATCACGTCTCTGTAAAGATATTTCATCTCCGTGCCCAAAGAAATCTGACTTTCCTTTGTTGGATTGTGCCGTGTCATCGTGGGTCTCCAGTACAGGATGGCGTCGTTCTCCGCAATCAAAGTTACAGTTTGTTCTCGACACTCTTGGTGCAGAACAAACTCTTTTTGCCGTGAGCGGTATTCTTCTTTCAGTCGTTTAACATCCAGTAATCTGAAAGTCATTGGCCCGTTTCTTTCTGCCTGACTAGGTTCTTCCATCCTCTCAGAAACTAAAGCCTCGACTCTTAGGAACAGATTCTGAATTTGCAAGTTAACCTCTGAATACAAACTGTCAAAAAATGTTAGTTTGTTGTATGTTGTTGGAAGCCAAGTGTGTGCTAAAGTGCCCTCTAGGAGCTAGATCATCTGATAAAGTGCCCTCTTTGGAGCTAAAACGTGTCTTAAAGTGTCTCTAGGAGCCAAAATGTGCTAAAATGCCTTCTTGGGGGCTAAATAGCATGTTACAGTACCTTCTCTAAATGCCCTTTAGGAGCCAACGTGCTCCAGAGGAGCTAAAAAGTCTGCTCAAGTGCCCTCCTGAGAGCTAAAATGCCTGTTAAAGTGCCCTCTATAGGAGCCAAAACATGTGCTCAAGTACCCTCTTGGGAGCTAAAAGGCATAGTAAGGTGCCATCTAGGAGCCAAAAAGTGTGCTCAAGTGCCCTCTTGAGAGCTAAAAAGCATGTTAAAGTGCCCTCTAGGAGCCAAAACGTTTGTTAAGGTGCTCCAGAGGAGCTAAAAAATGTGCTCAAGTGCCCTCTTGAGTAAGGTAAGGTGCCCTCTAGGAGCCAAAACGTGTTAAAGTGCCCTCCTGGAAGCCAAAATGAGTGCTAAAATGCCCACTTGGGAGATAAAAGCCTGTTAAAATGCTCTCCAGGAGCCAAACTGTGTGCTATAGTGCCCCCTAGGAGCTAAAAAGTGTGCTTAAGTGCCCTCTTGGGAGCTAAAATGCATAGTAAGGTGCCATCCAGGAGCCAAAATGAGTGCTAAAATGCCCACTTGGAAGCTAAAAAGCATGTTAAAGTGCCCTCTAGGAAGCTGGAATGTGTGCTAAAGTGCTCCAGAGGAGCTAAAAAGTGTGCTCAAGTGCCATCTTGAGAGCTAAAATGCCCTCTTAGAAAAATAAGAGCCTGTTAAAGTGCTCTCCGGGAGCCAAAATGTGTGCTATAGTGCCCTCTAGGAGCTAAAAAGTGTCCTCAAGTGCCCTCTTAGGAGCTATTAAGCATGTTAAAGTGCCCTTTAGGAGTCAAAAGTGCCCTCTTGAGACCTAAAAAGCATGGTAAGGTGCCCTCTAGGAGCCAAAATGTGTTAAAGTGCCCTCCTGGAAGCCAAAATGAGTGCTAAAATGCCCACTTGGGAGCTAGAAAGCATGTTAAAGTGCCCTCTAGGAGCCAAAACGTGTGCTCAAGTGCCCTCTTGGGAGCTAAAAAGCATAGTTAGGTGCCCTCTAGGAGCCAAAATGTGTTAAATTGCCCTCCTGGAAGCCAAAATGAGTGCTAAAATGCCCACTTGGGAGATAAAAGCCTGTTAAAGTGCTCCCCAGGAGCCAAAATGTGTGCTATAGTGCCCTCTAGGAGCTAAAAAGTGTCCTCAAGTGCCCTCTTAGAAGCTAAATAAGCATGTTAAAGTGCCCTAAAAAGCATGGTAAGGTGTCCTCTAGGAGCCAAAACGTGTGTTAAAGTGCCCTCCTGGAAGCCAAAATGAGTGCTAAAGTGCCCTCCAAGAGCTAAAAAGTCCCTTCAAGTGCCCTCCTAGGCGCTATTAAGCATGTTAAAGTGCCCTTTAGGAGTCAAAAGTGCCCTCTTGAGAATTAAAAAGCATGGTAAGGTGCCCTCTAGGAGCCAGAATGAGTTCTAAAATGCCCACTTGGGAGCTGAAAAGCATGTTAAAGTGCCCTCTAGGAGCCAGAACATGTGCTAAAGTGCCCCCTAGGAGCTAAAAAGTGCACTCAAGTGCCCTCTAGGAGCCAAAACGTGTTAAAGTGCCTTCCTGGAAGCCAAAATGAGTGCTAAAATGCCCACTTGGGAGCTAAAAAGCATGTTAAAGTGCCCTCTAGGAGCCACAACATGTGCTAAAGTGCCCTTTTGGGAGCCCCTGCCCTCAAAAAGTCTACATGCACCTGTTCAATTGTCCTTATATGAATGGAAATTGTCCATTTCCCTTAACGATGATGCCTCAAATGTGTCCACCAGGTGGCGGTAGTCACTGGATGCCAGTCTTGGGGACAACAAAGGGACAAAAAGGTTTTATTTAGAGAGAAGAAGAAGAAGAATCCTTCCAGATACAACCTAAATCATTGATAGAATGAAATGAAAGGAGTTTAGCTCAGTATATGGTTTGTAAAACATTTACTTTCTGTATTCTCTTCCATCTCACATCAAACAATTCAGCTCATATTAATCCCTGCAAACAACAGCCACATCATGAAAAATAAATAGTCTTTGCTCGAAAAGCTGTGAAATACTTTCGCAGCCGTGGAAGTTGATTTTCAAGTTGCTGCTTCTCCTCAAATGAAATCACACTTACTGCTTCATTGTGTGAGTGAAACAGCCTCCTGGTTCCTGCAGACTGCCGTGTGATTGCAGCTCTGACTGTCTGTCTCCTGGACAAATTGGATTCTGGTCTATTTTCTGCCGCTGTGGGCGGAGAAATTGGCGTCTCTGCCTCTTCTTTGAATGAATTTAAACCCCGAGTGTCTGCTCAGCTGCTGAATGAAGCTGGAGGGATTTCATGTTTGGCTTTATACTGATAAACCTGCCTCTTTACGATTATAAATAACCAATTAAATGTTGGATAAAAATGGACTCACGTTGCTGATCGGGCAAAAACAATCTATACTTAAATGTAAGAAAATAGAACATTTGTTATGCTTTTTATTTGTTTCTTAGTTTTTTAATATTTAGCACAATGGGGGGGGTCACAGACGTGTGCTAAAATGTCCCCTAGGAGCCAAAACGCATGTTAAAGTGCCCAAAATTATGCATGTAGTGCCCTCTAGGTGCCAAAATGTGTGTTAAATTGCGCTCTTTGGAACTAAAATATGCCCTTTCAGGAAATAAAATGTGTTAAAGTGCCCTCATGGGAGCCAAAACCTGTACTTAAGTGCCTTCTTGGGAGTTGAAACACACATTAAAGTGACCTCCTGGGAGCCAAAACACATTAAAGTGCCCTCTTGGGATTTAAAATGCATGGTAAAGTGCCCTCTTGGGATTTAAAATGCATGGTAAAGTGCCCTCTTGGGAGGTAAAGACTATTAAAGTGGCCTCCTAAAAGTTAAAATGTGTGTTAATCTGCCCTCTTGGAACCAAAATAATGTGTGTAGTGCTCTTTTCAGGAAGTAAAACAGGTTAAAGAGCGCTCCTGAGAACCAAAACCTGTACTTAAGTGCCTTCTAGAGGCTAAAACATATATTAAAGTGCCCTCTTGGGAGTTGAAACGCACATTTAAGTGCCCCCTTCGGAGCTAAAACGTGTGTTAAAGTGCCTTGGGAGCTAACACATATGTTGACACACATTTTGGAACCCAAAACATGTGTTAAAGTGCCCTTTTAGGAACTAAAACCTGTGCTTAAATGCCTTCTAGAATCCAAAACCTACGTTAAAGTGCCCTTGTGCAAGCTAATACATATGTTAACACACATTTCTGAACCCAAAACACGTTAAAGTGCCCTCTTTGGAACTAAAATATGTTAATGAGCCCTCCTGGGAGCCAAAACCTGTATTAAAGTGCCCTCTTTGGAGCTATTCTGTATGTTAAGGTGGTTAAAAACCATGTTAAAGTGCCCTCTTTGGAACAAAAAGGTGTTAAAGTGCCCTCTTGGAACCAAAATAATGTGTGTAGTGCCCTTTAGGAGCCAAAACATGTGTTAAAGTGCCCTCTTTGGAACTAAAATATGTTAATGAGTCCTCCTGGGGGCCAAAACCTGTACTTAAGTGCCTTCTAGAAGCCAAAACATGTATTAAAGTGCCCTCCTGGGAGCCAAAATCTGTGCTAAAGTGCCTTCTAGAAGTCAAAACCTTTGTTAAAGTACCTTTTTATGAGTTAACATATATGTTAAAGTGCCCTCTTTGGTACTAAAATATGTTAAAATGTCTTTTTAGGAACTAAAATGTGTTAAAGTGCCCTCCTGGGAGCCAAAATCTGTGCTTAGGTGCCAAAACCTATGTTAAAGTGCCCTTTTGCAAGCTAATACATATGTTAACACACATTTCTGAACCCAAAACGTGTGTTAAAGTGCCCTCTTTGGAACTAAAATATGTTAATGAGCCCTCCTGGGTGTCAAAACCTGTACTTAAGTGCCTTCTAGAAGCCAAAACATGTATTAAAGTGCCCTCTTGGGAGTTGAAACGCACATTTAAGTGCCCTATTGGGAGCTATTTTTTATGTTCAGGTGGTTAAAAACCATGTTAAAGTTTCCTCTTGAGGGCTAAAATCTTTGTTAAAGTGCCCTCTTTGGAGCTATTCTGTATGTTAAGGTGGTTAAAACCCATGTTAAAGTGCCCTCTTTGGAACAAAAACGTGTTAAAGTGCCCTCTTGGAACCAAAATAATGTGTGTAGTGCCCTTTAGGAGCCAAAACATGTGTTAAAGTGCCCTCTTTGGAACTAAAATATGTTAATGAGCCCTCCTGGGGGCCAAAACCTGTACTTAAGTGCCTTCTAGAAGCCAAAACATGTATTAAAGTGCCCTCCTGGGAGCCAAAATCTGTGCTGAAGTGCCTTCTAGAAGTCAAAACCTTTGTTAAAGTACCTTTTTAGGAGTTAACATATATGTTAAAGTGCCCTCTTTGGTACTAAAATATGTTAAAATGTCTTTTTAGGAACTAAAATGTGTTAAAGTGCCCTCCTGGGAGCCAAAATCTGTGCTTAGGTGCCAAAACCTATGTTAAAGTGCCCTTTTGCAAGCTAATACATATGTTAACACACATTTCTGAACCCAAAACGTGTGTTAAAGTGCCCTCTTTGGAACTAAAATATGTTAATGAGCCCTCCTGGGTGTCAAAACCTGTACTTAAGTGCATCCTAGAAGCCAAAACATGTATTAAAGTGCCCTCTTGGGAGTTGAAACACACATTTAAGTGCCCTATTGGGAGTTGAAACACACATTTAAGTGCCCTATTGGGAGCTATTTTTTATGTTCAGGTGGTTAAAAACCATGTTAAAGTTTCCTCTTTGGAACAAAAACGTGTTAAAGTGCCCTCTTGGAACCAAAATAATGTGTGTAGTGCCCTTTAGGAGCCAAAACGTGTGTTAAAGTGCCCTCTTTGGAACTAAAATATGTTAATGAGCCCTCCTGGGTGTCAAAACCTGTACTTAAGTGCCTTCTAGAAGCCAAAACATGTATTAAAGTGCCCTATTGGGAGCTATTTTGTATGTTAAGGTGGTAAAACCATGTTAAAGTGCCTTCTTGGGAGCTAAAAGGATGTTAAAGTGCCCCTTTTTTGTCCTTTTCAACCCTACCCTTTAAAACATCTGTGTTTAATAATCTGTTTCCTCTTCTTGTTTATCTCCAAATATATATATATATATATATATATATATATATATATATAAAAGAGCTCTGCATCTTTATGAATTCCTTTATCCCCAGCGACATACTGGCCTTGAATAAAACAAATAATTGGTGGACATTATTTGTTTTTATTCCCCCTAGAATGGATAAAAAAAAAACTGCTGGTAATAATATCTGCTAATTTTGTGCTTTGTATTTGTATTAACGTGGTTTATGTTGTGGAAAATCTAATCGAATCCTCCAAACATTTCCCTCCGCTCGGCTCGTTTTAACCAGAGCGTTTCTTAATTTTAGTGCCTGGAAGCAGAATCGCTGGATATCTGAATGAATAGCGGAGGATTATTGAGTCCTTTCTCTGCAGGTCGGGGTTTTAAATCCGGAGATCTGGAGAGAAAAGTGAAGCAGGAGAAGGAGAGTGACAGTTTAGATGAAGAGATAAACATGTGGGAACCTTTTCTGGATGTTTGCAGTCTGGTTTTTAGAAGATTAGGAGGAGGAGATTACAGGATGAAGACGATGAAAGGGAATAAAGGACGAAATCCCTAATCCGGAATTTAATTTCCCCACTTAAACCGATATTTATGGAGATAAATTCACATGGATGTCAGCTTGTTACCGTGGAACGAAGCGTAAATGTCGAACCTTTTTAATCCGGGAGGATGTGAGCTGCTTGTAATGAGCTAAGAAGGGATTTCTGTGAGAAAAGGTTGTCGCTTGTATGTGAAAACCAAGAAAACCTATGTTAAAGTGCCCTTTTGCAAGCTAATACATGTGTTAACACACATTTCTAAACCCCAAACATGTGTTAAAGTGCCCTCTTTGGAAGTAAAATATGTTAAAATGTCCTTTTAGGAACTAAAACATGCATTAAAGTGCCCTCTTGGGAGCCAAAACCTGTGCTAAAGTGCCTTCTAGAAGACAAAACGTGTATTAACGTGCCCTCCTGGGAGCCAAAACCTGTGCTTAGGTGCCTTCTACAATCCAAAACCTATGTTAAAGTGCCCTTTTGCAAGCTAATACATATGTTAAAGTGCTAATACATATGTTAACACACATTTTAAAAGCTTAAATGTATGTTAAAGTGCCCTCTTTGGTGCTAAAATATGTTAAAATGTGCCTAAAAGGTGCCTTCTAGAAGCCAAAACTTATGTTAAAGTGCCCTTTTGCAAGCTAATACATATGTTAACACACATTTTAGAACCCAAAACGTGTTAAAGTGCCCTTTTAGGTACTAAAACCTGTGCTTAAATGCTTTCTAGAATCCAAAACATGTCTTAAAGTGCCCTCTTTGGAACTAAAATATATTAAAATGCCCTTTTAGGAACTAATACATGTGTTAAAGTGCCCTCCTGGGAGCCAAGACCTGTGCTTAAAGGCCTTCTAGAATCCCAAATCTGTATTAAAGTGCCCTTTTGGGAGCTAACACATAAGTTAACACACATTTTGGAACCCAAAACATGTGCTAAAGTGCCCTTTTGGGAGCTAATACATATGTTAAAGTGCTAATACATATGTTAACACACATTTCCGAACCCAAAACATGTGTTAAAGTGCCCTCTTTGGAACTAAAATATATTAAAATGCCCTTTTAGGAACTAAAACATGTGTTAAAGTGCCCTCCTGGGAGCCAAGACCTGTGCTTAAAGGCCTTCTAGAAGCCGAAATCTGCATTAAAGTGCCCTTTTTGGAGCTAACACACATTTTGGAACCCAAAACGTGTTAAAGTGCCCTTTTAGGAAATAAAACCTGTCCTTAAAAGCCTTCTAGAAGCCCAAATCTTTATTAAAGTGCCCTTTTGGGGGCTAACACATATGGTAACCCACATTTCGGAACCCAAAACATGTCTTAAAGTACCCTCTTTGGAACTAAAATATATTAAAATGGCCTTTTAGGAACTAAAACATGTGTTAAAGTGCCCTCCTGGGAGCCAAAACCTGTGCTTAAAGGCCTTCTAGAAGCTGAAATCTGCATTAAAGTGCCCTTTTGGGAGCTAACACATAAGTTAACACACATTTTGGAACCCAAAACATGTGCTAAAGTGCCCTTTTGGGAGCTAATACATATGTTAAAGTGCTAATACATATGTTAACACACATTTCGGAACCCAAAACATGTGCTAAAGTGCCCTCTTTGGAACTAAAATATATTAAAATGGCCTTTTAGGAACTAATACATGTGTTAAAGTGCCCTCCTGGGAGCCAAGACCTGTGCTTAAAGGCCTTCTAGAAGCCGAAATCTGCATTAAAGTGCCCTTTTGGGAGCTAACACATAAGTTAACACACATTTTGGAACCCAAAACATGTGCTAAAGTGCCCTTTTGGGAGCTAATACATATGTTAAAGTGCTAATACATATGTTAACACACATTTCGGAACCCAAAACATGTGTTAAAGTGCCCTCTTTGGAACTAAAATATATTAAAATGCCCTTTTAGGAACTAATACATGTGTTAAAGTGCCCCCCTGGGAGCCAAGACCTGTGCTAAAGTGCCTTCTAGAAGCCAAAATGTGTGTTAAAGTGCCCTTTTAGGAGCTAACACTTATGTTAAAGTGCCCTTTTGGGAGCTAATACATATGTTAACACACATTTCTGAACCCAAAACATGTGTTAAAGTGCCCTCTTTGGAACTAAAATATATTAAATTGCCCTTTTAGGAACTAAAACATGTGTTAAAGTGCCCTCCTGGGAGCCAAAACGTGTGTTAAAGTGCCCTTTTAGGAGCTAACACTTATGTTAAAGTGCCAATACATATGTTAACACACATTTCGGAACCCAAAACATGTGTTAAAGTGCCCTCTTTGGAACTAAAATATATTAAAATGCCCTTTTAGGAACTAATACATGTGTTAAAGTGCCCTCCTGGGAGCCAAGACCTGTGCTTAAAGGCCTTCTAGAAGCCCAAATCTGTATTAAAGTGCCCTTTTGGGAGCTAACACATATGTTAACACACATTTTGGAACCCAAAACATGTGTTAAAGTGCCCTCTTTGGAACTAAAATATATTAAAATGGCCTTTTAGGAACTATAACGTGTGCTAAAGTGCCCTTTTGGGAGCTAACACATATATTAGCACACATTTTGGAACTAAAACGTGTTAAAGTGCCCACTCGGGACCCAAATCAACAGTTATTTCATGTTCTGTTGGTTGTTTTAGTTCATTTCTTTAACCTTCAATTATGCCTCTGCATGCATTATCAAAGAAAACCTTGAAATCTCCATTTTAATTATTGCCATGCAGCAGAGTAGAATGTGAATCAGCCGCAGATTGATGTAACAGGTGGATTCACTCGGTGGAATTCAAGGACAACAGGGGAAACGTGGTGTTGATTCTCGCTTGTTTGTCATTTTATGCCGACAATAAAACAGCCTTGGCTGTGATTCATGGCTGCTGCTGCAGTGATTCAGGGATCAGGGACGGACACAAGTTTACATTCTCCTTTTATAAAGAGGTGCAGAGGTGTTTGGAAGTAATGGAGGATCTGCTGCTTGACCCGGATCAATACTGTGAAAGACGGTGATTCTCAAACCTTTTTCTGTCTGACTCCGTTTCAGAGGAAGAAAAATGTCCTCGAAACGTCTCCGTGTTGAATTTGTAATTCAAACAACTTTTTATTTTGGAGGTTTTCCTTTTTTTGAATAATAGAAGAAGAGAATTGGATCAATTCCTTTTTAAATAAACCGGTTAGATTCATCAGAAAAAAAAACAGTAAAATTTTAAATAAGTTTGTTAGAAGAGTGCAAATAAAATATGATCTGTGCAAAATTAAACTAATATTAGTTATATTTATATTATCAAAATAATACCACTATAACACCACTATAATACTACTATAATATCACTATAATATCACTGTAATACCACTAGTCACACTAGTATAATACCACTATAATACCACTATAATACTACTATAATACCACTATAATACCACTATAACACCACTATAATACTACTATAATATCACTATAATACCACTATAATATCACTATAATACTACTATAATACCACTATAATAACACTATAATAACACTATAATACTACTATAATACCACTATAATAACACTATAATAACACTATAATACCACTATAATACCACTATAATACTACTATAATACCACTATAATAACACTATAATAACACTATAATACTACTATAATACCACTATAATAACACTATAATAACACTATAATACCACTATAATACCACTATAATACCACTATAATACTACTATAATACCACTATAATAACACTATAATAACACTATAATACTACTATAATACCACTATAATAACACTATAATAACACTATAATACCACTATAATACCACTATAATAACACTATAATAACACTATAATAACACTATAATACCACTATAATACCACTATAATACCACTATAATAACACTATAATAACACTATAATAACACTATAATAACACTATAATACCACAATAATACTACTATAATACCACGGTAACACTAGTATAATACTACTATAATACCACAATAATACTACTATAATACCACGGTAACACTAGTATAATACTACTATAATACTACTATAATACCACTGTAACACTAGTATAATACTACTATAATACTACTATAATACTACTATAATACCACTAGTCACACTAGTATAATACCACTATAATACCACTATAATACTACTATAATAACACTGTAACACTAGTATAATACTACTATAATATCACTGTAATATCACTGTAATACCACTAGTCACACTAGTATAATACTACTATAATACCACTATAATACCACTATAATACCACTATAATACCACTATAATACCACTATAATAACACTATAATACCACTGTTATAGCACTATGTTATCACTGTAATATCACTGTAACACCACAATAATACTACTATAATACCACGGTAACACTAGTATAATACTACTATAATACTACTATAATACTACTATAATACCACAATAATACTACTATAATACCACTGTAACAGTACTTATATACAACCATCCTACTATACTACCACAGTAACAGTACTTGTATACTACCACAGTAACAGTACTTGTATAGTACCACAGTGTAACAGTACTTGTATAGTACCACAGTAACAGTACTTGTATAGTACCACAGTAACAGTACTTGTATAGTACCACAGTAACAGTACTTGTATAGTACCATCCTCCTATACTCCCACAGTGTAACAGTACTTGTATAGTACCACAGTGTAACAGTACTTGTATACTCCCACAGTGTAACAGTACTTGTATACTCCCACAGTGTAACAGTACTTGTATAGTACCACAGTGTAACAGTATAGTACCACAGTAACAGTACTTGTATACTACCACAGTAACAGTACTTGTATACTCTCACAGTGTAACAGTACTTGTATAGTACCACAGTAACAGTACTTGTATACTCTCACAGTGTAACAGTACTTGTATACTACCACAGTAACAGTACTTGTATACTACCACAGTAACAGTACTTGTATACTCTCACAGTGTAACAGTACTTGTATACTACCACAGTAACAGTACTTGTATACTACCACAGTAACAGTACTTGTATACTCTCACAGTGTAACAGTACTTGTATACTACCACAGTAACAGTACTTGTATACTACCACAGTAACAGTACTTGTATACTCTCACAGTGTAACAGTACTTGTATACTACCACAGTAACAGTACTTGTATACTACCACAGTAACAGTACTTGTATACTCCCACAGTGTAACAGTACTTGTATACTACCACAGTAACAGTACTTGTATACTCTCACAGTGTAACAGTACTTGTATACTACCACAGTGTAACAGTACTTGTATACTACCACAGTAACAGTACTTGTATACTCTCACAGTGTAACAGTACTTGTATACTACCACAGTGTAACAGTACTTGTATACTACCACAGTAACAGTACTTGTATACTCTCACAGTGTAACAGTACTTGTATACTACCACAGTAACAGTACTTGTATACTCTCACAGTGTAACAGTACTTGTATACTCCCACAGTGTAACAGTACTTGTATAGTACCACAGTAACAGTACTTGTATACTACCACAGTGTAACAGTACTTGTATAGTACCACAGTAACAGTACTTGTATAGTACCACAGTAACAGTACTTGTATAGTACCACAGTAACAGTACTTGTATAGTACCACAGTAACAGTACTTGTATAGTACCACAGTAACAGTACTTGTATAGTACCACAGTAACAGTACTTGTATACTGTGTAGCATCCAGTCTGATCCACTGTCCTGCATCACACTGATCCCTAATGACTTTTGGCTGCAGCAGCTGCAGCAACATCACCGTTTCTGTCTTTCAGAGCAGGAATCAGACGTTTTGTCATGTTTGAAGCTTCCGTCCAAACCCTTCCTCGCTGCCGCTGACGTTCACAGCTTCTCACACTCAAGGGAATTCAGTTGCCTCTTTGTGCTTCTAATTAGCATGAAATAGCTCGCTAGCTGCTAATCTGATTGCATTTCTCCTTAAAAAGCCCAGATTCATCCAGACTCATCTTTCTTTTTCAAGATGTTTGTTTGCCTTCTATTCTTGGGATTGGGCTCCAGAGGGAGAAGATGTATGAGCAGTATGTACTTATACTGCAGAGTATACTAGTATGTACTTATACTGCAAAGTATACTAGTATGTACTTATACTGCAAAGTATACGCATGTTTACTGCAGAGTATACTAGTATGTACTTATACTGCAGAGTATACTAGTATGTGCTTATACTGCAGAGTATACGCATGTTTACTGCAGAGTATACTAGTATGTACTTATACTGCAAAGTATACTAGTATGTGCTTATACTGCAAAGTATACGCATGTTTACTGCAGAGTATACTAGTATGTACTTATACTGCAAAGTATACGCATGTTTACTGCAGAGTATACTAGTATGTACTTATACTGCAAAGTATACACATGTTTACTGCAGAGTATACTAGTATGTACTTTTACTGCAGAGTATAGCAGTATGTACTTATACTGCAAAGTATACACATGTTTACTGCAGAGTATACTAGTATGTACTTATACTGCAAAGTATACACATGTTTACTGCAGAGTATACTAGTATGTACTTATACTGCAAAGTATACACATGTTTACTGCAGAGTATACTAGTATGTACTTATACTGCAAAGTATACACATGTTTACTGCAGAGTATACTAGTATGTACTTTTACTGCAGAGTATAGCAGTATGTACTTATACTATAGCTTATACATACTTATACTGCAGCTTATACATACTTATACTGCAGCTTATACATACTTATACTGCATCTTATACATACTTATACTGCAGTTTATACATACTTGTACTACAGATTATACATACTTATACTGCAGTTTATACATACTTATACTGCAGTTTATACATACTTATACTGCAGCTTATACATACTTATACTGCAGCTTATACATATACTGCAGTTTATACATACTTATACTGCAGTTTATACATATACTGCAGTTTATACATACTTATACTGCAGTTTATACATACTTATACTGCAGCTTATACATACTTATACTGCAGCTTATACATATACTGCAGTTTATACATACTTATACTGCATCTTATACATATACTGCAGTTTATACATACTTATACTGCAGTTTATACATACTTATACTGCATCTTATACATACTTATACTGCAGCTTATACATACTTATACTGCATCTTATACATACTTATACTGCATCTTATACATACTTATACTACAGATTATACATACTTATACTGCATCTTATACATACTTATACTACAGATTATACATACTTATACTGCAGTTTATACATGCTTATACATACTTATACTACATCTTATACATACTTATACTGCAGCTTATACATACTTATACTGCAGATTATACATACTTATACTACAGCTTATACATACTTATACTGCATCTTATACATACTTATACTGCAGCTTATACATACTTATACTGCATCTTATACATACTTATACTGCATCTTATACATACTTATACTGCATCTTATACATACTTATACTACAGATTATACATACTTATACTGCATCTTATACATACTTATACTACAGCTTATACATACTTATACTACAGCTTATACATACTTATACTACAGCTTATACATACTTATACTACAACTTATACATACTTATACTGCATCTTATACATACTTATACTGCAGCTTATACATACTTATACTGCATCTTATACATACTTATACTGCATCTTATACATATACTGCAGCTTATACATACTTATACTGCATCTTATACATACTTATACTACAGCTTATACATACTTATACTGCATCTTATACATACTTATACTGCATCTTATACTTATACTGCAGCTTATACATACTTATACTGCATCTTATACATACTTATACTACAGCTTATACATACTTATACTGCATCTTATACATACTTATACTGCATCTTATACTTATACTGCAGCTTATACATACTTATACTACAGCTTATACATACTTATACTGCATCTTATACTTATACTGCATCTTATACATACTTATACTGCAGATTATACATACTTATACTGCATCTTATACATACTTATACTGCATCTTATACATACTTATACTGCATCTTATACATACTTATACTGCATCTTATACATACTTATACTGCATCTTATACATACTTATACTGCAGCTTATACATACTTATACTGCATCTTATACATACTTATACTGCAGCTTATACATACTTATACTACAGATTATACATACTTATACTACAGCTTATACATACTTATACTGCATCTTATACATACTTATACTGCAGCTTATACATACTTATACTGCAGCTTATACATACTTATACTACAGCTTATACATACTTATACTGCATCTTATACATACTTATACTGCATCTTATACATACTTATACTGCAGCTTATACATACTTATACTGCAGCTTATACATACTTATACTACAGCTTATACATACTTTTACTACAGCTTATACATACTTATACTGCATCTTATACATACTTATACTACAGCTTATACTTATACTGCATCTTATACATACTTATACTGCATCTTATACATACTTATACTGCAGCTTATACATACTTATACTGCATCTTATACATACTTATACTACAGCTTATACATACTTATACTGCATCTTATACATACTTATACTGCATCTTATACATACTTATACTGCATCTTATACATACTTATACTGCAGCTTATACATACTTATACTGCATCTTATACATACTTATACTACAGCTTATACATACTTATACTGCAGCTTATACATACTTATACTGCATCTTATACATACTTATACTGCAGCTTATACATACTTATACTACATCTTATACATACTTATACTACATCTTATACATACTTATACTTCATAGTATAACGTGCTACAGAATGTGTTTCATCCTGGTTTGAAGGAGATTTGAACAGTTTCATCAAACTGAAGTGATTTTACAGAACTGTGACTAGAATTAACTCTAAGTATGAAGCTGCAACGATTTCATCCTATTTTATCACGACATGATTCTGCTGTTTCATTACGACTCTCTGAGTCTGACGAGGCGTAAAAAAGGAGTTTTTACTGAAATGAATTAGAGGAAGTCCACTTTATTTCACCTCTAACTGCACCAAACCTGCCCGTTACAGTAAATACTGAGTCTGGTTGAGTTGGTTTCGTGTGGTTTCGTCAGTTTGTCGATCATTCCTCCCTGAAACGTAGAAAACCTGACTTTACTTTTCCTTGTTCTTCTCTGAAACGGCACCAATGCGCTTTAGTCTCCACCGTTTTTTGTTTTTTCCCTCATGTAACAAAACAAATTTGAGAGCGAAACTTTTCCTGAGTCCAGAGGTGGATTCCTGTCTCGTTGCTGCAGGACGGAAAGAAAACAACAACATAAAAAACATAAAAAACAACAACATGTCAGAACTGTCAGAATCAAACGTTTCAAAGTTTGAGTTTGTTCTTCACTTTTAACCAAACTTCACAGCAGATGGATTTTAAACTGCAGAATATAGCAGTACATACATGTACTTATACTATGGATTATATGTATTAATACTGCAGATTATATGTATTAATACTGCAGATTATATGTATTAATACTGCAGATTATATGTATTAATACTGCAGATTATATGTATTAATACTGCAGATTATATGTATTAATACTGCAGATTATATGTATTAATACTGCAGATTATATGTATTAATACTGCAGATTATATGTATTAATACTGCAGATTATATGTATTAATACTGCAGAGTTTATGTACATATCGTCCCTAAATATGTCTCTTTACATTAGATTAGATTTCACTTTTTTGATCCTTTAAACCAACATAGAGAAAATAAAATAAATTAAATAACTGTACACAGCATTGTTATTGCTGCATGGTTGTAGATGAGGAGATTATTGCACATAATAATAATAATATAATAATAACCCTAAACATTAAACCTAACCCCAAAACTAAACCCCAATCCCAACTTTAAACCTGAACCTAACCCCTAACCCTAATCCTAAAACCTAAGGCCCAACAAATAAACCCAACCCACAAGCCTAAACCTGACCCCCAATCCCAACTCTAAAGCTTTAACCCAACCCCTAACCCTAAACCCTAACCCTAACCCCCAACTCCAAAGCTAAACCTTAACCTAACCCCTAACCCTGAACCTCAACAAATAAACCTAACCTCAAATCCTAACCTAAACTCCAACCCTAACCTCTAATCCCAATTTTAAACCTTAACACCTAACCCTAAACCTAAACCCTAAGTCCCAGCAAATAAACTAAACCCACAAGCCTAAACCTAACCTCCAAACCCAACTCTAAAGCTTAACCCAACCCCTAACCCTAACCCCCAACTCCAAAGATAAACCTTAACCTAACCCCTAACCCTAAACCCCAACAAATAAACCGAACCCCCAAGCCTAAATCTAACCCATAACTCCAACTCTAAATCTTACCCTAACATCTAACCTCAAATCCTAAACCTAAACTCCAACCCTAACCTCTAACCCCAACTTTAAACCTTAACTAACGCCTAACCCTAAACCTAAACCCTAAGGCCCAGCAAATAAACCAAACCCACAAGCCTAAACCTAACCCCCAATTTAACCCCTAACCCCCAAGCTCTAAAGCTTTAACCCAACCCCTAACCCTAAACCCCAACCCTAACCCCCAACTCCAGAGCTAAACCTTAACCTAACCCCTAACCCTAAACCCCAACCCTAACCCCCAACTCCAGAGCTAAACCTTAACCTAACCCCTAACCCTAAACCCCAACCCTAACCCCCAACTCCAGAGCTAAACCTTAACCTAACCCCTAACCCTAAACCCCAACCCTAACCCCCAACTCCAAACTTAACCTAACCCTTAACCCTAAACCCCAACAAATAAACCGAACCCCCAAGCCTAAATCTAACCCCCAACTCCAAAGCTAAACCTTAACCTAACCCCTAACCCTGAACCTCAACAAATAAACCGAACCCCCAAGCCTAAATCTAACCCGTAACTCCAACTCTAAATCTTAACCTAACATCTAAACCCCAACCCTAAACCTAAACCCTAAACCTAAACCCCTAAACTCCAACCCTAAACCTGTAACAGACAATATGACACAGACTGGATTATGTCTGTCATTTTGTATAAAAATGGACATTTTTTCATCAATATTCTTATCTCATGCACAACTGAAGTAGTAGTAATTTAATTATTTCAACTTATATTTATATCATTGTCATGTATGTTGCAATAAAATACATCTACTCTAATCTGTCATGTTCACCCAGAAAATAATTAAAAACATGTCCAGCACATTGAAGGTGTGGCCAGTTCCATTCCTCCAATTCCTACAAGACGCCTCCGTCCTTGTTGTCATTTCTCATGACTTCAGCAGACAAACATGTTTGACCTGATGCCTTTAGTACCTGAGTTTTCTAAAAAAAAAAAAGAACTAATGACAAACAGGGGGCGGAGCTTAGTGTGAAGAATATTTCAGGTTTTCACCAAAGTGGAGAAGACGTTGCTAACATGGCTCTTTATCAGCTTCTATGTGGTTCAGCTGTGATCATCATCCTTCTTTCCAAAGGTAAGAAATACATCTGTATTTTTCCAGTTGTAATTGTCACTCGGGGAGAAGGAATTGACTTTAAGGTCAAAGTCTCTATGTCACATGTTTTTTTTTTTTCTGGTTAAAAGTGTCCTGACAGCATTTCAAGAGGAGTAAACTCATTGAAGCACTCAGCTGCTGCTCTCACATGTTTCTGGTTTCAAAACCTTCCTGAAAAAAGGTGAAAATTGGTTCAAAGCAAGTAAAAATCATCCCGACTGGGTCAAAACTGTTGCTCAAATTTATAAAAAAATACATATATAAATAATAAATACATAAAAAAAGAGTCTATTCTTTCTAAATATAAAATAGCAAATAGGAAAAAGACAAGTCTCTTAATCATTTTACTTCAGGCTCTTCCCTCGTGTTCTTCTCCATAAATGATGCAAATTATTTCTAATTTTTAATTGTTAAAGCAATTAATGTGACACGTTTGGAGTAAACAGTGTTAATTACACTAATTACCCTGATGATTTGATGAACATCCTTTCAAACTTATATCTTAATTAATTATAACTGTCTAACTCCAACTCTAAACCTTAAACTAACCCCTAATCCTGAACCTAAACCTAAAACCCTAATCCCCTAAACCTCGAAACCCCAAACCTAACCCCCAACTACAACCACAACTCTAAACCTTAAACTAACCCCTAACCTTGAACCTAAACCTAAACCCCTAATGTCCTAAACCCCCAACCACAACCCTAACTCTAAACTTAAACTAACTCCTAACCCTGAACCTGAACCTGAACCCCAATCCCCTAAACCCCAAATCCAACCACCAACCCCCGACCACAACCCCAACTCAAATCTTAACCTAGGGCCTAACCCTAAACTCTAAACTCTAACCCCTAAACCCCAACCCTAACCAAAAACAACGACCCTGAACCCTAACCCCTACCCCAAACCCCTAAACTCCAATCTGTAATCCCAACCCCCATTCCTAAACCCCAACCCTAAACCGTAAACCCCAATCCTAAACCCCAACCCCTAAACCTAAACCCCAACCCTAAACCTAACCCCAATCCTAAAACCCAACCCTAAACTGTAAACCCCAATCCTAAACCCCAACCCCTAAACCTAAACCCCAACCCTAAACCTAACCCCAATCCTAAACCCCAACCCCTAAACCTAAACCCCAACCCTAAACCTAACCCCAATCCTAAACCCCAACCCCTAAACCATAAACCCCAACCCTAAACCTAACCCCAATCCTAAAACCCAACCCTAAACCATAAATCCCAACCCTAACACGTGAACCGGCTAAACCCCACTTCTAACTAATCTCTAACCCCTAAATCCTCACCCTGACCCTGAACTCCAACCCAACCATTGACCTCAACCCTAAACCCAACAGAGCAAAAGGTCACAGAACAAAGTATCAGAGACTGTTTTTTAAATATGACTCTGATGTTGACAGCCCCACGCCACCCTTCAACATTTCTATAATTCACATCCAGACAGTTTGTAAACTCTTCAGAAGAAGAATTTCCCGCAGCAACACAGCTGATTACTCATTGGGTGTAAAAGTGTCGTCTGCTTCGGCCTGAACAACCTTTTTTTGGTCCTAATTTTCAGGTTGTGAATCAGAGCAGGCGGGTGAGCATCCAGTTTTTCCAGTTCTTCAACCTTCCAGTCTGGTTTTCTCTTGGTTTTCCTAATATTATACTGACCATATACTACTGAAGTATGAGGCGTAAAACAAGCTATATTTTATACATTTTTACAACATTGTCCTTTGTCAGATGAGCCTCTAATAGTGACAAAAACATGGAAACGATTGAAAAGTAACTCAAGCTGTAAAATAAATGTAGCGGATAAAACATCCATTGTCATAGATTTGACTTTCAAACAGTGTAGTCGGTTAAAATGTGACTTCAGTCTAAATACAAATGTGATGGTGACGTTACTTCAGACAAGGAAACCAGGGAAATGTGCTGAAAAACAGCTGTGATTGGGTTGGACGGCTGTCACAGAACTGACTCTAGACTCATTCAACCATTTTTACTTACGATGTGAACATTAAAACATCTCCTACCCATGTGCCTGATTGATCCCGAAACCTGGTCCGAGTATGACCCGTTTCGTCGATGAAGCCCGTTCTGTGCCATGAACCCAGTGTTCGACCCTCTTCTCTCCTGTCAGGATGTGACCTGGCGGCTCACAACCCCAGAATCATTGGAGGTCAGGACGTGTCTCCTGGACGGTGGCCCTGGCAGGCCAGTTTAAACTCCAAGGTCAAGTATCGCTGCTCCGGGTCCCTGATTAACAACCAGTGGGTTCTGACCGCTGCTCACTGCATCGACGGGTGAGGAGGAAGGGGGGCGGACCTATGGCTCCAATGGATGATAGATAGATAGATAGATAGATAGATAGATAGATGAAGTAGCAGAAGTCTGCTCCTCTGTTTAGTGAAGGTGGTGTTTAGGGGGTGGTGGTTGATGTCCATGATTGACAGCAGCTTGTTCAGAATCCTTTTCTCTACTACTGATGTCAGAGACTCCAGATCCTATGTTCCCTTGGTTCTATGGTCCCCCACATTCTATATTCCCCAGGTCATACCCTAACCCCTAACCCTTAACCCCAACTCTAACCCCTAACACTAACCCTAAACACCAACTCTGCACTGTAGATTGAAGTTGACAGCAAGTGTATGTGCTGTAGTTTTGTTGTATCTTTGATAAAAATAGGTCATCCTGGGTTCTCTCTGCTGACAGTGAGAAATGAACCTTTTTTTTGTTTTCTAGAGTAGTCAAAAAGATCTTTCTAGGCCGCCACGACCAACTCGATCCAAACCCCAACGAAGTGTCAATGAGGATTAAAAAGACTGTGGTCCACCCAGAATACGACTTCCTGACCAACGGCAACGACATCGGCCTCCTGAAGCTGTCGGCTCCTGTCAAGTTCACCAAGTACATACAGCCGGTCAGATTGGCCTCGACGGACAGCGACTTCCACACCGGAACCCGCAGCTGGGTCGCTGGCTGGGGGTCTAACGGTGAGTCCGGTCCTTCCTAAAGAACTCCTTATTTGACCTGGGTGAATCTTACCTTCTGGAATCTCTCCAATTAGGTTCCTTGACTTCACCCAGCATCCTTCAGGAGGTTTCGGTACCAATCGTGGGGAACAATGAGTGCAGATGCAAATTGAAAGGTGTCGACATCACAGAGAACACAATCTGCGCCGGGCTCAAGGCTGGAGGGAAGGACGCCTGCCAGGTGACTTCTCTGTGGAGGTTTTGTATTGAAAACAGGACCACAGGAACCATGAATCCTGTTCAAGTCCTTCCCCTTCTGGTCGATCGATGGGACCTTGTTTCTGAACAAATATGTAACGTAGTAAAAAGAATTCTTTAAATTGTGCAATAAATTGATTTACCACAAAGGTTCCCTGTTTTAAAAAAACGATTAAATGCAGAAAAATAGTAGTTCTTTAAGTTCTTGGTAGTTTTGCGCACAGTGATCTACATCTCTAAGCTCACACAATATATACGCTAACGCCAGCATGTTCACACACACGTGTCCTACTGTTTTATCCAGAGACTCCTGGGTCTTTAATAAGCCGAGAAGAGAAAGAACACACACACCAAACACAGCTGTCAGGTTAACGTTAGCTTCTCAGGCTTTATTAATGTTAGCTTCAGAAGCTCTGTGTTCGTATTATCTTTAGAGGCTAATATTAGCTTAATATTAGATTCAGGGGGTGTTTTTTATATTAGCTACAGATGGTCTGTGTTAACATTAGCATTACAGGCTTTGTATTAATGTTAGCTTCACTGTGTCAACGTAAGATTCAGAGTGTGTTTTATCGTTAGCTTCATAAGCTCTGTGTTAACGTTAGCTTCAGAGGATCTGTGTTAACATTAGCTTCTGAAGATTTGTGTTAACGTTAGCTTGAGAGGCTCTGTGTTACTTCAGAATCTCTGCGATAACATTAGCCTCAGAAGCTAATATTAGCTTAATATTAGATTCAGGGGGTGTTTTTTTATATTAGCTACAGATGGTCTGTGTTAACATTAGCATTACAGGCTTTGTATTAATGCTAGCTTCACGGAATCTGTATCAACGTAAGATTGTGTTTTATCATTAGCTTCATAAGCTCTGTGTTAACGTTAGCTTCAGAGGATCTGTGTTAACATTAGCTTCTGAAGATTTGTGTTAACGTTAGCTTGAGAGGCTCTGTGTTACTGTTAGCTTCAGAATCTCTGCGATAACATTAGCCTCAGAAGCTCTCTGTTAACTTCGCCTTCACAGGCTCTGTGTTAACATTAGCTTCCGAAGCTTTCTGTTAACGTTAGCTTGAGAGGCTCTGTGATAACGTTAACCATTGAAGCTAATGGCAAACCATTCTCTTTCCACAGGGAGACTCAGGAGCGCCACTCGTGACCAAAAAGGGTTCAGTCTGGGTCCAGAGTGGAGTCGTCAGTTTCGGCATAGGCTGCGGCAATCCCGACACGCCCGGAGCCTACACGCGCGTGTCCCGCTACCAGCGCTGGATCAGCAAAGTCACCGGCCCAAACAAGGCGCGATTTGTCACGTTCAAGTCGTCGGGAGTCAACAGCGACTTAAACTTCGCCTGCAGGTCACCACCACCCACCACCGTCCCAACCGGCACCGCCAACGCAACGACTAGCAAGACTCCGTCCACCGCCACCACCAGGAACACCACGGAGAAATCCAAGAGCGGCACCATCTTCGACGGCGGTGAAAACCTGGTCCACTTCTCCCACGTCACTCACTTCCTCTCGCTCTGTGTTCTACTCCTGTCCCTCTATGAGCTGGTTGCTGACGCGTAACATAAAAACGTGAACACACTGGCGGTTTGAAGGCAACTCATGATAAAGGAGTCTCATTCTTAAAGGTACAGCGCGTGGTTTCTAGTGCCATCTAGTGGTGAGGCTGCATACTGCAGCATATACATTTGATTTCAGTTTTATGTTCAAGTTATTCTATTAAAAATTCAACCAGGTGGATTGAGTTTATTTAACTACAAATCTGCAATGATTAGTCGATCGATTGATTAGTTCCCAACTATTGCATTAATAATAATAATCGATTTGAGCCTTTTTAAAGAAAACGTCCATATTCTCTGGTTTAAGCTTCTGGTTGTATCTTGTGGTTTCTTTGCTGTTTATTCTTCTATAATTGATGATCTTTGGGTTGTGGACTGTTGGTCTGGACAATTTTGTTTGGTTTGAATTTGTCTTCTTTTGAAATAAAAACATACATTAAACATTTATCTATTTATTTTACCGATACCTTTATTTGAAATCAATTCATCTCTGTCTCAGTGATGAGGCGTCTCAGAAATACAATTCAAAGCTGCAATAATCACCTTTTCTTTGGTGTAAAATTGTGAAAACTCAGTTCTCTGCAGAAACCGAGCACAATTTGCATTTAGAATCATTTTTCTGGCCTCTTGACAAATATAAAACAATATTCAGACCTTTCTTTAAATTGGTCTCCACTGTCTCCTCAGGGGAAATAGGTGCTAAATGCTTTCAAATGGCTCTTTACCTCCAGGAGCTGCAGCCACAGCTGGATTCTGGCTTCGGGCTTCAACTTTACGGCTGAAACGAGCTCAGAGTCACCGAATAAATCTGCAGAGCTGCAGTAATTGGATTTGTCACGACGAGGAAAATCCTTCCACGGTAAATGAATAATCATAAAGTCCTGCAATAAATAGGCTTTTTAAACATCCTGTGTTTCCTCAGTTCATGTTCACTTTATTGAAATTCCAGCAGCTCCTGAAGAAGCTTTAACAAGGACCAATCAGGGTTTTTGTTGAGTTTCATGCAGTGGATTTGTATCTTTCTTTCTTTCTAAATGAAGCCTTTTTGCTCCCAAACGTGCCCCAAAAGTCACCAAACTTTACACATCACGAGAGTAAAAGAAGTGAAAAATTAGATATTTAATGGTTTGCACTAATATTTATGGCTAAATGTCTCCAGAGCCCACTGGAAAACTCAAAAAGAAAAGATTGAGCCCCTCAAATGTTCAACATGTCAAGATGCACCAACAGTTTCTTGGACCAACAATTTTAACGCCAACAGGAAGTCGGCCATCTTGAATCGAATGACCATGCACCATATTTGAAGGATTTTACCACCAACTTCAAATTCACCCTGGATCATCTTCACACGTAGTGGATGAAAAGTCCTCAAAAACTTTTTCCAACGTTATTCCTGGTTGCCATGACAACACCGCCAACTTCTGTGTCTCGCCGTTAAACGGGAAGTAGCTGCACCTTCAGCGGTATTAAATATTTCCCGCTTCATCAGCGATATTGAACACACCTGCAAAACCAGATTGACTCAGAGTCGTAGCGCCACCTGCTGGCAATTGGAAGTAAATGCAACGTGGCAAACGTCCGATTTACTGCTTGCAGCTTTAATTATTATTTTACCATTGCTGTTATTTATGTATTCCCCCATCGCTGTTTGTTCAATTCTGTTTTTTCTCTTCCTCTGTGAGCTGTGCATCTTTATTAATTCCATAATTGGGGACAAACTGTGATACGTTCCCAGCAACTGATCAGAAAACAAAGCGGCAGTCGGCCCGAAGCTTCAGAAGCTCGTTGTTATTCCGCTGCTGTAGTTTTCATTATTACAGCAATGAGGGGAAAAAAATCATCTGCATTGCAGAGCTGAGAAGCACCTTGGAAAGAAAAATGGATTGATTTTCCATTTTGCCTCTTTCTTAGCAAATAGAAGCTTAGAAGAAAAATATCACCGTTGGAAAATGTGCCTCTCCTGCTTAATGCGCCTCATTCATATATTTCATATATCTACTTTTAATCCACGTTTGACCTAACGACAAGGACGGAGCCAAAAGGAGAGAAAACGGGACAAAAGAGAGAGATTCTTCACATCGTTACAGATATTTATCTTTCACCATGAAGGTTATTTTTTTCCCACGCAGCATAAAGAGAAGTCGCGGTGACCCTGAAACACAGCAATAACAAGCAAAGCCAATTGAGAGGGAGAATATTCAGTCTCTGGACTGTCACTTATTAAACATGTGCTGGTTTGTCACTTTGTTACGGAGCCGCGATGCTGCAATTTAACAGAGGGGGACGAGTCAAACCATCAACAGAAAACCAGCAGGAGCATCTGCACGAACAGAACTAATTCATCCAATATTCATTATAACAGTAACTACTTACTTTGGACGGCAACTAGTCCTACTTTTAAGTAAACTGTTGATTTTTTAGTCCTTGTACACTTGCGTCATCATAAACTCTAAAGTTAAAAAGCTCAATATGCAACTTTTTCTGAGTAAAACATCTAAAAAATGACTAAATCTATCATATAACGTTGGTTAATCTGAATGAAACGTCCTGTATAAACAAGCCCCGCCCACTCCACCTCTGATTGGTTAACGAACTTTTACTCTCCCTCAACCAATCAGCATCATTTTTGCAATTCGGAAACATCTCAGAGATCTAGTCGTGTTGTGAATTGTTTAATATATAAGTGAATAAAATATAAAAATTGATATTTATTTCAAGGTTTAAATGAAAAATGTGTAAAGTCTGGATAATATATTGAAAAAACCTTCGAAAATGCAGCAGAATAAATCTGTTTCACGTCACACATTCCTCAACTTCTGCTTTTTAAAGAAAGTATTTTTTTTTTTATTTAACTTTTGAAACTAATGACTTGAACCTTCAGACTGTTGGACTCATTGATCCTCAGGGTTTTTTTGTATTGAGACATTTTGTCTGTGAAAAATGCTGCATTTTTTTTTCCTGAGAAATGTTGAAATGAAAAAGCTTCTTCTTCCTTTCATTCGTTCTCATTCCATTATTTTTTCTTTGGTAGGTTTCTGAACTTCAATTCAACCAAAAACTGTGAGAATTCAATCAAGGAAATTAACAAATTAACCCTTTACAGCCCGTTTCTATGCTGCTGCACTCGTTTTACACTAAAAAACACACAAACATGGTCATGAAAAACTGTAAAATTACTGGTAAAACGTGTAAAATCCAATAAAATGGAGAAAAAAAGTTTTTACTTAAGTACTTTACTTCAGTTTTGAAGTACTTGTACTTTACTTGAGTTTTTCCGTGTGGTGCTACTTTGTACTTTGTACTTTGTACACACACACACACACACACACACACACACACACACACACACGCACACACACTGAGGCTTCACAGTAAATGCGGACAATAGTGATTAGTAGATGCTTTCAAGCTGCGGAGCCACACACACACACACACACACACACACACACACACACACACACACACAGATTGTAATCATCTTCAGACATGACAAACATTCTAATAGAAATCTGGCTGAACACAATGCAGCAACACTTACAGCAAATGGCCTCCAGATCTGTGTGTGTGTGTGTGTGTGTGTGTGTGTGTGTGTGTGTGTGTGTGTGTGTGTGTGTGTGTGTGTGTGTGTGTGTGTGTGTGTGTGTGTGTGTGTGTGTGTGTGTGTGTGTGTGATCCTCTATCTCATTCTGTCGGCAGCTGTTCAGGGAAAATGTGACTTGAATTCTAATGTGTTTCATTGTTGTTTTATTCTGCATTTATCCAACTCATCTACAGAGGATGATGAAGAGGAGGAGGAAGAGGATGATGAGCCATCATGTGATATCAGAGCTGATCTGGTGACGTCTCTATTCTAGTGACTCTGGAGTCTCTAGTCTCGTGTCTCTAGTGTCCCTAGTTTCTCTAGAGACAGCTTCTACCGTCTCTAGTCTAGTGTCTCTAGAATCTCTACTATCTCTATTGTCTCTAGTCTAGTGTCTCTAGAATCTCTATTATCTCTAGTGTATCTAGTCTAGTGTCTCAAGAATCTCTACTATCTCTAGTGTCTCTTGTCTAGTGTCTGTAGAATCTCTACTATCTCTATTGTCTCTAGTCTAGTGTCTCTAGAATCTCTACTATCTCTAGTGTCTCTTGTCTAGTGTCTATAGAATCTCAACTATCTCTAGTGTCTCTAGTCTAGTGTCTCTAGAATCTCTACTATCTCTATTGTCTCTAGTCTAGTGTCTCTAGAATCTCTACTATCTCTAGTGTCTCTTGTCTAGTGTCTATAGAATCTCAACTATCTCTAGTGTCTCTAGTCTAGTGTCTCTAGAATCTCAACTATCTCTAGTGTATCTAGTCTAGTGTCTCTAGAATCTCAACTATCTCTATTGTGTCTAGTCTAGTCTCTCTAGAATCTCAACTATCTCTAGTGTCTCTTGTCTAGTCTCTCTAGAATCTCTACTATCTCTAGTGTCTCTAGTCCAGTCTCTCTAGATTCTCTACTATCTCTAGTGTCTCTTGTCTAGTGTCTCTAGAATCTCTATTATCTCTAGTGTATCTAGTGTCTCTAGAATCTCAACTATCTCTAGTGTCTCTAGTCTAGTGTCTCTAGAATCTCAACTATCTCTAGTGTCTCTAGTCTAGTGTCTCTAGAATCTCTACTATCTCTAGTGTCTCTTGTCTAGTGTCTCTAGAATCTCAACTATCTCTAGTGTCTCTAGTCTAGTGTCTCTAGAATCTCAACTATCTCTAGTGTCTCTAGTCTAGTGTCTCTAGAATCTCTACTATCTCTAGTGTCTCTTGTCTAGTGTCTCTGGAATCTCAACTATCTCTAGTGTCTCTAGTCTAGTGTCTCTAGAATCTCTACTATCTCTAGTGTCTCTTGTCTGTCTCTCTAGATTCTCTACTATCTCTATTGTCTCTAGTCTAGTGTCTCTAGAATCTCTACTATCTCTAGTGTCTCTAGTCCAGTGTCTCTAGAATCTCTACTATCTCTAGTGTCTCTTGTCTAGTCTCTCTAGATTCTCTACTATCTCTAGTGTCTCTTGTCTAGTGTCTCTAGAATCTCTACTATCTCTAGTGTCTCCTGTCCAGTGTCTCTAGAATCTCTACTATCTCTAGTGTCTCCTGTCCAGTGTCTCTAGAATCTCTACTATCTCTAGTCTAGTGTCTCCAGAATCTCTATCTCTCTTGTCTCTAGTCTAATGTCTCTAGAATCTCTACTATCTCTATTTTCTCTAGTCTAGTGTCTCCAGAATCTCTACTATCTCTAGTGTCTCTAGTCTAGTGTCTCTAGAATCTCTACTATCTCTAGTGTATCTAGTCTAGTGTCTCCAGAATCTCAACTATCTCTAGTGTCTCTTGTCTAATGTCTCTAGAATCTCTATCTCTATTGTCTCTAGTCGAGTGTCTCTTGAATCTCCAGTGTTTCAAAAGTCTCTAGTCTAGTGTCGCCAGTGTATTTAGAGTCTCTATTGCCTCTTGTCTAGTGTCTTTATTGTCTTTAGTGTCTTTAGTCTAGCGTCTTTAGAGTCTCTAGTCCAATGTCTCCAGAGACAGTCTCTAGTGGCTCTAGTCTAGTGAGTCTAGAATCTCTAGTGTCTCTAAAGTCACTAGTGGCACTGATGACAGTCCCTGGTGTATCTAGTCTAGTCTCTCCAGAATCTCTAGTGTCTCGATTGTCTCTTATCTATTGTCACCAGAATGTCTAATGTCTCTAGAGTCTTTGGAGTCTCTAGTGTATCTAGTCTAGTATCTCTAGATACGGTCTCTAGTGTCTTCATAAGTCTCTAGACTAGTATCACTAGTGTCTTTAGAGTCTGTATTGCCTCCTGTCTAGTGTCTATATTGTCTCTAGTCTATTGTATTTACAGTAGATAGAGATGCCATCTAGTCTAATGTCTCTAGAGTCTTTGGAGTCTCTAGTGTCTCTAGTCTAATGTCTCTAGAATCTCTAGTGTTTCATAAATCTCTAGTCTTTAGTGTCTTTAGTCTAGCGTCTTTAGAGTCTCTAGTCCAGTGTCTCCAGAGACAGTCTCTAGTGTCTCTAGTCTAGTGAGTCTAGAAGCTCTAGTATCTCTAAAGTCACTAGTGGCACCGGTGACAGTCCCTGGTGTATCTAGTCTAGTGTCTCCAGAATCTGTATATCTCTGTCGTCTCTAGAATCTCTAGTGTCTCAATTATCTCTTATCCATTGTCACCTGAATCTCTGATGTCTCTAGAGTCTTTAGAGTCTCTATTGCCTCCTTTCTAGTGTCTGTATTGTCTTTAGTGTCTCTAGTCTATTGTTTTTAGAGTCTCTTCCAGTCTATTCCATTGTCTCCAGAGGCAGTCTCTAGTGGATCTAGTCTAGTGTCTCTAGAATCTCTAGTGACTCTAAAGTATCTAATCTTGTGCCTCTAGTGTCTTTAGAGTCTCTAATCTACTGTCTATAGTCTTTATTGTCTCTAGTCTAGTGTCTCTAGCGTCTCTAGTATCTCTAAACTCTCTAGTCTATATCTCTGGTGTCTCTATCTCAGTCTAATTTCTCATTCACTTTCTTCCGATGACACTGAGCTGATTGATGGAAGACAAACGTCGACCTCTCAACCCGTCGCCTCCTGCAGTGAAATTGATCCTTTAGGCTCAGTTCAGTAACACAGGTTCAGCCTGAGTGTCCCGTCAAAAAGAGACAATTTACTTTTGGAGTCTAACATTTTCATTTTCCAGCATTTTTATCTCAGTACGGCTTAATAAACTGGTGACATCTGATCCTCTCTGCGACACATTCAGCCTTTTATTCTGAATACAACAGCTCAGAAATTGTACCTCGCCTGGAGCTGAGTGTGTGTGTGTGTGTGTGTGTGTGTGTGTGTGTGTGTGTGTGTGTGTGTGTGTGAGTGAGTTAATTTGCTCCAAAACCACGTCTGCTTCTCTTTCTTCTTTAAAGACAAAGGGCACCTGCTGCTGCTTTTACATGATTTCGCCCATAATAAATCATAAAAGGCAAACAGAATTCTTAGTGAAATGCTTGTCAGAAACATTTCACAAAGCAGTAATATGTCTTTTATGATTTAATTATTATTTTACATGTTTTAATCCAGGGTGAGAGACACAGACAGCAGGTAATAAGTCACTGAAATATTCTATTTAAAGTCAGCTGACGTGTCTATGATGTTTGATGGAAAGGAACTCAGTATATTTACTCAAGTGCTGCAATTTTGATGTACTTTTCATTTGATGATACCTTATACTTTACTATATCTGAAGCTTTAGTACTTTAGTTTCAATAATCAATAAATGATTCCACTATCAGTTTAGTCGCTAGTTGTAGCACTAATAGACTTGTATTGGTTGACCATTGACCTTGATGAAGACATGTTTTCTCCATGTGTTGATTGACAGTAGCTGGTCACTTTTCGTCCATTTTGCTGTGACTTATGAAGCATCTTCTGTCTCTAGTGTGTTTAGAGTCTGTGGTCTAGTCCAGAGACAGTCTCTAGTGGCTCTAGAATATCTAGTGGCTCTAAAGTCTCTAGTCTACTGTCTCTAGAGTCTTAGTCTCTTAGTCTTTAGAGACATGTAATAATCTCAGGTCTAGTATCTCCAGTGTCAGTTCCTAGTGGCTTGAGTCTAGTGCCTCTAGTCTAGTGTCTTTATTGTCTCTAATGTCTCCAGAAACAGTCTCTAGTGGCTCTAGTGACAATGTCTCTAGTCTAGTGTCTCTAAAATCTCTAGTGTCTCTAAAGTCTTTAGAGTCTCTAGTGTCTCTAGTCTAATGTCTCCAGAGACAGTCTCTAATGGCTCTAGTGTCAGTGTCTCTAGTCTAGTGTCTTTATTGTCTCTAATGTCTCCAGAAACAGTCTCCAGTCTAGTGTCTCTAACATCTCTAGTGTCTCTAAAGTCTTTAAAGTCTCTATTGTCTCTAGTCTAGTGTCTTTATTGTCTATAATGTCTCCAGAAATAGTCTCTAGTGGCTCTATTGACAATGTCTCTAGTCTAGTGTCTCTAGTCTAGTGTCTCTAAAATCTCTAGTGTCTCTAAAGTCTTTAGAGTCTCTAGTGTCTCTAGTCTAGTGTCTCCAGAGACAGTCTATAATGGCTCTAGTGACAGTGTCTTTAGTCTAGTGTCTCTAAAATCTCTAGTGTCTCTAAAGTCTTTAGAGTCTCTAGTGTCGATTTTAGAGACTCTAAAGTCTTTAGAGACTCTAAAGACTTTAGAGTCTCTAAAATCGAGTCTCTAGTGCCTCTACTCTAGTGTCTTTATTGTCTATAATGTCTCCAGAAATAGTCTCTAGTGGCTCTATTGACAATGTCTCTAAAATCTCTAGTGTCTCTAAAGTCTTTAGAGTCTCTAGTGTCTCTAGTCTAGTGTCTCCAGACACAGTCTCTAGTGACTCTAATGGCTCTAGTCTCGTGTCTCTGGGATCTCTAGTGTCTCTAAAGTCTTTAGAGTCTCTAAAGTCTTTAGAGTCTCTAGTGTCTCTAGTCTAGTGTCTCTAGTCTAGTGTCTCTAAAGTCTTTAGAGTCTCTAGTGTCTCTAGTCTAGTGTCTTTATTGTCTATAATGTCTCCAGAAACAGTCTCTAGTGTCTCTAGTCTAGTGTCTCTAAAGTCTTTAGAGTCTCTAGTGTCTCTAGTCTAGTGTCTCTAAAGTCTTTAGAGTCTCTAAAGTCTTTAGAGTCTCTAGTGCCTCTAGTCTAGTGTCTTTATTGTCTATAATGTCTCCAGAGACAGTCTCTAGTGGCTCTAGTGACAGTGTCTCTAGTCTAGTATCTCTAAAATCTCTAGTGTCTCTAAAGTCTTTAGAATCTTTATCGTCTCTAAAGTCTTTACTTTAGTGTCTCCAGACACAGTCTCTAGTGTCTCTAGTGTCTCTAGTCTTGTGTCTCTGGGATCTCTAGTGTCTCTAAAGGCTCCAGACTAGTGTCTCTATTGCCTCTAAAGTTTGTAGCCTAGTGTCAACAGAGTCTCTAGTGCCTCCAGATTTTTCCAGACTGATCTGATTGTTTAAACGTTGCCTCCTTCAGTGAAATTAACCATTTAGTCTAACTTTGGTAACTTTTCTCCCGCGACTTCTTCTCATTTAATCCCCCTCGCTGTGAATCCTGAAGCATCCTCTGAGCTGAGTCGTGGAAGTCGAGAGAACTCAAGGCCACAGAAGGGATGTTTGTCCCCCTTTGGGCGAGTTCTTTTGATCCATTTTTGGATAAAAAAACTTCTCCGGTAGTATTGTCCAATGTTTCCCACAGTTCCTCCTAACACAGGACTAGCATCTCGGTAAGAACATGCCGTTCTCATTAATAGAGACAGCTCCAGCTCGTTCCCAGTACATTTCTGCCCCATAGTTGAAGCGAAAATTATGCCCCAGCAACAGCGAGTGCAGCTTCACAGCAGGGAGCTCAGCAAAGCTCTGAACTGATGAGAGGTGCATGCACCAAATGTTTGAAATAGAATCCAACTGTCTCCTAAGCACTGATTCGGCTTGATCTCTGCAAAGCCTGAAACCGTGAGTGCAGCTGATGGAGAACAGTGTGAGGTCGGAACTTTCTTTTTTTTTTTTTTCCTCCTTTGTGAACGGCCTTCGGGCCCGATCCGCGCAAGATGCTCAACAAATCAGAAAGATATTCAGGATGAATCCAAACTGAACCCTTTCCATCTGAACATTTCCCTCTGAGGAGATAAAGTGTAAGAGTTCTTCCCCAGTCTTAAAATTTAATGTAATGATTTGCATCAATCTTTTTTTTGGAGTTCTGGCAAATTCCACAAAAAAATGACACGAGTCGGTGGATTAGATTTCGCTAAAAATCCAATGCATGGACGATTTAAGCCTGAAAATTCTAGTATGAATTAATTAAACTGAATTACAGTACTTGAATAAATCTACTTCCCAACACTGGCAGGATAATCTTATTTGAAGAAAACAAGATTAAAGTGACCAAATTTAAGAAAAGTGCCAGTGGAATACGATATTTCAAAATAATTCAACTCCATATTGGATTATTTCTACCAAAACCAAGGTGTTGTTTAGTCATATATATTTAATTAGCATAATAATGAACATTAGTGGAGAGTTTCCAAGCTGACAAATGTTTAGCTTTCTCCAATTAAAGTTAAATTTGATATTAGTCAGTTACAACAACTTGAATTTTGTTTAAAATCAATTAGGGCTAATTAGCCAAGATATTAAGTAGACCAACATTATTACATGCTTGCAAATTAAAAGGTTCTAAATGAATAAGTGAAGCTGTTTAACTTCCTGCTGTGCAGGTAGTTCCTCCTCCATCACTCTAGAATGAAACCTAAATGTTCTTTGTGCTTCCCCAGGTAATTTTCGGAGGACATACAAGCCATTTGCTGAACTACAGTGTTTCCTGGCATGGTGACGAATTTAATCCCATTTGTGTGTTAAAAAAAAAAAAAAAGTCTGTGGGCTCAGATGTAAGCTTCTTATCCGTCGCTGTTGGATGAGTCAGAGCGATGAGTCGCGTTCAAACACTCAGCGTGTCTGTGTCTGTCGCATGAAAATACTCCTAATTACTCAGTGAATATGACGTCTGTGTATGTAAACACAATATAACTCTAATCTTTTCTCAAGTGCATAAACTCTATCCCATTTGTCTAATCAGGATGTGATTAAGGCTGCAGGAGAGCCGGAGCCGGTTAATTCTCTGATTACGGCTTTTTTGCATCACGTTGCAGGGCAGATCATGTACGTATCTCACTCGGCATCTGAATTACGTCCGTACCAGGGGGATTCCTCCGCTCGCAAATGACTTCCAGCGCCAGAAGTGACTGTCGTACATGCAACTGTGAGGATGTCAGAGTGGTGTGTAGTTCACACCGTACACACACACACGCTATAAAAGCACTAGTTTACTTTATTATTCAAACAGGGAACATCGAGAACACATCATGTTCCCATTAACTTTTTTCCTATGCTGAATATTGTATCACAGTGATTTGGGATTCGCTGCAAACTATAGTGCCATCATGATTTTTTTAGTCATTTTTACACAAAACTTGTTATTTCCCCTCTGCCAGACTAGGGTCCAGAGGGAGGTGGGCTCAGTCTGGTTTGAACTGAACCATCCAAAGAAGCGTTGCATTCTGTGGATGGTTTGGACTTTCAGGCTATTTACTTCTGAATTAAACAGGATACAGAAGAGAAGCATAACCTAAGTGTCCTCTGCCATGTTAGCTGACCTTTAGGAAGCCTTTTAAAACCAAGCACCTGCAGCACCACTTCAAAAATCTTGTATAATCTGTTTAACAACCAAAGATGCACAAAGAGACCAGAAAAACACAACAAAGGTCACTTTACCTGCTGGACGTTTAATTGCTGTTGATTTGGTCAAATCTCTGTTTTTTGCTCTTCTTCCAGAAGTCTGTGCAGTGTTTTATTTTGAAAATTGACCAGTTGAATTGTGTCTTTCCTCTAAACTTGAATCGTCATGCTGATGTTACGATTATACGGAAATGATATGCGAACGATCCTCTGACGATACGCTGATGATACGTGATGTTACTTTGACGATACGCTGACGATACACTGAAGATACGCTGACAATATGCTAACGATACGCTGACGATACGCTGACGATACACTGAAGATATGCTGACAATATGCTGACGATACTTTGACGATACGCTGACGATACACTGAAGATATGCTGACAATATGCTAACGATCCTCTGACGATACGCTGATGATACGTGATGTTACTTTGACGATACGCTGACGTTACACCGATGATATGCTGACAATATGCTAACGATACTTTGACGATACGCTGACGATACACTGAAGATATGCTGACAATATGCTAACGATACGCTGACGATACGCTGACGATACACTGAAGATATGCTGACAATATGCTAACGATACACTGACGATACGCTGACGATACACTGAAGATATGCTGACAATATGCTAACGATACTTTGACGATATGCTGATGATACGGTGATGTTACTTTGACGATACGCTGACGTTACACCGATGATATGCTGACAATATGCTAACTATACTTTGACGATACGCTGACGATACACTGAAGATATGCTGACAATATGCTAACGATACGCTGACGATACGCTGACGATACACTGAAGATATGCTGACAATATGCTAACGATACTTTGACGATACGCTGACGATACACTGAAGATATGCTGACAATATGCTAACAATACTTTGACGATACGCTGACGTTACACCGATGATATGCGGACAATATGCTAACGATACGCTGACGATACGCTGACGATACACTGAAGATATGCTGACAATATGCTAACGATACTCTGGCGATATGCTGATGATACGGTGATGTTACTTTGACGATACGCTGACGATACACTGAAGATATGCTGACAATATGCTAACGATACTTTGACGATACGCTGATGATACGGTGATGTTACTTTGACGATACGCTGACGTTACACCGATAATATGCTGACAATATGCTAACGATACTCTGGCGATACGCTGATGATACGCTAATGATTCGCTGACGATACACTGACGTTACGCTGACGTTACGCTAACATTACTCATCCTACGGAATCGAGTCTTTACAGAGAGTTTCTGGACATCTGTCTGATGCAGGTAAAGGAAAAAAAATTGTCGCGGTAGCACCCGGGGGAAAGAGACAACCTTTTAATTGAAACGGACGATATTTAGATTAAGAGAGGATGAGAGGAAAATAACCTGAAGATGAAGAAACTGCTGCAGCAGACACACGGCTCTTTGTGGTGTGAAAGCAAAACAGATCAAATGTAGACAACCTAATGTAAAGAGGAACTTTGGTCCAAACCATAAGGGGTGAATATGTCTAGAAACAGTTTCCAGTTCCGTCACGTCACTGTCTGACCTTGTTTCTGCTTGTAGCTGAACAGAAGTGAATCGTTGTTCCAACGTGTTGTGAAAAGCCTCCTGGAGCAGCTGTAGCAGCAAATGTTGGTTTCATTATAACCTCTGGCTGCGACACTCACACATCAGAAAAAATATATATTTACCAGTCTGACCTGTCAGTTATTGAAACGGAGCAATATTGAGGCACATTGCTGACAGTTTGGGTTAGATCACCGCTTTCTGTTGGTTCTTGACGTCAGCGCTCGAAGCTTCGCTCCCTCAGCGATTGCAGCTCTGCGTCGTGATTCGGGCTGATAAAACAAACCCCGATAATTCAGCACAGATAAAAGATCACAAGTGTGTCTGAGAGGAGGAGGGAGATGAGACGTGAAGGGGATACAGGTGCAGAAATGCCTCGGTCTGATGTCGAATTCTCTAACTGGAACAAACACAGACGCTGAAAGCAGACGGCGTTCCGAGCTCATCTGTCACAGATGGAGACGGGACAATCGATCAACGTCAAAGCGGCGGCGGCGGCGGCTCGATGTTCAACCCGTGGCAGCAAGTCGGAAGCAAGTCCAGCAGCACTGGTAGTCTACAGATGTACAGATCAGACCTTCACCAAGGTCTAAGGTCGGTGTTCTATCTGACTGCTGATATGCTGCAGGACACAGATGTGTCTTTCAGGGCTGATGTGTTCGTATTCAAGCCTTTTACGTTGGGTTTTCAGTGGTGAGTTCACACACAACGTTAACCCTCGTGTTCCTGGTCCAAAACATCTCAAAAACATGGTTCATTTGATGATATTCACCTAAGATCCCATGACTTCAGCACAGAAATTGTGTTAATTTACTTACAGCTTTGGTAGTCCTTGGCGTTTCCAGTCCGAAAATAACCATTAAAAATGAATGTAGAAGACCAGAATTAATGTAAGAAATTAAACTCTCGATAAACATTGTAATTTTATTGTTCTTGTTAGTTGTTCTTTAATGTATTATTTACTTTTTGTGAATGTATAAAATGTTAAATGGTTTCAAAATAAATGGCCCAAAGTTTCATCTGATTATTTCTTATAGTCAAAATAGAACTCGAATTCAAGATGTATGAGTTCACACAGGCCATAAATAACTAATAGAAGTTCAAAACTTAGTTAAGTTATGTTATTAAAAAGAATCTAACACAACAAGAGGTGACTTTTTGTTTAAGAACTTGGCCAACGAGCAATTTCTTTCTATTTGAATCACAGCTGAGTTTTGGCAACTGCTCATTCAACGATTAACATTCCACTGACCAGCAGGAGCCACTAGGAGACACTCAAACATTGCTGTGGTAAGTTGGATCTGCCCCAAAACATAACAGGTTTATCTTGAGTCAATTCTACACCCTGCCACCAACTATGGCTGCAACCAATGACTGTTCTGATAGAGAAACAAATAACCAATTAGTTGTTTGGTTCATGAAATGCTGTAAAATGGTGGAGATTCACTGAAAATATCCATCCTCTTGGAAAAAAAACAGCATTAAACAGTGTTGGTGAAGCAGAAACACACTCTACATATATCAGTCAATATCGCTTCCACTGAGATGGTGAAGTGTGTAAATGAGTTGATAGAGAAAAAAAACAAGACTGACCATCATTATACAGATTCACATTTACATAAAAAAATAACATCGGGTCTATTTTTACCTGCTGTCAGCGCCGGAGCTGCATTTATTCATAACACAGGAGACCTCAGACTGACGGTGGCAGGAATATATATAATATTTCACTAGCAAGGAGCTGTAACAGGATGCATTTAAATGATTTATTATAACCCCTCAGGACCTACGGTGGCGGAGGAAGAGGAGGAGGAAGAGGAGGAGGAGGAGGAGGAGGAGGAGGAGGGACACAAAGGGAGCATCAGGCAGGTATTTATAGGAAAGATGGAAGAGGTTTGGTCCAACTCCCGAAACTCATGGATAGGATTCAAAGTTTAGTTCAGCCGTCAGGGTGATGGAAAAACTTTACTGACAACACTGAATTCAAACAAAAAACGAATTAAACCAACACTTAAATCTCATTGTTTCCTGGATTGGATTGTTAATCTAATGAAGCTCTTTGTTCCCTATGTTTGTTCCCTATGTTCCCTCAGCCCTGTTTCCCTAGGTCATATAATCCCTATGTTCCCTTACTTCCCTATAACTGTTCCCTATGTTCTCTCAGGCCTGTTTACTATGTTCCCTTTTTCCCTTCAGCCCGAATTTCTCTATGTTCCCTTTGTTCCCTCAACCCTTTGGTCCCTACCTTCAATCAGACCCATGTTACTTATGTTCCCTTTGTCCCCTATATTCCCTGTTTGTTCCCCGTCTTATGTCCCCTATGTTCCTTTTGTTCCCTGTTTGTTCCCCCTCCCTATATTTCCTTTGTTCCCAGTTTTTTCCTATGTTCCCTCAGTCTTATGTTCCCTATGTTCCCTTTGCTCCCTATGTTTGTTCCCTATGTTTCCTATTAATTCCCTATGTTTGTTCCCTATGCTTCCTCATCCCTATGTTCCCTATGTTCCCTTTGCTCTCTATGTTTGTTCCCTATGTTTCCTATTAGTTCCCTATGTCTGTTCCCTACGCTTCCTCATCCCTATGTTCCCTATGTTCCCTTTGCTCCTTATGTTTGTTCCCTATGTTTCCTATTAGTTCCCTATGTCTGTTCCCTACGCTTCCTCATCCCTATGTTCCCTTTGTTCCCTATGTTTCCTATTAGTTCCCTATGTCTGTTCCCTATGCTTCCTCATCCCTATGTTCCCTATGTTCCCTTTGCTCCCTATGTTTGTTACCTATGTTTCCTATTTGTTCCCTATGTCTGTTCCCTATGCTTCCTATTAGTTCCCTATGTCTGTTCCCTACGCTTCCTCATCCCTATGTTCCCTTTGTTCCCTATGTTTCCTATTAGTTCCCTATGTCTGTTCCCTATGCTTCCTCATCCCTATGTTCCCTATGTTCCCTTTGCTCCCTATGTTTGTTACCTATGTTTCCTATTTGTTCCCTATGTCTGTTCCCTATGCTTCCTATTAGTTCCCTATGTCTGTTCCCTATGCTTCCTCATCCCTATGTTCCCTATGTTCCCTTTGCTCCCTATGTTTGTTACCTATGCTTCCTATTTGTTCCCTATGTTTGTTCCCTATGTTTCCTATTAGTTCCCTATGTCTGTTCCCTACGCTTCCTCATCCCTATGTTCCCTATGTTCCCTTTGCTCCCTATGTTTGTTACCTATGCTTCCTATTTGTTCCCTATGTTTGTTCCCTATGTTTCCTATTAGTTCCCTATGTCTGTTCCCTATGCTTCCTCATCCCTATGTTCCCTATGTTCCCTCAGCCCTGTATAACAACTGTTTCATATATAAATGAAATGACTCAAGATAACATGCAGCTGCTTCATCCAGCTGTTGCAGCAGTTCATTCACAAACTTTGAATCCCCGACAGTCGCCTTCAGTCATGAAAGCCTCTCGCCTGTCTGACCTTTGACCTGTGAACAAGAACAAGAACATGGAAGCACTGAGGTGTTTTTGATTAATGTGGCGACTATTTTTATCCCCTGGCTTTGACCAGAGGGTCAGAACATCAGCTCACAAGATAATTCAGAGGAGAAGAAACCTAATAAATATTCGTCGGCTCTCTGGATTCCTCTCTGTCTGATTTTAGACTGCGAAGGTGACCTGTGGAGACTCCACTCTTAGATCTGGCTCTGAGGAGGAGGAATCACTCTTTGGTTTATTTAACGCTGATTCAAACTATAAAACGTCTGTAGAAGGGCTCAGGACATATTTAGTCTCTATTGTGGAGATGAGCTCACCTTTATCACACATTTATAACAGATAAGAGACAAGGATCAAATGTCAAGTGGATGAAAACGATTAAATATCATCACCCAAAGGATTTACTGTGTAAAGTAATGCATTACAACGTCAAAGAATCCATTTTAAAACCCAAGAACCTTTCAAATCCGTTGAGAAAATGGACAAAACATCAAGAATATACATGAGTTTAAATACTTGATGCAACCTTGAGCTTGAGCTGAAGTTTAACATCAGCAAACTATCGACATCTAAGGACTTCTAAGGCTTCAAGCTCATGTCTATACACAGTTATACTCCAATCAAAAAAAGAGATTTTCAATACAAAAAACACATTCAAGAATACATTTTTAATCCAAAAAGAAGAGTTTAAATAGGTTTTTTGAGTCTCAAATGCTTTTTTTGCACTTTTTTCTTCATTATTCAATCAATAAATAAAGATTACTTCACTCAAAAAAGAGATTTTTAATTAAAAAAAAAAATCGCTTCAATAAAGGAACATTTTTTCAATCGCCCCAAAAATTAAAAAATGTTTTTTTTTAATTCAAAAAGTTCTATTTGTCTTTAGTATTCAATCAAAAAGAAAAAAGAGATTGAATGAAAAAAATATTCACTTTAATCTAAGTTCAATCTCCAAATGTGTTTAAATCCATTTTTTTGATAATCAAAAAAATTTTTTAAATGTATTATTTAATAAAACAATGATGTTTTCAATAAAAAATAACTTCACTTCAATAAAAAAAATGTGTTCAAATAATTTTTTTTGAATCTCCAAAAATTTTTTGCATTAAAAAACCTTTTTCTTTATTATTCAATCAAAAGAAAATGTTCAAATACATTTTTGGGGGTTTTCAAGTGTTTTTTGTTTAATTCAAAAAGTTCTATTTGTCTTTACTATTCAATCAAAAAAAAATGAAAAAAAATCTCTGTTTAAATCCATTTTTTTGAGAATCAAAAATTTTTTTTTACTTATTATTCAATAAAACACTGGTGTTTTCAATAAAAAATTAATTCACTTCAATAAAAAATCTGTTCAAATAAACTTTTTGAATCTCAAAAATTTTTTTGCGTTGAAAATTTTTCAAGAAAAAATGACTTCAAAATCCAAAAAAATGCGTCAAATTCAAAAAAAATTCAATTTTTTTATGATTGAAAAAAGTTTTATTTCTGGTTGAAGTGATTTTTTTATATATATATAAAAAAAAATTAAGCAAATTTTTTTATTGAATAATAAAGACACAAATGTCCTTCCCATAATATAATATATTATACTATACCAAAAAAAAATGCTAAAAAAATTATTATCCAAGAAAACATGAATGTTTTTGCACCGTGTGAACCATAAATGAATCAGAAAATGTCTGGTCGATTTACATTTTAATACAAAAAATGAATTTAATCCCGTTGATCTGAGGAGAAACTTTTCTGCAGCGTCTCTAGTTTCTTAAACTTTTCCATTATGGTTCAGACTGAAGGAAATAACAGGATTCGATTTCTTTTCTTTATGCAGGTTAAACCTACACTTATTGTGTGAAATAGTCAGATAAACATGTCGGATAAACACAAACTGCATCTGCTGCAGCAGCTCAGATAAGAAACAACTATATATATATATATATATATGTATATATGATATATATAGAGCCGTGAATCTGGTTCATATGGACAGAAATTATAATTAATGCTCCCATTTCTTTAATTCCCCATTTATTTTATTCATAAAAGAACATGTAATTAAAGGGAAAATTAAATCTATTGGTTTAATTATATGCAAATGATGAATAATAAATAAATAGACATGAATAAAATAGGACATTAAGAATAGAAGCATCGTGTGTGTGTGTGTGTGTGTGTGTGTGTGTGTGTGTGTGTGTGTGTGTGTGTGTGTGTGTGTGTGTGTGTGTAATCCCTCCATTCAGCTCCGATGTCAGACTCTTCTCCGTTAATCCCTTTCAAATAAATCTTGATCCCTGAAGACTTTTTAAAGTCCCGGTTCAGTTCAGGGTCTGAATCTCACTTTTATAAATTACAAACTCGTTTAAACTGTTTTTACAGTTTTATTTGACATTTTATCTTAGATGAAAGTTGATGTTTATAGGGAGAAACTTGGGTCAAACATGGTCCAAACACAGAAAATACACCAATTTAGATGAAGATCCATGAAGCATCACGTCCATTATTCTCTCCATCACAGGAGGCTGAGTGGAGCTGCTCTCAGAAACCGGGAGGCGGTTGCCGTGGCAACAGCACTCCTGCAGCCTCCAATCAGGGCGTAACGTAACATGTAAAGTGTTTTATTTTCATCTTTACAGGTTTTTTTTTGGTTTTTCTTGACAGAGACGAATAAAACGTGCAAAAAAACGCGAATTTGTGCCAAAAACAAACTAATATTTGGCCAAGTTGCGGCTGAAATGAACCCGTTTTACACAATAATACAGAAATAAAATAATAGTTGGATTCATTTATTGGTGCATTTAACCCTAAAATGGTAAATTAAAAGAATATTATGATAATGGAGTTTGTTTTGTTGGAATTACTCCATTTTATTGAATAATTCATCTAATTCTAGATATATTTCTGTACTTGTTTGTCCTTTGATTTACAGAAAAATAGAATTAATAATTCTCCAAGAGATTATATCTTGTTTTGTTTTTTTTACAATTACTCCAATATAGAGTAGAATTATCTCCTTCCACTGGCAGATAATACATTTATTATACATTTTTTCTTGATTTTAGTCAATTAATAAAACGTTAATCCTGTTTTCTTTTGTAAAAAAAAGACCCAAAATTGACCCAAATGAGGTAAAAACTCAATATTCAACATTTTCTATTCTGATTCAGGTCAGTTTGACTCATTTAAAGTAATAAATGAAGTATTTTTATCTAGTAAAACACATTTTTTTAAGAATATTCTAACTGTATTTGCTCTATAAGCTCTAGATTTAATCCAATAACCTTCATGGTTATGCAGATATTTCATATTTATTATCATTTATAGCAGGAAAACTGGCATTTATGCAACTTCCAACTTCCGATTTCTGGATTTTTTTGGAAATTCTGCACCTGCAACAAATTCTGAGCCGCTCCTGCAGAATAAAAGCAGCGCGTCGCTGCAGAAACTCATGAATCTCCCTCAGCTATCCGGAGCATCTGGCCCCGAAAAAGGTTAATTCGATTGCAGTCTGGCCATTTTCATTAGAGCGAACGCATTAAAACATGATTCATAACGATGGTCTGTAATGTTGTTTCACTGGAAGCGGAGCTGGAAGGAGGCGACAAGCTGCAGGAGCAACAGGACGAGACAGGAAGTGAAGGAGGAAACACGCAGACGTCCTCCTGCTCCGCGTCCGCAAACTTAATTATATCAAATGTCACCAAACGGTGAATGGATGCTGCTTTTTATCCGCATCAAAAAAAAGCCGCTTCCTGCTAATTTAGAGACACGTGTATCGGTTTTATTGAGGATTATTCGCGTCGCAATTGAGCCAAATCGAATAATTCGTTCAGGATTCAGCTTATTTGATCAAATTATAGCTTTTTATTATCATGGCAAAGGGATTTAAGCTAAATGTGGAGCAACATTTGAGTGAAATAGCCCTTTATTGTCAATAAAACAAGTCTTAGATCTTTAAAACTCATGAGAAACTGGATAAAAAGGCGACGTGTTGTTTTATATTTTGTGATATTGTCATATTTTTGCTGCTGAAAGTACTTTTTAACCCTTAGATGAACTCTTTGTTGGAAAAAAAATGAATAAAATCACATTTAAAAGTGTTTTTTGTGATTTAAATGGCAAGAAAATACAGCGATGTGCAGTTTATCTTCATCATATTGAACATTTATATGTTTATACCTTAATAGGGAAACACATCCAGAGAGATATAACTGATTAAAAGTCTAAATATTCAGAATAAATATTTAAGTTTAATGGGGGAATATTTTCCTCGGGTCCAAAGAGATGAGTGATAACATCAAATTATTATTTTTTTTTTATTTAATTTCCAATATTGTGTCGTCCCATGCAATGTAAAGGTGAATTATTAATAATCAGAGTTCAAAAATCTATTATTTATCGATAAAATCATAGAAATCACACTGAGGATCATTATAGAACATGAAGAATAGATTCTGAAATCTGAATCAATTTATTTTTATTTTTTTTATTTATTTTTTTATTTTTATTTTTTATTATTTTTTTTATTTTAATCAACTGTTTTAAATTGTATTAATTTAAAAATGTTAAATTTTAATTCTTAATTTTTATTTTTATTTTAATCAACTGTTTTAAATTGTATTGTTTTAATTTAAAAATTTTAAATCTTAATTCTTAATTTTTATTTTAATCAACTGTTTTAAATTGTATTGTTTTAATTTAAAAATTTTTAATTTTAATTCTTAATTTTTATTTTAATCAACTGTTTTAAATTGTATTGTTTAAATTTAAAAATTGTACATTTTAATTCTTCATTTTTATTTTTATTTTAATCAACTGTTTTAAATTGTATTGTTTAAATTTAAAAATTGTAAATTTTAATTCTTAATTTTTATTTTTATTTTATTTTACTGTTTTAAATTGTATTGTTTTAATTTAAAAATTTTAAATTTTAATTCTTAATTTTTATTTTTATTTTAAACAACTGTTTTAAATTGTATTGTTTTAATTTAAAAATTTCAAATTTTAATTCTTAATTTTTATTTTTATTTTAATCAACTTTTTTAAATTGTATTGTTTTAATTTAAAAATGTTAAATTTTAATTCTTAATTTTTATTTTTATTTTAATCAACTGTTTTAAATTGTATTAATTTAAAAATTTTAAATTTTAATTATTAATTTTAATTTTTATTTTTATTTTAATCAACTTTTTTAAATTGTATTGTTTTAATTTAAAAATTTTAAATTTTAATTCTTAATTTTTATTTTTATTTTAATCAACTGTTTTAAATTGTATCTTGATGCTTTTAATGTTTAATGTAAAGCACTTTGAATTACCTCGTCGTTGTTGTGCTATACAAATAAACTTGCCTTGATACTGTTGAGTTAAAACTGAGAATAGAGCTCAAATCACTGGACTGCATCTCCCAGAATTCCCCAGCAAAATGGCCGCCGACGGCTCATCAGAGCACCTGAGCATAAACTGCAGTCAAACAAAGAACAGAGCAACCAGCAACATGCTAACATCAAGCTTCACTGAGGAGTTTTACCCTGAAGACGCCAACGGTTGGTTTAAAATATTTGAATTTAATTGAATTTGGTGTTTCTATTCATTTGAGATACGGTAAAATGATTAAATTTGTTAAGTTAATAGGTTAACCTCTGTGTTTTGAAGGTTATCAAGCTAATGGTGAATCACTTGAAGCTAACAAACCCTTGATTTAAGAAATAAAAGTTGGTCAAAGTGAATCCAAGAGTTGTCCTTTGGGAGTAAAACTATGGTGGAACTTAACAGATACAAATACTTTACATATATATATATATATATATATATATATATATATATATATGTTACTGGTTTCTAGACATTTGTTGTCAAAATAGGTCCAATACTAAGAAGAGCAGAGTGAAAATCACCACCTGTCAATCACTATTTAACAAACTGTGTTCAGATATGATAGAATTACAGATATTATAGATAATGTCCTGTTAAATAATGACTTTTATTACACCGGTTTCATGTTTTTGGGTTGATTTGCATTGACGTTACATTAAGTTCAATAGTAAAAAAGCAGTGCAAAATAGCACAATGTCAATAAAGTTGTGCTGAAACAACAAGCAAACATAAGGTATAATAAACAGCTTTATGTGGTTTGAATGAGGCTCAAATCAACTGGTTTGAATATTTGTTTGACTCGTCTGGCAAATAGTGATAAGACGATATTCTAGAATATGTCTGAGGGATTATTCCAGAAACACACGGAGCTGCTGCTGTTTTACATCTTAATTAGTGTAAATGTGATGAAGACGTCGACTGTTTCCTGTTTGTTTTTCTGTGGTTGGACTCGTCCTGAACTCGTCTTCCTCGGGTCGTTTCAGGTTAATTCTAATTGTTTGGTGAGAAAATGAGAGAATTTCCTTTATTTTTCTCCAAGATGATGATTTATCCCTGAGGGAAACTCAACATCTGAGTCTGTTTCTGCTAATTATTGTCCTGAGAGCGTGTGAGTCACCGTTCTTTATCTTTATTCTTGTGATTTGCCCATTGTGAATTAATAGATGAACAATATGGAAGATAATTTAGCTCATTTGTTATTGAAACGAGACAGTTTGGTCTTGTTTTAAGAAAACAACAACTGCTAATGGAATAATTCTGCCCTTCTTTTCATGTAAGGAAATTATAAATATTATTTAACCTTCAATTTACAAAACAGGAGAGATGACTTAAGTCTCAGTTCTTCTATATTCACTCAGTTTACTGCAAATCATTTATTCACTGAACAATATTCAGTATTTTAAACAGCAGGTGAAGTTGAACTTGTCTCCTGCTATAAATATTTTATCACTTCAGCCCTAAAAGTTGCTCACTAACTTCATATTTATGTGGGAAAAACAGGGATTTTCCATCTTTTAAATATTTTTTCATAGTCAGTGGCCGGATCAGGACCTTTTAATGGACCGGTTTTGGCCCCCGGGCCACATGTTTGGCACCTTTGCTACCAATCTAATAGTCGATATTCCAAATTCATTGTTTAATTGGACCCATTAGATATCAGAGTCATGATAACTAGTCTTACTGGGTCCTAAAATACATACAAAAATGGATAAATACAATAAATACGCAATAACAAATAGGCTTATATTTACATACTTTTGTGTAAAGATTTATCTTATTATATAATTTATTACAAGATACTAAACAAAAACATCATAGAAGCCAAACAATAACACAAAACTTAACGCATAAAGATAATAGAATAGATTAAAATGTTTTAAAATCATATTACAGGAACGGGAGACCAGCGCAGAGGGAGAAAAATGCAGTTTGCATTGCAGCCGTCGTCATTGGCAACCACCTCAAGTTGCCGTGGTAACACAGCTCGTGAAGTATTATAAAACAAACGCCTGGCCCTCGTTAAGAGGCTTAAATCTCAGGGACAAGTGTAACATGATTTTTTGAATTTTGAAAAATTTAAATTTACTTAAAATTTTAAGGTTTTAATTATTTTTGTATAAATTGCCAAGAGGAGACATGTAGGGAACCTTCATATAATGACACCAGATGGTTTTTCATATGTTTTTAACATGATTTAGTGACGTCTAAGAGGGGACCTAAAAATATCTCGTTGGCTCGGTGGTCCACTGTTAGACAGGTACACAAGTCCACATACACACACATACACAGCTTATCTGATTGGCTGAACTAAATTACAGGCACATAATCACATTCATTTCATCGGTTTCTTCATGTTCCTCGTCCGGCTTCGTCCTTTGTTCTTTGTCCTCGACACTTGTCCTTCACAATAATTTCATTTCCAGCTCCGAGCGTGAAATAACAGAAACGTGAGCGTCCGACAGGCCGTCCACGTCTAAATATAGAGACTGGAGGGATGGAAACGGTGACGTGGGACTTTTTAATCTGTCAAACTGAACATGGATCATTTGGATTTTAAGACGACTTTAAAGATTTTTTTCTATGGCTTCTGTTGCTTTGTGATGTCACAAAGTGCAGGACCCTTAGAAGTCCTCTTAGGAGCTAAAAACATGTTAAAGTGCCCTCTTGAGACTTGAAGCATGATAAACTGCCAACTTAAGACCTAAAACATGTTAAAATGCCCTATTTGGAGCTAAAATGCAGGTTAAAGTGCCCTTTTGAGACCTATAAAGCATGTTAAAGTGCCCACTTAAGACCTAAAACGTGTTAAAATGCCCTATTTGGAGCTAAAAACATGTTAATGTGCCCTATTTGGAGCTAAAAACATGTTAAAGTGCCCTCTTGAGACCTATAAAGCATGTTAAACTGCCCACTTAAGACCTAAAACGTGTTAAAATGCCCTATTTGGAGCTAAAACGTGTTAAAGTGCCCTATTTGGAGCTAAACACATGTTAAGGTGCCCTATTTGGAGCTAAACACATGTTAAAGTGCCCTCTTGAGACCTATAAAGCATGTTAAACTGCCCACTTAAGGCCTAAAACATGTTAAAATGCCCTATTTGGAGCTAAAACGCAGGTTAAAGTGCCCTCTTGAGACATATAAAGCATGTTAAACTGCCCACTTAAGACCTGAAACATGTTAAAATGCCCATTTTTCCAGCCCATCGTCAGACGTGCAGCTGTTGGAGCAGAATAAAAACCTCCACATCCTCCATGTCTCCACTTCACAGCTGCAAAAAGCAGCAACTTCACCTTTAGAGCGTAGAAACGCCACCGATGACCCCGGGAAACAGAAATGCTCCGTATTTATCGGATCAGCCGTGATAATTACACCGCTGTCGTTTTTTTTGTTGGTTAAACAGCTGCAACATAATCCGCCTCCCGACTCACAGCAAACACACCGTCCTTTCAGCTCCGGGGAGGTTGCCATGACAACAACGGCATCCCCTCTCCGCATGGTATTGTGAACCACTGTCGAGACTGGAAAACCACCTTAAATTGGTCTGTATCGGCGCGAGACGGTTCAACTGTCTGAGCGGGACAGGAAGTGGTTTAAACCAGCTGAGCTGCTCATTCAACCTCTGGATAGAGATGGAGTCTGAGGAGGAAGAGGAGGAGGAGGAGGAGGAGGAACTATGCATGTTCTGTATTGTTTAATTATTGGGCTAATTGTTTAGAGGAATTATATATCATATATATTGCAAAGAGCTTCTCATAGAGAATGAATGGGGCGAGGTATATAAGCAGTAGCTGTACTGTCTACTGTTTACTGCTCAGCCATACGTTCACCTAGAGACTCCATTTAAACCTTAAACTGTACAAACATGGGCGACACGGTGGTGTTGGTGGGTTAGCGTAGGTCGTAGGTTCAAGACCTCCTTGGTCCTGGGTCTGGGACCTTTCTGTGTGGAGTTTGCATGTTCTCCCCGTGTCTGCGTGGGTTTTCACCGGGTACTCCGGCTTCCTCCCACAGTCCAAAAACATGCTGAGGTTAATTGGAGACTCTAAATTGCCCGTAGGTGTGAATGGTGTGTGTGCCCCATGATTGGCTGGCGACCATCTGGGGTGTATCCCTGCCTCTCGCTGTAACGTGCTGGGATTGGCTCCAGCAGACCATGTGACCCTAATGAGGAATAAGCAGGTATAGAAAATGACTGACTGTACAAACATGTCTTGTGTATTCATGTATTACTCCATGTCATTTTTGCAGACATTTTGAGTTTATAATGGGACAGAATGTTGGTGACATCATTGGTTCCAACTACAATTTACAATGTAGCCACTACAACTTTGTAGAGAAACTTGTCCTGATTCTCACAATGTGCTTAAAATATCTGAGCGATTTACTGAATTTGAATGAGCGGCCTCTAAGTGTGACCGCTCCAATACAATCCAAGCTGGAATGGGAGACCAGCGCAGAGGGAGAAGAATGCTGTTTTTGAAAATTGAAAATATCAAATTTACTATTAAATTATACTGAAAATGTGGCTTTTAAATATTCAAACAATGGTCCATGTTTTTTTTCTGATGGGATCTAAAGTTTTGTCGGTCGAAGCCGGAACGGGAGACCAGCGCAGAGGGAGAAAAATGCAGTTTTTTGCACCTCGAGTTGCCATGGTAACACAGCTCGTTAAGTATTATAAACAAACACCTGTCCCTCGTTAAGAGGTTTAAATCTCAGTGAAAACAGGCGTAATAATGAATTCACGCAATACACATCTAACGATATCTAATGATTTGACCTTTTTATGAGATGTCTGTGAAAAAGTATGGAATTTTGATAAGATGCTGATTAAATACTCAAAAAGAAATAGTTTGTAGGTACGTACCTTGTATATAATATCATAAATCTACTCTATTATTCACATGAAAGCTCTCTAATGAAACTCATAACATACACGCTCTGGCAGTCGACCCTGGAACTCTTTCCAAGTTTCCCTAGAGGAAATTGTGCCATGAATCACGTATAAGATGCTTTATTGGCTTTTTAAACAATGTCAATGTGAGTCTTTTCTTTCTTGCTGCTCACAATGATGATGATGATATGTGTGTGTGTGTCTGTTTATTGTACAATTCCTGTTTCACTTGAGTGTGTTCTGAAACTCAGATGGTCCCTAAAGGAACATAAATGTTTACTCTAAACTAAAAGACAGCGTTTGTCTTGCGTTATGGCTCCTAATCCTACATTTCCTCCCTCTGTTTGTTTGTTTTCTCATCACAGCAGCAGCAGCTCTGGGGGTTTTAAGGCACTAACAGCACATCTGAAACGTAAGAAGAACAGATATTACCTGGGAACAGTGTCAAGTGGTTTTTCCTTAATGCACCACTGCTCCGTGCATTAGCAGCTGATTCCCTGTTCAACAGATAATGAGGGAAAGGCCGAGTCGGCATCTTTTCTGTCCTGTGCGGCTCAGAAAGGAAAATTACGGCCGAAGCTCAGGGAGACGCTTTATCCAACACATTATCCAACACATTCAACCACATCCAGGGCACAAACAGCTGGAACACGGCTGGTTTTAAAGAGCTGAAGAGATGTTCATGTGATGAGGCCCTCCATGTTAACGTTGTGAGACCTTTCACAATGTTATTAGAATTCTGAGATCCTTCACATTAACATGTTAACATTGCGAGACCCTCATGTTAACATTCTGAGACATCTGTATTATTGTTATGAGACCCTCCATGTTAAAATTGGATGTCCCTCACGTTAACGTTGTGAGACTGTCCACCTTAACGAGACCCTTCACAATGTCATTAGAATTCTGACATCCTTCACATTAACGGAGTGAGACCTTTCACGTTAACATTGTAAGACTGTCCACCCTAATGTTAGACCCTCCATGAACCCTCAATGAACATTGTAAGACCCTCCATGTGAACATTGTGAGACTGTCCACCTTAATAGTGTGAGACCCTACATGTTAACATTGTGAGACTGTCCACCTTAACATTGTAAGACCCTCCATGTGAACATTGTGAGACTGTCCACCTTAATAGTGTGAGACCCTCCATGTTAACATTGTGAGACTGTCCACCTTAACATTGTGAGACCCTACATGTTAACATTGTGAGACCCTACATGTTAACATTGTAAGACCCTACATGTAAACATTGTGAGACTGTCCACCTTAACATTGTGAGACCCTACATGTTAACATTGTGAGACCCTACATGTTAACATTGTGAGACCCTACATGTTAACATTGTAAGACCCTACATGTTAACATTGTGAGACCCTCCATGTTAACATTGTGAGACCCTCCACGTTAACATTGTGAGACCCTACATGTTAACATTGTGAGACTGTCCACCTTAACATTGTGAGACCCTACATGTTAACATTGTAAGACCCTACATGTTAACATTGTGAGACTGTCCACCTTAACATTGTGAGACCCTACATGTGAACATTGTAAGACCCTACATGTTAACATTGTAAGACCCTACATGTTAACATTGTGAGACTGTCCACCTTAACATTGTGAGACCCTACATGTTAACATTGTGAGACTGTCCACCTTGATATTGTGAGACCCTACATGTTAACATTGTGAGACTGTCCACCTTAACATTGTGAGACCCTACATGTTAACATTGTGAGACTGTCCACCTTAACATTGTAAGACCCTACATGTTAACATTGTAAGACCCTACATGTTAACATTGTGAGACCCTCCATGTTAACATTGTGAGACCCTACATGTTAACATTGTGAGACCCTACATGTTAACATTGTGAGACTGTCCACATTAATATTGTGAGACCATCCATGTTAACATTCTGAGACCCTTCAGTGTCATTAGAATTCTGAGATCCTTCACATCAACGGAGTGAGACCTTTCACGTTAACGTTGTGAGACTGTCCACCCTAATGTTGTGAGATCCTCTATGTTAACATTATGCAACTCTCCACATTAACATTGTGAGACTGTCCACCTTAATGTTGTGAGACCCTCATGTTAACATTCTGACATCCTTCACGTTAACATTGTGACATCGTCCAACCTAAAGTAGTGAAACCCTCATGTTAACATTGTGAGACCCTCCATGTTAATGTATTAAGACCCTCCATGTTAATGTATTGAGACCCTCCATGTTAACGTTCTGGGACCCTTCACATTAACATTGTGAGACCCTCCTGTTACTGTTGTGAAAGCCTCTATATTAACATTGTGGTGTATGTATGTAAATTAGTTACCAGTAAAGTTATGGATACAACTTCATTACAAAGACACAAAAAATACTTTTTCTCTAAAACCTCTGAATTCAGCGAACCATTACTGTTAATATATTTATTATAAATATATATATTTTACACTTTAACAGATTTTCTTTGTGTATTTGGTTGATTCGTGACAACCAGTGTAATAAATAAGTCCTAATTTTAACAAGCCTATTTGAAAATGTGACGACTAATTAGATTTGATCTAACAGGCCTTTGGACAGAAATAAAAAAAACGCTCACAAATCAAGATCAATAGAAACGATAAATCAAACGAGTGTTTGATTATGCTGCTGGAGTCTAAAGGATCTATTAATTTACCTCGGAAGCAGTTTAGTGCAGATAAATTAAAACAAAACACACAGCTTAATGCAGAGAGACGCTCGACAAAGCACTCAAATTAACAATTGAAGCGATGTAGAAATTAAATATGGTGCTAGGTCTTATTCTAACAAGGCGGAGGGGAAAAGGCCCATTTACCGAGCACTAACCTTGTGTAAGTACTTGGCAGAGGAAGGAAATCCAGGGATAAATTCTTTAAGGCCACTTTGTCTCGATGCATATAAATGTCAGAATGTGGATATGAACTTTAGAGTTTGGAATAAATGAGGAAACTTTGGCTGAAAACGAGACTTCACAGCTCTCAGCCCTGTAATATGGTACATTACATACATATATATATATATATATCCAGGTAAAAGAGGAAGTGATTGCACCCAGTTACATGTGTTGAGGGGTTTTTTATAACTGAAACTGCCAGAGATGAAAATAACACATGGTCCAGGTGATGAAACTGCAGAGTGAACGTACGAGTGAAGTCCTTTTTGAGGTATTTTGCTAACAAACAGACAAAGACTGGTTAAAACACAAGCATTATCAGAGTCCTTCAGCTCTGAAAACTCATTATCACGTAGAAACAGAGCTTCAGAGACACGGATTGTGTTTTCAGACAAGGTGAAAATGTGACTGTGTGCAAATCACAAGATAAAGAAATAAGAATATTGCAAGATATCGCCACCAGGTGACTCCAAATATATATATATATATATATATATATATACTTTACTGGGTTGATCAAATGTCTCTTCTCCTCTGTCAGAATTGCTACCTCTGAACTTTATAATTTTTTCTATTTCGCTGCTTGTGTCAGTAACATTACAACATCGTCGTCTCATTCTGCAGCACGATGTAATTGTAATTCATGATAATGCTGCAGCTTCCTGCTCCACGCGGCGGCGGCGGCGGTGGCGGCGGCGGCGGCGACATCTTCATAGCGAACTCATAAAACGGCAGGACAACACAACACAGGTGATTAAATCAGCGGCGCCGAAATGAGGCGGAGAACATCAAAATGGGTTTCAGCTGAGAAGTGATTCCTGCCATCAGCTGCTGGGGGAAAGAAAAAAAAAACACTTCATAAAACAGCCTCATGTTAAAAGACCCGACGACTACTGCTGCAAATATTACATTCATGTTATTTCACAGCGTCAATGAGTTATTTTTATACTAGATATTCATTCATTTTATGGATTGAACCCTTTAAATGCAAGTTTTGGGTATATCAGTATGTAGTATATGCTATATCCCAACTGGTATTAAAGAGGTCGACACAGTCTGTGCATTTAAGGTTAGACTGTTCCAAAAGGCCTATGGTCAGGTTAGCTAAAGGTAGACGTAAACCCACAGTTGAGTCTAAGCTGCCCTAGGAGTGAGGATGCTGGGGGAAGTACAGTCGGGGGGCGTGGCTACTGTTTCAGTTCAACCGCCAATGATGACGACTCCTGATGCGACTCATCTTGGCCCCTGATGAACCTAACGACTACTCCTTCACCTGCCTGGTTGGACCCGCACCTCTACCCCCAGCCTACGGCATCTCTACACATTGAAACATCTTTACAGACTAATACGTCATCATTATAGACCAGGGGTGGGCAATCCTGGTCCTGGAGGGCCGGTGTGGGTGCAGGATTTTGTTCAAACCAAGCAGTACCACACCTGATTCTACTAATGAAGGTCCTTAGCAAGGGCTGTAGTGGCTGATTAGTAGAAACAGGTGTGTAGCTCCTTGGTTGGAACAAAAACCTGCAGCCACACCGGCCCTCCAGGACTGGAGTTTGACACATGTGGACTAATACGTCATCATTATGGACCAGGGGTGGGCAATCCTGGTCCTGGAGGGCCGGTGTGGGTGCAGGATTTTGTTCCAACCCAGAAGTAACACACCTGATTCTACTAGTCAACCTCTAGAACCATTGCCAAGGCCTTCATTAGTAGAATCAGGTGTGTAACTTCTGGGTTGGAACAAAATCCTGCACCCACACCGGACCTCCACGACCAGGATTGCCCACCCCTGTTATAGACTAATACATCATCATCAGATGTCTCCAACCCTGGTCCTGGAGAGCCACTGTGGGTGCAGGTTTTTGTTCCAACCAAGCAGGAACACACCTGATTGTAATAATGAACCCTTGCTATGGAGCTTCATTATTAGAGTCAGGTGTGTTCCTGCTTGGTTGGAACAAAAACCTGCACCCACAGTGGCTCTCCAGGACCAGGGTTGGCCACCCCTGGTCTACAGTCTGTCCGTCCATGGAGTGGATCTCTCCTTCACTGTGGTTCCCCCCGAGGTTTCTCCTTTTTCCCCACTGGGTTTTGGACTGTCTCCTTGTTGAGGAGGGTCTAAGGACGCGGGATGTCTGAGCCACTTTGGACTGAATTTTGAATTGAACCAGAACAGATGTGTCTTTGCCCCAGACTGGTGTTTGGGATTATTAAGGAAGAGGTTCCACCAGTTTCCAGCCTGAAGAACATCTGCCAGGTTGTGAGCTCCAGCGCGTCGGACTGGAAGGTGAACATCCCCCGGCTGGACAGGGCAAGTCCTTGCAGAGACACATGACTGACCTTTCACCTTCATGAGATGCGGATGCATGTACCAGGCATGTTACTGCTATGGTTGCGATGCAGACACCTCACACGACGCCTGAGTCAGTCTTTACTCTGCAGTTCTGCCACTGGTCCTGACACGTTTCAGGCTGAGGTACATGACTTTATATTCCAGACTCCGGGCAACGCCGGGGAAACAAAGAACCTCCAAAAGGAGGAGATCTTCCCTCGAGGAGGGAACTGGGGCTCTGACTACACTAAGAAAAGGCAAGGCCAACAAAAAAAAACCACTCTTTCGAGGAAGTAGAAGAAAACAATAACTGGGACTCATAACTCAGGACGACAGACTTGGCACACTGGCACAGGATGAAGGAGACGCAGACTATAAATACACATGGAGGGAAACTGGGACCAGGCGGAGACAATCAGGAATCAGGGGAGACCATCAGACCGGGGACACAAGAGGAAGGACGGGTGAGTGGATTTTCAAAATAAAACAGGAAGTCACAAAACAAACATGGAGACAGGACAAAAAAAAACTCAACTTGACATCCAGGTGTGTCATTTAGGGGCTGTATAATGTAATAAAATAGACAGATTATCCTATAATTTTTATCCTATTATATCCTAGTTTTATGCAAATATTGAACCTCAGCTCCAACAATAAAGTATTTTTATCTGTAGTAAAACACAATGTTACTGTCACAGCATCAATATATATCATCAATATCCACATCATCAATACAATAAGAATATATTTTAATATGTTTAGATTTTATGGACTAATAATTGATAATTGAAATCATTGAACTTTGCATTGCAGATAATTAAGCTTATTTAACCTTTATTTTGAAAGGAGTAAAACACAGTTTTAGATATTTTTGCAATTTGCAACAGCAACATAAATTAATTCCGACACTTCCGTAGTCGCCTCACGTGTTAAGGGCATTTTACGAACATTTACGGACTTTCGCAACGAATATTCGCATGTCAGATGTTGACGATCTCTTTTTATCTCATCCCGTTTGGTAAATTTACAGTTAATATCATGCGAAACACAGATGATCCTCTCGTTATCTTTCTATCTGTCACATTCATGCAGCATGAAAGCACAGCTTTGTCTGGAAAACACTGATAATCAGATCAACCGACCGTGTCTATCATTTCCCTCCGCCTCATATCGGCATCATCGTCCCTCTGCCAGTAATTAAATCTTTATTTCTCTCTCTAAAAATACACATACATGGAGTTTGAGTTGAAAGTTCATTGAGGACTTCAGCTGCATGTGTAAGTTCAAGTTATTGGGTACTACTTTGAGTAAAGTTAGCATCTGATTCATCAATGAATCTTGCCGTTTTCCTTCCTAGCACATCGGCACATGATGCCGATGGTGGAAATATCCCATTATCTCATTGCAAGGTTTAACATATGTGGTTTTAACACACATTCAACAGACCAAGAAGACTGAAAAGGGTGTTTTTATTGAATTTGGTCGGACAATCCGGTCCAAAAGTGCCATAAAATATGAATTTTTTTTAGGGGTGGGACATTAATGCATTAATTATGGTTCATAAAGTACCGTAGGACTCCGTAGGGGTCTACGTATAGGGTACGCCGTAGGGGTCTACGTATAGGGTACGCCGTAGGGGTCTACGTAGAGGGTACGCCGTAGGGGTCTACGTAGAGGGTACGCCGTAGGGGTCTACGTATAGGGTACGCCGTAGGGGTCTACGCATAGGGTACGCCGTAAGGGTCTACGTATAGGGTACGCCGTAGGGGTCTACGTATAGGGTACGCCGTAGGGGTCTACGTATAGGGTACGCCTTGGGGTCTACGTATAGGGTACACCGTACCTATTACTACGCCCCAAAAGGGGAAAAAATCCAGTAAATATAGTCCAGAATATGTGTTATTTAAGGGGATGTGATCTTTTGTCTGTTTTTTTTGGCTTGTGCCAAACTTTCAACGCAGAACTACAAATACAAAGAACTACAAATACAAAGAACTACAAATGCATCACGTCGCCCGCGTAGCTACGTACGTAGAAATATAAACTAGGCTCAACAAGAAGTGAATTTCCTCACCATAAACTGCTGAGTCATGGTAGGGATTCTTTGCATGTTCCAGTGAACACTATCTAGTTTTGTCACTTTTGTCACTGACCCGTATACAAATAAAGTTTGATTGAACCAACTCGAATGAGAGGAAAGAGAAGGCAGATGAAATGGATAGAATTTATGAACAGGGTTTATTCTCTGAGCTCACGTGCTGTTGCATGTAATTGCAGTTGTGCAAATGCAATAAAACTCCAGAGACAGAACTTTTAGAAACACACACACACACACACACACACACACACACACACAAACACACACCTCATTACAACTTAATGTGTATAAACAGCAGGAATCAGGAATCATCCCTCAGAGAGGAAACACTTTTCTTACTCTATTGACTCTCAAATCGCTTCTTCCACACACACATAATGAACTTAATGATTAACATCAGCGTTAACGTGAAGGAGACTGAGGCTCCACAACTTTACCACTGGGAGGAAACTTCTGCAGGATGAACAGTGATGTTCCTGTTCATGGTCAGAACGTGTTGGAAGAACAGGGTAAGAAATATACTAATATATATATAACACACACACACACACACACACACACACATTTGTTGCATCCTTCCCTCCTTTCTTTCTTCTATCCTTCCTCTACTTGCTTCCTTCTTCAATTCTATCCCTTTCTTCTTTACATCCATCCTTCCTATCATTCATCCTTCCTTCTTTCCTTCCTTCCATTGTTCTAGCTTTCTCTCCTTCCTTTCTGCATTTAGATAAGATTTGCTACTGCTACTATTAGCAGTGCTACTGCTACCGTTAGCGGTGCTACTGCTATTAGTGGCCCTAGTGCTACCGTTGGCGCCACTACTGCTACTATTAGCAGTGCTACTGCTACCGTTAGCGGTGCTACTGCTATTAGTGGCCCTACTGCTACCGTTAGCGCCACTACTGCTACTATTAGAAGTGCTACTGCTACCGTTAGCGGCATGAATGCTACTATTAGCAGTGCTACTGCTACTGTTAGCGGTGCTACTGCTATTAGTGGCCCTACTGCTACTATTAGAAGTGCTACTGCTACCGTTAGCGGCATGAATGCTACTATTAGCAGTGCTACTGCTACCGTTAGCGGTGCTACTGCTATTAGTGGCCCTACTGCTACCGTTAGCGCCACTACTGCTACTATTAGCAGTGCTACTGCTACCATTAGCGGCATGAATGCTACTATTAGCAGTGCTACTGCTACCGTTAATGGTACTACTGCTATTAGTGGCCCTACTGCTACCGTTAGTGCCACTACTGCTACTATTAGAAGTGCTACTGCTACCTTTAGCAGTGCTAATGCTAGTTTGCTCTCCATGTAGGTTAAAGTCTTCCATTTAAACTTAAAGAGCAATTAGATAACATTTGTCAGCAAATGGTGTGTTCATTTATTTTAAATACTGCTGATATAGTTGTAACTTGACGCCTCCTGAATTAGCAAACAGCTCATCAGTTTATTACTACAGAGCGGCCATGTTGGATTTTGAGGTTGTCTGAATCCAAATGAAGTATCCAACATTTCAATTTTGGAGACTTTGACCTTTGTTAATAAGTACGGAAGCTCAGAGCTGCCAACCCCTAAAATATCTCTCTCCTTCCTTATACCCTTCCCTCCTCCATCCTTCTTTCTTTAATTATTAGTTAGTGGACTAGAGTGGTCCAGGTTCCTGGTCCCAGGAGGATCCAGCACCAATCCTGACTCCTGAATCCTGGAGAGAAGATGAGTGGAATAAAACCACTCGAGAGGTTGATAATCTGATAATTGTCCATTAGAGCGAGAGAATCCACCCTGATCTGGTTTGGATTTCAGAGGAAGTGAAAGAGCCGGAGGGAAAACCGACGAAAAGCTTAAAGACACAGAAATGGAGTCAGGAAAGTTGTTTTTGTGAATAAAAGAGTGGAATCAATTATCGACTGGGTTAAAAACAGCTGTAAGAACTGCTGCCATCACTAATGAATAAATAAACCTTATATAAAACTATTATTTTATTATTTTTAAAGCTACAAAACTAGGAAAAAGCCGTGAAAACAATAAGAAAATTGGAGTAGACTTTCATTTTCCATGTTCACGACCTCAGTTTTTGGTTGTTCACGTGTTAATATTAGAAAATTACAACCAAACTTAAATCACAGCTGAGGTTTTTTTTGACAGGTGGAACTTTTTATTTAAGCCAGGAACCAAATGGCAGCAGCAGCAAGAACCAAACAAAACCACGGGAGTCGAATAGAGAACGGACCTAATGAGGGACCGAGAACGGCTGACACGCGGCGAGCTGATAGGATCAAACTAACGAGACGCCATGAGCTGCTGGAGATAACGAGGACCAGGTGAAACAGGTGTGACGAGAAGAGGAAAAACACAAAAACCCGAAACCAACAGCCCGAGTCTTAGAGTCCACAACGGGGACAAATAAAGGCCGTCATTAGGCTGCAACCTGTCAAATATATACATACATATTTCATGGGAATTCTTAGAGCCACCATTTTTATGTTTTCTGTTAAACATTTTAAGATTTTACAATTTCAAAACGTGAATATTTGGGCAAAATGTTTTGCTAATTAATGTAAGAAATAGGGTTGATCCTAATTTACCTGTCGGTTAAACAAAAAAAGTCTGACAAGTTGATTAATCTACACTCAGAAAACAGTCACAATTTAGCATTGATATCATTTACCACACTGTAGCACCGTTAGCGGCGCTACTGCTACCGTTAGCGGCGCTACTACTACCTTTAACAGTGCTAATGCTAGCTTGCTCTCCATGTAGGTTAAAGTCTTCATGTTTGTACCGAATGTTATTTTAAAAAAGACATTAGATAAGATTTGCTACTGCTACTATTTGTGGCGCTACTGCTACCGTTAGCGGTGCTACAGCTACCATTAGTGGCACTACTACTACCTTTAGCGCCACTACTGCTATTATTAGAAGTGCTACTGCTACCGTTAGCGGTGCTACAGCTACCATTAGTGGCGCTACTACTACCGTTAGCGCCACTACTGCTACTATTAGAAGTGCTACTGCTACTATTAGTGGCGCTACTGCTACCATTAGCGGCATGAATGCTACTATTAGCAGTGCTACTGCTACCTTTAGCAGTGCTAATGCTAGTTTGCTCTCCATGTAGGTTAAAGTCTTCCTGTTTGTATCGAATGTTATTTTAAAAAAGTCATTAGATAAGATTTGCTACTGCTACTATTAGCAGTGCTACTGCTACCATTAGCGGTTCTACTGCTATTAGTGGTGCTACTGCTACCGTTAGCGCCACTACTGTTACTATTAGTGGTGCTACTACTACCGTTAGCGCCGCTACTGCTATTAGTGGCTCTACTGCTACCATTAGCGCCACTACTGCTACTATAAGAAGTGCTACTGCTACTATTAGTGGCGCTACTGCTACCGTTAGCGGTTCTACTGCTATTAGTGGTGCTACTGCTACCGTTAGCGCCACTACTGTTACTATTAGCAGTGCTACAACTACCGTTAGCGGTTCTACTGCTATTAGTGGCCCTACTGCTACCATTACCTTTGTTAGTAAGAGATGAATTTGACAATGATGCTGCGAATCAAAAGCGACTTTGAAGTGTTGTTTTCTTCTTATCTTAAATGTTTATTCTGTCTGTTCTTCTTCTTTTCTGCTTCATTCTTGTGTTTTCTCTGTAAACCACTTTGTGACAAATCTGCTTTGTCACAATCCTCTCTTGTGTATATTTCTGATCCCTCAGGGTGACACCAGACGCCTGGGTGTGAATTCAAATTATTCGCGGGCCGATAACTTGTCATACGGCTCCGGTTCAGGAGCCGAAGGGAAAAATCAACAGATTCCTGGATAAGCCCCGCTGCTTCTCCTCGATCCAAGACACATCGCAAACATCACAGAAAATAGACCAAATAAGACGCAGATTCACAATATCCAACCTCAAACATCCCCGGCATCACATTTACATAGTGATTTACATGCTTTCATTAAATTCTGGATCATAATCGATGTAAAATGAACTTGATGCAGTTGCTAATTATACAGTGAGCGACTGGAAAGGCTCCAAATTCCAGTTGAGTAAGATGAACAGGGAGTCATCAAGGACCAGTTAAAAACGCAGGCGCAACTAAATGAATGTATCCCAAACATTCACAGAGCTGCACTTCAACTCCACTTGAGTGGAATTATGACGATTAAAATAATGTATTCATCAAATGAAAGCAGCAGCAGCCATTAACAGTGACCACAGTAATGACTGGCGGCCTCATTCTAAATAAGACAGTCACTCAATTAAAGTGTTTGCATGAGTTAATAGAATGTTCCTGTTTACACGCGACAGTCTGTTTGTTATATTTAGATCAAAATTGTGTGTTTTTTCCACTGAAGGTTGATGTCGTTTACTGTTGCCACGGCAACAGCGTGACGTTAAACTAACCGCGTTTTGAGAAGAACCGTTATCTTTTCCGAACCCTGACTAAAAGGCTTTCGCTCATGTGTATGTGACTCTTTTTAGCGGTTACGCTCGTTTCTGCTGTAATTTGTTAACAAACCGGAGTCTGGAAGCCGTGGAATCTGGAAGCCGGAGCCTGAAAACTGGAGTCTAGAAGCTGGAGCCTGAAAAATCTGAGTCTGGAAACTGGAGTTTTGAAGCTGGAACCTGTGGAGTCTGGAAAATGTGGAGTCTGGAAGCTGGAGGCCAAAGTCTGGAAACTGGAATCCAGAAGTCTGGAAGCGGGAGCCTGAAAAATGGAGTTTGGAAAATGTTAAGTCTGGAAACTGGAGTCTGGAAGCTGGAGTTTTGAAGCTGGAACCTGTGGAGTCTGGAAAATGAGGAGTATGGAAGTTGGAGTCTAGAAGCTGGAGACCAAAGTCTGGAAACTGGAATACAGAAGTCGGAGTCTGGAAGCGGGAGTCTGGAAAATGGAGGCGAAGTCTGGAACCTAGAAAGGAGAGTCTGGAAAATGGAGTCTGGAAGCTCTAGATCTGGAAGCTGACTCTGGAAGCTGGAGCCTGAAAATCTGAGTCTGGAAACTGGAGTTTTGAAGCTGGAACCTGTGGAGTCTGGAAAATGAGGAGTATGGAAGTTGGAGTCTAGAAGCTGGAGACCAAAGTCTGGAAACTGGAATACAGAAGTCGGAGTCTGGAAGCGGGAGCCTGGAAAATGTAGTTTGGAAGCTGTTGAGTCTTGAAGCTGAAGCCTGAAAAGTGGAGTCTGGAAAATGTTAAGTCTGGAAACTGGAGTCATTAGCAGCGCTACTGCTACCATTAGCAGCACTACTGCTAACGTTAGCAGGGCTACTGCTGCTATCAGCAGCGCTACTGCTACCGTTAGCAGTGCTACTGCTACAGTTAGCATTGCTATTGCTAGCTTGCTCTCCATGGTTAAAGTAGGTTAAAGTCTTCATGTCTGTACTGGATGTTTTTATTCGGTACAGACAGGCTGAAACTCCTGAATTAGCAAACAGCTAAACAGCTGCCCAAGAGGATATTTTATCACATTGCCTTACATATTGTCCCATCGTGCGCACACACACACACACACACACACACTCCAGTCTCTGTCTGAGCAGACTGCAGTGTTGTCGGTGTAGTTCTGAAAGCCTGTGGGGGGGAAACTTGTCAGCTCTCATCTTTTTTCTTTTTTTTTCTTTTTTTTTGGAATACACCCATTCCCTTTCCTTTACATCCCAGTGCTACAGCTGAACTGTCACTGCCCACACACTCTATTCACTCCGAGCGTGTCTGCGTGTGTGTGTGTTTTGGAAGAGCCATGTTCAGCTTTCTCTCTGTGCTTGAATATGAGTGGGCATGAGTACGTGTGCATATTTTTTTTGTGATTCCTGTCACAGAAGTTGCAGGAGCATGAAGAAAAAGGCTGTTTGTGAGTATGTGGCCGTGTGTGCAGCAAAGCGTGTGAATGTGTGTGTGTGTGTGTGTGTGTGTGTGTGTGTGGTGGACGTCCTGCAGACTGTCCTTCTCTCCCTGGTTGACCACAGCAAACCTCCAGAGATATGTCCTCCCAGCTCGGGTTCAGTGAGGCATGCTGGGAGATGTGTCAACGTGATCCCTGTAGAGACAAAAGTAAACAGCAGAAGCAGCATGTGGAAGCTGTGCGGTAAACAAGCAGCTGTCCTGCTATGACACCTGTGTAATCACCTCAGCTGTGTTTGTCTGGTACTGCGCCTTCCTGCCCTGTCATCATACGGTTGATTCTGTCTGCATTCGTTAGCATGACAATCAGGGGCCTGGTCTAATATTAGTTATAGTTTGCGTGGTGTGTTGTGGTGGATGTGTATGGAATGAGAATGAATGCACTGCACTGCATCATCACCGGTGTAAAGATTATTATAAGGAAGAACAGCTGATGCTGGGCCGAAAGCTAACAAACACACAAACACTGGGGCTGAGTTTAACGATGGTTCATTGAACATGCTGGTCCAGACTCAATGAAACACCCAGACCCTTTGGAGTTTGCATGTTCTCTCTGTCTTCTCCCCGGCTTCAAAAACATGTTAAGCTTAATAGGAGACTCCAACCTCCTATAGGTGGAGGTAATGGTGTGTATGTCCCGCGATAGGCTGGCGACCATCTGAGGTGTATCCCTGCCTCTGACCTGTAAGGTGCTGGGATTGGCTGATAAGGAAAAAGCGGGTATATAGTCCAGGGGTAGGCCACCCTGGGTCTAGAGAGCCACAGTGGGTGCAGGTTTCTGTCCCAGCCAAGTCCGTGATTTGGACCTTCATATGTAGAATCAGCTGTGTTAATGCTTGACCATTGGTGGCCAGTCCTGGTCCTGGAGAGCCACTATGGGTGCAGGTTTTTTTTTTTTTCCCAGACTCCAGAAGCTGGAGTCTGGAAAATGGGAAGTCTGGAAGCTTGACTTTGGAAGCTGGAGCCTGAAAATCTGAGTCTGGAAACTCGAGTTTTGAAGCTGGAACCTGTGGAGTCTAGAAAATGTGGAGTCTGGAAGCTGGAGGCAAAGTCTGGAAACTGGAATCCAGAAGTCTGGAAGCGGGAGCCTGAAAAATGGAGTTTGGAAAATGTTAAGTCTGGAAACTGGAGTCTGGAAGCTGGAGTCTAGAAACTGGAGGCGAAGTCTGGAACCTGGAAAGGAGAGTCTGGAAAATGGAGTCGGGAAGCTGTAGATCTGGAAGCTTGACTCTGGAAGCTGGAGCCTGAAAATCTGAGTCTGGAAACTGGAGTTTTGAAGCTGGAACCTGTGGAGTCTGGAAAATGAGGAGTATGGAAGTTGGAGTCTAGAAGCTGGAGACCAAAGTCTGGAAACTGGAATCCAGAAGTCAGTCTGGAAGCGGGAGCCTGAAAAATGGAGTTTGGAAAATGTTCAGTCTGGAAACTGGAGTCTGGACAATGTGAGGTCTGGAAACTGAAGTCTGGAAGCTGTGGAGTCTGGAAAATGGGAAGTCTTGAAGCTGGAGCCTGAAAAGTGGAGTCTGGAAAATGTTAAGTCTGGAAACTGGAGTCTGGAAGTTGGAGTCTGGACAATGTGAGGTCTGGAAACTGAAGTCTGGAAGCTGGAGCCTGGAAAGAAGAGTCTGGAAACTGGAGTCTGCGAGCTGGAGTCTGGAAACTAGAGGCAAAGTCTGGAAACTATGGAATCCAGAAGCGGGAGCCTGGAAGTCGGAGTCTATAAAGTGGAGTTTGGAAGGTGTGGAGTCTGGAAAATGTGAAGTCTGGAAACTTGAGTCCTTGAGTCTGGAAACTGGAGCCTGGAAAATGGAGTCTTTACACACCTGATTCTACTAATCAGGTGCTTGGACCAGGATTGTCCACCCCCAGACCTCCTTGGTCCTGGGTCTGGGACCTTTCTGGGTGGAGTTTCATGTTCTCCCTGTGTCTGGTGGGTTTTCACCGGGTACTCCAGCTTCCTCCCACAGTCCAAAAACATGCTGAGGTTAATTGGAGACTCTAAATTGCCTGTAGGTGTGAATGGTGTGTGTGGCCTACGATTGGCTGGTATCCCTGCCGACCCCTGACCCCTGCGACCCTAATGAGGAATAAGCAGGTATAGAAAATGACTGAGTGTTATGGATACCTGCCTAGTTTTTTTTTTTTTTTTTTTTTTTACCAAAATCATGATTTTTTGGGGGCGATTTTTATTTATTTTTTTTTTACATGAAATGGAAAATGGTGTAACATGGTGCAATTTCCAATGGTGCAACCCATAAAGAATGATGCATTTAAAATATTTAATCCACCCAGAGTGTAAAACCAGTTGTTTTTAAGACTTTTTTAAGAGAATTAAATCCTCCGGTAGCAAGTTTTTATTGGGGTCAGGTTCGTCACTGACTCTAAACTCTTAAAAGAAAAGAAAAACACACAATCAAGAATCAATCGGAGGCCGATCGAGGGATACACACCCACTGCCTGAGGGTGTGTGTGTGTGTGTGTGTGTGTGAGCTTGTCAGAGAAGACAGAAGAACAGGGAGTCGGACACAGAGGAGATTGTCAGACAGAGAAACTCGAAACAAAGACTTGACCATCGATCGCAGCTTCTGAAGAAAATTGTGCAGCGATATCTGAATTAATCAGAGAAGAAGTCGGCAACGTCTCCGCGTGAACACTGGGCCCTTCAAGAGCTGCAAGAAAGGGCCGTGGAGAGACTCCAGTTGAGGAGCTGCATGTTAAATCCAGCTCGTTCGCTTCAGTTTACCTCTGAAATAAGCAGAAGCTGCGGTGTCATCTCATGGAAATGGGCCCCGTTCACTCTGTAAATGAATATAAGTGGAGCCAGAAGTCCGAGAATTACTGCACTGATGAATTATCTTATTAGAATAACCCATGAATTATTAAAATCTAATATCTCTGATCGGGAAGATTGGAAAACTGGCTGATGTGTTACTTTGCTGCAAAAATCACATTAAAAATAATGGATAATAATGGATTAAGGAATTTATGTCGTATTTTTTTAAAGTTGTGTATGCATTTATTAATATTTAAAACTGATGAATGATGGAATACCCAATGAGGGGGAAGATACTTATTATTATTTTTTTTTTGTTATGAAAAACTCCAAAAAATGGGAATATACTGATATTTCTATGATTTTTATCCAATAAATATATTTATATACATAATATAACAAAATAAAGGCTTGCAAATGTATATTTTATGCCTCATGGAATAGATTTATACTTGTATTTACTATAACTCCATAGTTTTGCAGTGCAAGCAGCAGTGGTTGCCAACCTAAGGGTCTGGGCCCCTCCGAAGGGTCAGCAGATACACGTGAGGGGTCCACGTCAGATAAATGAGTGTTTGTAGGAATCTGCTGTTCTAGTTTTCTACAGTTTCTCTGTGACCCATCTAACACACAGCTGTGTGTGTGTGTGTGTGTTTTCTCTGTGTAATTACCGAGTGTGTGTCCATTATTTACGAGGGTTTCTCCCCTTCACACACACACACACACACACACACACACACACACACACCTGTCTCTTGCCCTGGTTTGCAGCCTCCATCTGCCTCTGTGGTTTTTTGGCTTCTGTCCTGGACTCACTCACCTTTTTATTCAGCTGTTTATGGAAGTGAAGCGTCAGACCTCTGTGTTTGTGCTGTGGTGTGAACATCCACCAATAATCTAATAGAACTAGTCAAATAAGTCCGTTAGAATCCAGAAAGTCGAGTTGTTGATCACCAGATGGTCCATTTGAACCAGTTGAAGGTCTGTTCAACAAACGGGACTCAAAGTGATCCAGAAACCAGGATTTCTTGCGGATCGTTAACAAAATGTAATCAGCTGTTCATGGTACGGTTCCCAACAATCGCTGAAAATTAGAGGAAAATCCGGCCGAAGTTTTTGGAGATAATCTGCTAATAAACAAACAAACAAACAAACAGCAGCTAAAACATAAGCAACTATATGAAGTTATGTGCTTTTATTTTAGACCTCCTTCTCCTCCTCATCCTACCTCCCTCCTCCTTTCTCCTCTTTCTCCTCTTCCTCTCATTTCTCCACCTTCCTCCTCCTCCTCTTGTTTCCTTTCTTTCTCCTTCCTCCCCCTCCTTCCTCCCCCTACTTCTGCTCCTCCTCCTCTTATTTCCTCTCCTCATCTTCCTTCTCCTACTCTCATTTCCTCCTCCTTTTCCTCCTCTTGTTTACTCTCCTCCTCCTCATTCTCCCTCCTCCTCTCATCTTCTTCCTCATCCTTCTTTTTCTTTCTTTTCACCCCATCTTCCTTCTCCTCTTCCTTCTCCTCCTCATTTTCCTCCCCTTCCTCTTGTTTCCTCTCCTCCTCCTCCTTCTCCCTCCCCTACTTCTGCTCCTCCTCTCATTTCCTCATCTTCATCCTCCTCCTTCTCATCCTCCCACCTCATTTTCCTCCTCCTCTTCTTGTTGCCTCTCCTCCTCATCCTCCTCCTTCCTCCCCCTCCTTCTCCTCTTCCTTCCTGTCCTCCTCCTTTTCCTCCTCTTGTTTACTCTCCTCCTCCTCATTCTCCCTCCTCCTCTCATCTTCTTCCTCATCCTCCTCTTCCTTCTCCTAATTTCCTTATCCTTCTCCCCTCCTCCCTCCTCCTCATTTTCCTCCCCTTCCTCTCCTTTTCTTTACTCTTCTCCTCCTCATTATCTTCCACCTTCTCCTCCTCCTCATTCTCCCTCCTCCTCTCATCTTCTTCCTCATCCTCCTCTTTCTTTCTTTTCACCCCATCTTCCTCCTCCTCTTCCTTCTCCTCCTCATTCTCCTTCCCTTCCTCGTTTCCTCTCCTCCTCCTCTTCCTCCTCCTCTGCCTTCTCCTCCTCTCATTTCCTCTCATCTTCATCCTCCTCCTTCTCTTCCTCTTGTTTCCCACTGTCTCCCTCCTCCTCCCCATCTTCCTCCTCCTCTTCCTCCTCCTCTGCCTTCTCCTCTTCTTGTTTCCTTTCATCTTCCTCCTCCTTCTTCCTCCCCCATACTACTCCTCTCATTTCCTCTCCTCATCATCCTCCTCCTTCTCTTCCTCTTGTTTCCCGCTGTCTTCCTCCTCCTTCTCATCCTCCCACCTCATTTTCCTCCTCCTCTTCTTGTTGCCTCTCCTCCTCCTCCTCCTCTTCCTCCTCCTACTTCCCCTCTTCCTTCCTGTCCTCCTCCTTTTCCTCCTCTTGTTTACTCTTCTCCTCCTCATTATCTTCCACCTTCTCCTCCTCATTTCCTTATCCTTCTCCCCTCCTCCCTCCACCTCCCCTTTCTCTTGTTTCCTCTCCTCCTCCTCCTCCTCCTCCTTCTCCCTCCCCTACTTCTGCTCCTCCTCTCATTTCCTCTCCTCATCTTCCTCCTCCTCTTCTTGTTGCCTCTCATCTCCTTCCCATCTTCCTCCTCCTCATCATCCTCCTCCTTCCTCCCCCTCCTTCTCCTCTTCCTTGCTGTCCTCCTTTTTCTCCTTTTCTTTACTCTCCTCCTCCTCATTCTCCCTCCTCCTCTCATCTTCTTCCTCATCCTTCTCTTTCTTTCTTTTCACCCCCCCTCCTCCTCTTCCTTCTCCTCATTTCCTTATCCTTCTCCCCTCCTCCTCATTTTCCTCCCCTTCCTCTTGTTTCCTCCTCCTCATCCTCCTTCTTCCTCCCCCTACTTCTGCTCCTCCTCTTGTTTCCTCTCCTCCTCATCTTCTTCCTCCTCTTCCTCCTCCTGTGCCTTCTCCTCTTCTTGTTTCCTTTCATCCTCCTCCTCCTTCTTCCTCCCCATACTTCTGCTCCTCTCCCCATCTTCATCCTCCTCCTTCTCATCCTCCCACCCCATCTTCCTCCTCCTCTTCCTTCCTGTCCTCCTTTTCCTCCTCATTCTCCCTCCTCCTCTCATCTTCTTCCTCCTCCTCCTCCTCTTCCTTCTCCTAATTTCCTTATCCTTCTCCCCTCCTCCCTCCTCCTCATTTTCCTCCCCTTCCTCTTGTTTCCTCTCCTCCTCATCCTCCTTCTCCCTCCCCTACTTCTGCTCCTTCTCTCATTTCCTCATCTTCATCCTCCTCCTTCTCATCCTCCCACCTCATTTTCCTCCTCTTCTTCTTGTTGCCTCTCCTCCTCCTCCTCCTCCTCCTCTTCTTGTTGCCTCTCCTCCTCCTCTTCCTCCTCCTCTGCCTTCTCCTCTTCTTGTTTCCTTTCATCTTCCTCCTCCTTCTTCCTCCCCATACTCCTCCTCTCATTTCCTCTCCTCATCTTCATCCTCCTCCTCATCCTCCCACCTCCTTTTTCTCCTCCTCTTCTTGTTGCCTCTCCTCCTCCTCCTCCTCTTCCTCCTCCTCCCTCCCCCTACTTCTCCTCTTCCTTCCTGTCCTCCTCCTTTTCCTCCTCTTGTTTACTCTTCTCCTCCTCATTCTCCCTCCTCCTCTCATCTTCTTCCTTCTCCTAATTTCCTTATCCTTCTCCCCTCCTCCTCATTTTCCTCCCCTTCCTCTTGTTGCCTCTCCTCCTCCTCCTCCTCCTCCTCCTCCTCCTCTTCCTCCTCCTTCCTCCTCCTCCTCCTCCTCCTGAGTCATTCACAGTAATTGCTCTGCAGCTCTCATAAACCTCCAGCTTCTCTCCACCAACATGAGGAGGTTTGTAACACACACACGTCTGTGGGCGCCTCTCGCTCAGCGGGGACCAATCACACGCTGAGAGCCACTTACAGTTCACCAATCGATGCTCCTGCAGGTGTGTGTGTGTGTGTGTGTGTGTGTGTGTGTTGCCTTCACGACACTCTCTCTCTCCCATTAATCCATCTGAGCATCCATCGATCACTCCGCCTCCTTTTCCTCCTTCAGCACATTTATACAAACACGTTCAACTTTCAGCTCCACGACTTGAATCCGGCTGTGAAACGTACGTTTTCCTCTTCCTTCCATTAACCACATCACAGAGACTCTAATTAACGGCCGACTCGCTCTTCACCATCATAGTTCATGAAGTTTGGGGTCCATGAAAAAACTTTATTATTAAAGAAACAGTCCAGAAACTAAATATCATCAGTTTTCTATGATAGAAGAACTAAAGAAACCAGAAAACAGTCAGATTTGAGAAGCTAGCGTCACAGAATTTGGATATCTTCTTCTTAAAATGACTCAAATCCATTAATCGATTATCAAAATGGTTGGCGATTAATGTAGTAGTTGAATTGACCAAGCGACCCCTGTGGGGTCCCCACACCCCATGTTGGGAACCTCTGCGACAAAAGGACAGTGCACGAACTTTAATATGTCTCTCCAGAGCCCAGAGAAACACTAAAACTGGTTTTACTCTAATTAAAATATCCCTATAATCCAACGTAATAAAATGAAATAAACTGGATTTTGTCGAGTTGAAATCTTTTTAGTGCAAAATTCTCTTTTCTGTTCAGCTGCAGTAAAAGGATCGGAACAGAAAAGAGGGAATCTGGCACCAAACACACAGTAAAATGACTTGATTTGACTCATTTTGGCAGCTGAAGCTACATCTTAGCTTCATGTAGCATAGCGAAATCTACTACTACTTCATCATTTCATATATTTTAAGTTGTGTATAAGCTAACAATGCTATGAATATACAGCCTGATTTTTTCACACCTTTAGAAATGGTGGTCCCCATAATAAAAGTCTTGAGCAAAAAGGTGGTCCCCACAAAGGACTAGAAACCAGTGTGTGTGTGTGAGTCCAAAGATCCGTATGATTACAGAAAGAAAAAGCCATTTGAGGAGTTCTAAATCACTAATTCATTTCTTTCAGCACCTTACAAACCCATTAAAGCCAATAAAGATCCTCACATCTGCTAATTGTTTGTTTCACCGCTCCACTTAATACAATAATGATTTCTGGACAGAAAACAAACAGCAGATTTTAATCACACGGGCAGCAGCAGAATAAAACACACACACACACACACAGCTGGACAACGGTCTCCTCCGCAGCTTGCGAGGAATTGATCTCACAGTCTTTGTGTTCTCACCGCTAAAGGGAGCGGAATCAATCGATCGGTTTGATTGACGGACGTAACCGGACTCAGCAGGATTTTATCCGCCCCGGAATGCAGAAAGGAAAACGGCTGGATGTGTTTTAGGACTGAGAATCTGGCTGGAATAGCAAATCTCCGAGGCAGACGTATCGACATAAATGTTTATTTTAACAGGGACGATAAAAAGGAAAAGGCGGGGGAGGGGGGATTTGGGGTTTTTATAGAAATAATCCTCAAAATTACAAGGAATAAAGGTTTTAAATATTCATGAATGATACCTTAAATAAAGCGCTTGTGTTGTGCTTTAATTTCACATTTTTATAATATTCAAAATGATTTATTTGTGTTTAGCTAACAGCAGCTAAACCAATTCAGAAGTTTACCCGTGTGTCTCTGTCGCTGTACTGAAAATGTACCGAACCGTGACTTTCTCTCCTGCAGCTGAGGTTTTATCTGTCAGCAGCCGGAACATCAGCTGCATTTAGTAGATTTAGCTGCTGTGTCTGGGACGTGGGGCCTGACAGCAGCAGGTGACACCGGAATCTGTTTGAAGCGCGTGACTCAGACCAGATTTGTCCTGATTTGTCGGCGGCTTCTGTCGTCTCACCTGTGCAGGTGCAGGAATGCGCCGAGACCGGCCGTCAGAGCCTGAAACGGCGAGACCGAACCTTAAAATCGCAGCTCGGCGCTCCAATAAAACCTGCAGCAAAATGATCCACGTTGAGTTTTTTATCGAAACAACATATCCCGACTGTCTTTGCGCTTCTTCAAGCAAAAGAATAAAGACAATTGCGTCGATCACTTTCAGGTAAACCAGTTTTTTCCCATCGGATAATAACTTTATTAGACCAACGCAAGTAAAATTCTCTGTGCAAAAACAAACTAATGTTGGACAAAAAGAAGCAATAACCATAGCGATGATGGGAAATCTGTGTAAAACTAAACTAAATTAGTGCAGATTTGAACATTATTCATGGTTGTAATGAGAATTCTGCTACAAATCTGTGTGTGTGAGGGTGTGTTTTGACGGTCGGTTGATTTGAAATTGAAATTGACTGGTGGTTGTTTGTCCATTTGTGAAACGGGGGAGGGGTGCTGTGTGTTTGTTGTTAAAATATTACATTTCCAACCAAGCGCTGTTTGGGTTTGACACTTTTCTAGCTTGTTAAAAATGACATACAGTAAAAAAAAATACATCAAATCTCTCAAATTTCAGGGTTGTGCATCTTAACATGGTGCTATGTCACTAAGCTCATTGATTGATTATGTCAGTGATCCAGTGAGTTACCAACATGTCTAATTAGATGTTGGTGTCTAATTGGTGGAGTAGCAGCACGTTCCTATTTTTCAAACATTCCGCTGTTCTGCCATGAATAGACCTAACATTAATGTGATCGACTATTATACTTTGTGTTCCTGTATATCAGAACATGTTTAAGAGCCACAGGACATCAGGGAAAATGTCCTAACTGATAGAATAGAATGTCCTAGAATCTACCTACTTACCTAGTTATCTACCTAGTTATCTACCTACCTATGTACCTACATACCTACCTACCTATGTATCTACCTACCTAGTTATCTATGTATCTATATACCTACCTATATACCTACCTACTTATCTACCTACCTACCTACCTACCTACCTACCTATGTATCTACCTACCTACATACCAACCTAGTTATCTACCTATCTATGTACCTATCTATGTACCTACCTATGTACCTACCTACCTACCCACCTAGATATCTACCTACCTACCTACCTAGATATCTACCTAAATATATACCTATGTACCTAGATATCTATCTAGCTACATACCTACCTACCTAGATAACTATCTACCTAGACATCTACCCACCTAGTACCTACCTACCTACCTACCTACCTACCTAGATATCTACCTAGCTATATACCTACGTACGTACGTACGTACCTACCTACCTACCTACCTACCTACCTAGATATCTACTTAGCTATATACCTACGTACGTACCTACCTACCTACCTACCTACCTACCTACCTAGATATCTACCTAGCTATATACCTACGTACCTACCTAACTACCTACCTAGATGTCTACCTAACTATATACCTACGTACCTAGATATCTTCCATAGCTACATACCTACCTACCTAGACATCTACCCACCTAGTATCTACCTGCCTAGATACCTACCTATCTACCAACCTTGTTATCTACCTATCTATCTACCTACCTACCTACCTACCTACCTACCTAGATATCTACCTAGCTATATACCTACGTACCTACCTAACTACCTACCTAGATGTCTACCTAACTATATTCCTACGTACCTAGATATCTACCTAGCTACATACCTACCTACCTAGACATCTACCCACCTAGTATCTACCTGCCTAGATACCTACCTATCTACCAACCTTGTTATCTACCTATCTATCTACCTACCTGCCTACCTACCTAGATATCTACCTAGCTATATACCTACCTACCTACATACCTACCTAGATATCTACCTAGCTATATACCTACCTACCTACCTACCTACGTAGATATCTACCTAACTATATACCTACGTACCTAGATATCTACCTAGCTACATACCTACCTACCTAGACATCTACCCACCTAGTATCTACCTGCCTAGATACCTACCTACCTACCTACCTAGTTACCTACCTCAAACCTAGCTAGGTAGCTACCTCAAACCTAGCTAGGTAGCTACCTACCTACCTACCTACCTCAAACCTACCTACCTACCTACCTCAAACCTAGCTAGGTAGCTACCTACCTACCTCTGCTGCATTTGGCATCATTTACAGCAGCCTGTATATGTAGAGGTAGCCTGTTGTAAGGACTAATGATCCACCTGGGTAGAAAACTCTTGAAAAAAGACAGGGTGTTGTAATAGTGATAGTAAAAAGGTGCATGATTAATAGAGACATTCATCATTCGTATTCATTTCAACAACTGATAGATGAACTGATCAGAACATGCATCAGTTGCAGCTGCTGGTTTAATCATGTTTTCCTCCCCCCACACTCCACAGAAACAACCACATGACAGTTAAAACCAACTTCAATGCACTGTTGAATCAGCTCAACTCGATTTATTGATTTTCTTTATCGCCTGTATAAATATTATAAAGGAGTCTCTTATCATCACAGTTATCCAGGTTTTTCTGCCTGAAACTAACTTCAGCTTTGATTTATTTTCTCACACACACCCATAGACGTTTATATTCACGTGTTATACCCCAGTTTGCTTTTAGATTCCTGTAGTTTGAACATGTGAAGGAAGCAGCACGCGCCGAATCCTTTGATTCGCGTTTCTGTGCGGACGACGTGAACCTGATTCATTTATTTACTGCAGGTTCACTTCTCTCCGACCTCCAACCACCGCTTTGATTCTCTCTCACCTTCCAAATTCACTCTTGCAGCTTTTGATGAATTTCACCTGTGAACAGATCAGTGAACAGAACAGAAACTCTCGCCTCAGGATTTTAAATAGCTGCACATTCACATTCACTTCACAGGCGTCATATGTTTTTTTTATTAGAAACTACATTTTCTGCATAAACAGAACAGGTTAGAGGGGAATAAATCCAAGGCCAGTCCAAAGATATGCACCCACTGCCTGTGTGTGTGTTTAAATTTAATATTCATCATCATCTGTTGTCCCAGGTGTAAAAAAAAGCCCTTGATTATACAGTGAGAATGAAACTAAACAGCTTATTAGGGTCATTGTTAAAGTGGTGGCTGCAAGTCACGACTATTCTGATAGTTTCAATCTGTTGATTGTTCAAACGATTAATTGATTGGTTCATAAAATGGTGTAAAATGTCGATCAAGCTCAAGATTCAACAGTCCACAACCCAAAGATCATCAGTTTACTAAGAAACCGGGAAATAATCAGAGAAGAGAAGCTGGAACCAGAGACTTCGGACATTAGTTCATTCAGTTAAATTTATTCTGTTTATCTGAAGAACTTTTAGAGGTTCAAGGAGGAAAAATACAGAAATCAATCATTATTTTTCCTTGAAAGCATTTTTTCTGAAGTCTGTCCGATCAACACATGACCCCTTTGATTAATCCGGTGACCCCCCTTTAAGGTCCCCAACCCTAGGTTGGCCCCATCTTTAGTTGGCCCAAAGAAACACTAAAACAGGTTTGACTTCAATCCATCGCTATTGAAATGAGGAATCGATGGTGTAAAACGTTGATTGTGAAGACCAGAAACCAGAAAACAGGCAGAATTTGGACATGTTCTTCCTAAAATGACTCAAATCCAATAAATAGATTATCATAGTTGGAGATCAATGCAATAGTTGGAGAAACAATCATAATAAAACCTGTGACCAGTTCATGACCAGATTATCAGTTGATCGTCAGACTCTAGATTTAAAGCCGTGACTCGTCTGGTCTGTTGTGTTTATCTGAAGCAGCCGTTCTCAGAACAGGACTGAAAACCGTCGTTTTAATTCCCCTCATTAGTCCGAGCAGCAACCGGTGTGATATCTCAGTGTTTGACACGGTCCCATCATCATGATCATCATCTACGGTAAATAAACCACAGCGGCAACGCCGCGTCCTGCTGGAACACGATTATGACACAGTCAGAGTCAGTGATGGAGAAAATTACAGGAGGAGTGGAGACGAGTTTAAAACCTGATGACAACGCCACGGTTTCATCTCAGTGTTGGAAACAAAGGAGTTCAGGTGTCAGTCAAGTCTACTCTGTCAGACGTATTTAACTGAAAATGTATTTTATTCATACAAATTATTACGAGTTGTGGGAACCGTCTCTGTCATGTAATGACTTTTTATTTGGCCACAAACAGGTGAAGCTCTATTGTATCTGTAAAGGGATGTTCACACCGGACTGAATTGACGCCATTTTTTCGCGCGATGGACGCGGTTTTGTCGCGCTGTTTTGCGAAAATTCGCCAGATTGTGTCATCCGGTGGACGATGGCTTCCAAGTCCGTTGAAAAGTAAAAGACTGGCGATAGGTGAATTTCTCGTTGTCATGGAGACGTGGAGCGAATCTCAACGCTTGATTGGTTGTCGCGCTACGTCATCCTGCGAATTCGCCTGAAAAGTTCAATATTTTCAACTTGACGCGACAGGCGAATTTCGCGTCGCGAAGCGCGATTTTTCGCCACTTCACATCCATCGCACTGCGAAAAATCGCGTCTTCCCATTGACTTAACAAATAATCACGATTCGCTGTCACACGAATTTTTGTTCAGTGTGAACACCCCTTAAGGATTTCTTCTTCTTCTTCTTCTTCTTCTTTTTCTTATGTTGAAAGTTAATGGTCATCATGTCTCTTGGACCAACACCAACGCCAACAGGAAGTCGGCCATCTTGTATCAAATGTCCGAATTTGTACCTTTTTTCCGATTTGAAGGAACTAGTTCTTGGGATTTTTATCACCGACTTCAAATTTTAAAGTTAGGAGAACAATATCCATGTTGTAAATTATGATATTCAGTTTTAATATTTTGTTAATTTGTGCTTCTGCGCCCAATTTAATCAATGTTATTGCAGCGAAACCTTTACGATTGTTGTGGGAAAAGGCTCATGAAAAAGATATTGTTTTAAACACGTCTGACACATCTTCTTATATTCTGTGATGATCTAAGTCCTAAATCGTTGAGCTTTTATTTTCTTAAAAGTAAATTCTGAGTATCATCTCTTCTCTAGGCAGCAGAAATAAAAGGTGAACCTGTGGAAAGTGGAAGAGACGGGGTTGAAATGTAATAAAAGGGAAAAGGGGAAAGAGTAAGAGGAGGTGATGAAGAGTGAAATGGATGGAAACTGTGTCTGAGAGAGAGAAGTCGTTACCTTTATCTCTGTTTCTGCATCTCACTTTGTCTGCTTCCTCTTCATCGTCCTCCTCTTCATCGCCGAGGATTAAAAATTCACTGGAAACTCGTAAATTTCTCTTATTTCTCGTTGTATTGAATCTGCCAGCAGTGGCGTGCACTAAGTTTTTGAAGGGCAGAGGTAAACGAGGACAAAAGGGCACATATAGTGCATCTTCACCACTGAAGAGGGCACTTTAGCATGATTTTTAGCTACCAAACGGGCACTTCAATACGTGTTTGGGCTCCTAGAGGGCACTTTAGCACATGATTAGGGCACTTTAACACACTTTTTAGTTTCTAAGAGGGTACGTTTTGATTCCTAGAGGGCACTTTACCATACAACTTGGCTCCAAGAGGGCACTTTAACACACTTGTTAGTTCCCAAGAGGGCACTTTAACACATAATTTGGCTCCTGGAGGGCAGTTTAACACACTTTTACCTTACAAGAGGGCTCTTTAGCACATGATTTGACTCCTGGAGGGCACTTTAACACACTTTTTACCTTACAAGAGGGCACTTTAGCACATGATTAGGGCACTTTAACAAACTTTTTAGTTTCTAAGAGGGTACTTTAGCACATGTTTTGACTCCTAGAGGGTACTTTACCATATAACTTGGCTCCAAGAGGGCACTTTAACACACTTGTTAGTTCCCAAGAGGGGACTTCAACACATGATTTGGCTCAGAGAGGGCATTTTAACAAACTTTTTAATTCCAAAGAGGGCACTTTAACACATAATCTGGCTCCTGGAGGGCACTTTAACACACTTTTTACCTTACAAGAAGGCACTTTAGCACATGATTTGGCTCCTGGAGGGCACTTTAACAGACTTTTACCTTACACGAGGGCACTTTAGTACAGGATTTGGCTCCTAGGGGGCATTTTAACACACTTTTTAGTTTCCAAGAGGGCACAATAACACATTTTGGTTCCTAGAGGGAACTTTAGCACACAATTTGGCTCCTGGAGGGCACTTTAACACACTTTTTACCTTACAAGAGGGCACTTTAGTACAGGATTTGGCTCCTAGAGGGCATTTTAACACACTTTTTAGTTTCCAAGAGGGAACATTAACACGTTTTGGCTCCTACAGGGCACGTTAGCACACGATTTGGCTCCTGGAGGGCACCTTAACAAATTATTACCATACAAGAGGTTAATTTAGTACAGGATTTGGCTCCTAGGGGGCATTTTAACACACTTTTTAGTTTCCAAGATGCCAATTTAGCACACGTTTTGGCACTTTGAGGGCACTTTAACACAATTTTTAGCTTCCAATTGGACACTTTAGCACACATTGTCTGCTAGAAGGGATGTGAGGTGACCCTCCCCCGCCCTCGTGCATGCCACCGTCTGCCAGGAACAGAAATATCTTTTGTTGTTGTCGCTTCTTGGATGAATTCCAGAAAATAATGAGAATATTTCACTGCACTCGTGACGTTTTCTGTCAGCTCGATTCTCCGGAAAAGATGAACGGCTCCAATGGAAAAGTATAAAAATGCTTCTTCTGTCAGACCAAATACTTAATCATCTGTATTGTTATACTGTTCTACACAAAGCTGCTTCAAGTTAAAACCATTCAAAGGTCTCTTATTGATCATTTCTCCTGGGATTTATGCAAAGTTGTGGTGTCACTTGTAAAATATCGTTGTGGTTTTAAGAAGAAAAATTCATGTGGATATAGTTTTACATCTCCTCTCTCAGCTGTAAAAAGCAGGTGGATTCATGTCTCATTAATATTAACTCCTCCTCTCCTCTGATTGGTTGATTTGAATGGGTGTAGTTGTGACATCACAACTATACAGACATCTTTCTTGTTCTCTGCCTGTTCTGTTTCCATCTTGCCCTGTCTTTATTATTTTTCGGCCTCAGTTCCAGATCTCTCAGCTGAACCGCTCCACCAGAGCCTGAAAGCAGTCTACCCCTGAATTAATACTCTTACATGAGCAAATGCCCTCTATATGACATGTAAAATATTGGAATAGTGAATTATAAATCATCGTTTTAGAAAATCCTATAATCTTCCCACCAGTATCGTCATACGTGCAGTTACAGACATTAAAAGAGCGCATCATCCATTATGACTCACCCCTCCCCCTCAGCCTCATATGCCATGTTTAATAAAGCAGACATGCCATCAACATGTGGCCTTAATCTTGCAACAAGCAATATTACAATATTAAACATGACATTGCTTGGTGTGAAAGTCTCACTGATTTCTATAGAGGAATAAAACACCGTAAAGGACCAAAAACAACAGTGTACAAGAAATCAGACAATGTCCAAAGACAGTTTATCTTTTAAAAAGCACATGCAGATACTGAAGCCATCGTTTTCATAGCCAGAACCAGCTCGAATCACCACGACTGGTGAATTATGGCGTGTTCCTGCTCCATGTTCCTTCCTGTTCATCAATAATCAATCACTAGTATTGACTGAACTCTGATGCTGGTATTTATGGACGTCATTCATCACGACTCCTTCGAGGACTGCAAATCTCCGGCCAATTAGTGAGAAAAACACCCTCATCGTGAAGTGAATAGTGTTAATTTTCACTCTTGTCTGTAAAACTATTCCAACAAGAAATCATCTTCATCTTTGTGACTGCGTAGTGATAATGATTTATGCACTGAATAAATATCACAATGTGCAAGTTAGAGCCTTAACTTTCCATGCTTGGTGCATAGAAAGTCATTTAGATGATAAAAGAACGAGCTATGCAGGTGCAAGATATCACCACTAGGCGGCCCTAAAAGATGCCGCCTGTTTGAAGGTCCATTTACCGCAATGTTACCAAAGTTCAAAGTGATCCAGAAACCAGGATTTCTTCAGGATCATTACCAAAATTAAACAATCTGTTCATAGTACCATTCCCGTCATTCGCTGAAAATTTGACGAAAATCCGCCAAAAGTTCTTGAAGTATTTTGCTAACAAACACTGGCGAAAACAGGTTGAAACGAGTTGATACTGATGGAAACACACTTTAAGAAGCTTGAGGTTTTATTGGTATTTCTTTGCAGAAACAAGTCAAGTTTCTCCTTTTACACAAAACAGGGGTTAGTAGAGTCTATGTTGATGTATTGTACATGAATTCCTTCGCCCAGAGTCTCCATGTGTTAGATAATAAGTTTCATGTTCCATTGACATTCATTAGTCACCGTTGGACTTGATATTCTAAGGTCAGCTGGTCTGTTTAAGTGCTCGCCAACTTTCACACTGGTTTATTTTATTATAAGACCATTCTGGACGAGATCCCAGACGACGGCTCCTCTTGTCTAATAAGGACAGAAAAGTTCAACCTTGGCTCATCTGTCCTGGTTCAATATATCGTTCCCAAGGTCCAAACTTAGTAAGGAATGAAAAAAGCCTTCAGCACCTTCCTCCTGGAACAATCTACAGACGGATTCTAAAATAAAAACCTTGTCAACCTTTTCAAATCCTTAGTGAGAGGAGTCAAACTTTCTCCATGCAACAGATTTCACTTCTGACTTATCGCTGTGCTTTATTCTTAGTTTTTATCTATTTCATTTGTTATAGGTCAGATGATGGACTGAATGTTTAAAAAAGGGGGAAAAACTAAAGAAATCAATCCCCTTCCATTTTCTATTTAGCAACTTATTTTGTGCACAAACAGGAATTTGGGGCGGACAGGAAATCGATCTTCCTTTGTTTCATCCTTTTACTTTAATAAAACTAACTAAAACTGAAAGTCTTAAGGGGAATAGTAACTTTTCTCCATGCTTCTGTTCTACCTGCTGGTCTTTACATAGTTCATAGCTACCTTTCCTGATATCTAATCTCATTTAGAGCTCTTGTTCAGCTCCTTAGTGTCAACAGTCTTTAAGTAGAGCACCAGCTAAAAGATGTTGAGCATCATCCTGCAGACTAAAGGAATAAAAGCTGCATCGCTGCTGTGAAGTGAGAAGGTCAGAGGAGGTAGATTAGACAGATTAAGCAGAATCAACATCCAGCTGTAGTTCAGTTTGCTGTAAGTCAGTAAGATGGTGATTGCAGAGTGTCTGTGCAGCCTAAACGGTGGCCTTTAGTTTTTCTTTGTGGAGCCGGACCGGGTGTTTTTTAAGTGTTTGCTCGATACCGATGAAACTTTTTCCATGCTTCTTAAAAATAAGTGTATTGATTTAATATTGACCCTAACCCCTGAAATAGGAACTTAATGGATTACAGTTTATTCTGCACCAAGGGACCAGGTCCAGAGGTAAGTGGTTAGGGGTTAGGGTTTAGGGGTTAGGGTTAGGGGTTAGGGTTTAGTAGTTAGGGTTTAGTGTTTAGGGTTTAGGGGTTAGGGATAGGGGTTAGGGGTTAGGGTTTAGGGTTTAGTAGTTAGGGTTTAGTGGTTAGGGTTTAGTAGTTAGGGGTTAGGATTTAGTAGTTAGGGGTTAGGGTTTAGTAGTTAGGGTTTAGTGTTTAGGGGTTAGGGTTTAGTAGTTAGGGGTTAGGGTTTAGGGGTTAGGGTTTAGTAGTTAGGGGTTAGGGTTTAGGGTTTAGTAGTTAGGGCTTAGGGGTTAGGGTTTAGTAGTTAGGGGTTAGGGTTTAGGGTTTAGTAGTTAGGGGTTAGGGTTTAGTAGTTAGGGGTTAGGGGTTAGGGTTTAGTAGTTAGGGGTTAGGGTTTAGTAGTTAGGGGTTAGGGTTTAGGGGTTAGGGTTTAGTAGTTAGGGGTTAGGGTTTAGGGGTTAGGGTTTAGTAGTTAGGGGTTAGGGTTTAGGGTTTAGTAGTTAGGGCTTAGGGGTTAGGGTTTAGGGATTAGGGTTTAGGGATTAGGGGTTAGGGTTTTGTGGTTAGGGTTTAGGGGTTAGGGTTAGATTTAGGGTTTGGGGTTAGAGGTTAGGGTTTTACTGACAGGAATAAAGAAGAATTAAACTTAAGAATCTTAGTAAACAAGAGTTAGGTCATGAGATGATTAGTAACTTGAGGGAAATTTAACAACTTTACATTCAGTATGTTTTAAATACACTTCAGAAAATCCAATTACTGTGTTAGTCCGACTAAAACCAGACTTTTAAAGTAAACAAGGACAGTAGACTCAGACAAGGACAGTAGACTGGGAGAAGGGTGGTAAACTGGGACAAGAATGGTAGACTGGGACATGGACAATAGCCTGGGACAAGGACGGTAGTCTGGGATGAGAATGGTAGACTGGGTCGAGGGCAGTAAACTGGGACAACGAGGACAGTAGACTGGGACAAGGGGGGTAAAGAATGGTACAAGAATGGGAGACTGGGACAAGGACAGTAGACTCAGACAAGGACAGCAGACTGGGATGAGAATGGTAGACGGGGACAAGGACAGTAGACTCAGACAAGGACAGCAGACTGGGATGATAATGGTAGACTGGGATGAGGATGTCAGACTGGGACAAGGGCAGTAGACTGGGACAAGGACAGTACCTGAGTAGACTGAATAATCAAGTTATGACTCCAGCTTGATTTACTGTGGATGTAAACATACTGAGGGGGATGCCAACCAAACCTTTATGAGGTTTCTGTCTCACCAGCTAAATAAAAACACAGTTTTTCATCAAGTCATCAAGAGAAAACTCATCTATTATAAAAGATGCAGGTTTAACATCAGTGATGAGGACCAGTTTCATGTTGCTTCCAGCAACATCTTTAACAGATGAAGGTAAACCTTGTTCAGTCCATCAGGAAAAAAGAAGAAGGTTAAGGTGATACTGTAACGCATCTGAAATCTGAAACTATAACATGAAATAACTATAAACGAGCAACATCACTAAAAGAAGAGTGTGAACCACCAATAAAACTATAAAAGGACGGATCATTAGAAAGTTGTTGGAGGACGTTCTCACCCTGTAACCGCACCTTAAACCTCGGCCGGCGTTTCATTCATATTTCATGGTGGCTTGAAGCGTTGTCGCTGTAACTTAATGAGACATCAGGACGGAGTGGCAGAGGATGAATAAGTAATAAACCTGTCGAATTCGCACATGCTGAAAGGGCTTTGATCACTTCGCCGAGTCTCTGGAGAAGAAATGAAAAAAAAGGGGGCAGATAGTCCTACAAATAAATTGGTAAACAGGGGAGCATCCCTGAAAGCGAGGCCAGAGGAGAAACGGTTCATTAACAAAGTCGTAGTGAATCTTCTTGACTTTTAGAGCAGCGAGCGTCCTGTGACCTGACTGATCTACAGTCAGTGTACAGCGGTGATTCATGGTGACATTAATCTATCATCATGGATTATTGGATTAATCAGGTGTAGTGAGATAATAGGACAGGTTAGCATAAAGGATGATTAGTTTTTCTGAGAAGTTCTCTTTTATTTCTTGTGTATTTCTGGATTCTACTCAAGCATCTTAAACGTATTCAGATAAGACAGAATAAATCTTGGGTTTGTTTCAATGGTCATTTTTTCAAGAAAATCAGTAAAATGATCTGGTTCCAGCTACTCAGACATGATGATTTGTCTTTTCTTTGATGATGAACTGAATATTTTAGTTGAACAACACAAAAAAATGGTATTGGATCAGAATCTTGGACTCTGGAAGACAACATGAGCAGAATTATCTCATCTTGTCCTGATCTGTCTCTGTTTTATCTGGTTTTCTGCTGCTTTGGTTGTTTCTCTCTTTCCTCTGTGTCTAGTTCCTGTTTTATTTTGAAAATCCCAGTGTGTCTTGTCTCCTTTTACTTCCTTGATTGGCTGAAGTGTTTCACCTGTGAAGTTGCAGACATCATTTGAGGAGTAGTGTTAATGTTGCTACTGCTACAGAAACCACTACAACAACAGACACTATACATACAAACTAGATCTGAATAACGTACGTTAGCTTTGATTAGCGTAATTGTTCCAAGGACAGACGTTAGTCACGTGACATGTTTGAAAGCGCCAATCTGGTGGCGTCTTTTCCATCAGTCTCTGTTGATTCAGATTGTTCCGTCTCTGGAAAATCATTCGTCCTCTTTCAGAAACGACCCGTTCCCCTGGAAAATAACGAGCACAGACCAACCGCGCTGACCTCTGCTCTAATGAAGTGCTTGGAAAAGATAATGGTGCTGATGACTGATGCAATAATAACCATAATTTATTTTGCAACACCTTGAAGCCTCGAGGTCAGACGGCTGTTTGTAGACCTTCAGCTCGGCTTTAATCCGCTGACGACACTCGTCCTTCGGCAGCTCAGATAACTCGTACGTCATCGGGATAATTTCTGACCAGCAGCAGGTCAGTTACAGAGGTGAGAGGCTGAGAAAGCGGCCATTGTGGCTCTCTTATTTTGAAATATTCTCCCATTTGGCGACCGTGATGAAGCTGGTGCCGCTAAAACGGTCGACCTGAAATTCCAACGAGGTGGCCATTTTCCAAGATGGTTGGATTGTAAATGGACCATTGGAAAATAAAGGAGGTTTCTTTAATTCCTGGTGATGCTGAAAAGAATTCTGCAGGGAGAAAGAACAAAAAAAAACTGATAACTTCAAGATTGGCTGAAAATAATAGGGTATAAAGACAGTGACTGTAACTTATATTGATTATAAAGAAGGCAGCCATCTTGAAAGAATACTCTTAGATTGGAGGTTTAAAAGTTTGTACAACCTTTGTCTCATTGTAAACACGAAGAAGCGTCTTTTGATCTCGGACATTTGATTGAGGATCATTCTCCACGACTTCAAAACCACTTCGTGAAGGTCTCGTCTCAGAATCGACCACTTTTCTACTCGATCTTGTCTCTTCCAGACAAAGAGGACTTGGGACTTTTATCTCAAGACCGGTTCTATATTTGAGTGCTAACAGAGCCCCTCAGAGAGCTGGGCTCAGCCACAAACAGAGAAACTTTAGTCGTGTACAAACACTCCAGATGGAGGCGGGGCTACAGGGATCCAGGGACCGTTACTCACTTTACTTTATTATGATTTAGCAGATGCAGTGGAGCAAGGATGATTGAAGGGTATGGAGGAATAGATTTAAGTAGAGTCTGAAAAGGTGAGTCTTAAATTTATTGTGGAAGATTGGGAAATGTTTGGCGGTTCAAATGTTAAATGGTCCAATCCAACCATTTTGGAGCTAAGTATGGAAAGAATTTGGAGTGAGACGTCATTCACTGGTAGAGGGATGGTATGAGGTTTGGGAGTGGACCAGGAAGTGAAGATAAGGAGGCTGCTTGGGAAGTGAGTACCAGAGTTTAGCCAGATTTCAGCAGCATAACAGAGGAAGCCAGACCACCACGTAATGAATGCGTCAATTAGCACATTAGCAATGTACAGAATATATTTCTGATTAGTTTAAAGTTGAAGATAAATGTCTGAGACATAAAACAATTTTGAAACTTGAAGCTTCTTCATTCCTTATCAGACGGGGGAGGGGCGACCGGCGGTGATCGAGGAGACGGGGGAGGGGTGAAGGGAAACATGACTGCAGGGTTTTCAATGTCAGAACCAGGTTATTGTTTAATCCACTCAGCGTGAAGATCAAACAGCAAACACGTCCAATCCAAGGGAACATAAAATGAGATGAAACGACATATTCCTGCAAATCACTTTCTCTCCCGACCTCTGTGTTGGATTATAGGACGAAACACACACACACACGTATAATTCTGTTTCTTTTTTTTTTGATGTGTGATCCAATCCCAACGTACGATGGTGGAAACCAATTACATTTGGTTTCAATGATGTCCTTGAGAGAAATCTTTGAATGGAAATTTGATTTCATTTCCCTCCAGGGCATATGTTACTGAGAGAAGAATACGTCCTGTCACTGGGAGAATTGAAGGTTCTGTCTTGTGAAGTTCTTCAGGATTTGCTTGTTTCAGAAAAAATTGGGACCAGACTAATGTTTCCCAGGTCAATTTTCTCCATGTTGTTCTGTGATCAGGGAATATCGGACTGTTTTTTGGGAAAAGGGCCCCTGCTAACCCGAACCTCTAACCCTAAACCTGACCCCAAATCTGATTTCTAATCCCTAACAACTAAACCTTACCCTCTAACCCTAACCCAGGCCCTAACCCCTAATTCTAGCCCCTAACCTTAACCACTAACTCTAACCCCTACCATAAATCTGTCCCCTAACTCTAACTCAGTACCCCTAATCCTAAGCCCTCAACCTATTGCATAACTCTAACCCCTAACCCAATCCTAACCCTTAACTCAATTTTTTAACCCCAACCTTTAATTCTAACCCCTAACTCTAACCCCCTAATCTTAACCCGTAAACCAACACTAATCCCTACCCTGAGCCTTAAACCATAACTCCAAACTAATCCCTAACTCTAGCCCTAAACCTAAACGCTAACTCTAACCCCTAACCCCCGTCTTAAACCCTAAAACTAAGCCTGTCCCCCAAACTCAAACCACCACCCCTAATCCCTAACCCCTAACTCTAACCCCTACCGTAAACCTAACCCCTAACTCTAATTTGGGAGCCCTAATCCTAACCCCTAAACCTATTGCATAACTCTAACCCCTAACCCAATCCTGACCCTTAACTCTAATTTTTAACCCCAACCTTTAATTCTAACCTCTAACTCTAACCTCTAACTCTAACCCCTTAATCTTAACCCCTAAACCAACGCTAATCCCTACCCTGAGCCTTAAACCATAACTCCAAACTCTAACCCCTAACCCTAATCCCTAACTCTAGCCCTAAACCTAAACACTAACTCTAACCCCTAACCCCTATTTTAAACCATAAAACTAACCCTGTCCCCCAAACTCTAACCACCACCCCAAATCCCTAACCCCTAACTCTAACCCCTACCACAAACCTAACCCCATATCTAATTTGGGACCCCTAATCCTAACCCCTAAACCTATTGCATAACTCTAACCCCTAACCCAATCCTAACCCTTAACTCTAATTTTTAAACACCAACCTTTAAATCTTACCCCTAACTCTAACCCCCTAATCTTAACCCATAAACCTAACCCCTAAACCCAATCCCCAACTCTAGCCCTAAACCTAAACACTAACTCTAACCCCCATAAAACTAACCCTATCCCCCAAAGTCTAACCACCACCCCTAATCCCTAACCTCTAACTCTAACCCCTACCGTAAACCTAACCCCTAACTCTAATTTGGGACCCCTAATCCTAACCCCTAAACCTAATGCATAACTCTGACCTGAACCCTTAATTCTAACCCCTAACTCTAATCCCTAATGCCAACCCCTAATAACCTAACCTGAATGCTAAACCCTAACTCTAAACTCTGACCCCTAACCCTATTCCCTAACTCAAACCCCAACTCAAACCCCTGACCCCCATCTTAAACCCTAAAACTAACCCTGCCCCCTAAACTCTAACCCCCTACCCCAACCCTAAACTCTAACCCCTAACCCCTAACCTTACCCATAGGACCTGGGGAACATGGTCACAGAATCAGAACCAGAACCAGAACTCTCCAGCCGTTTGTTGCTCTCTTCAATTACCTCTTGTAATTTGTTGTGATGAATCATAACAGATGAACAGATGCTGCATTAACGATTCTCCTCTGAGGTCTGATCATCACCATAATCCCCCAAACAAAACCAAGTGCATCTTGAATGGATGACACAGATAATAATATAATGCTCATCTTTATAACGGAGGCTTCGAGGGGAAGTTTAATGTTTTTACTACAATAAAGTGTCAGAATCCAAACTTCTCCTGAATTATGATTCAGAGAAAAACTCCTTCAAACGGGTCACGATACCAAACTGAAAATAGAAAGACTGATGCTGATTTGGGACCTTTTACACACTTTTTTTGGTAGGTGGTGCTGCTGTTGCCATGGCAACGGTATAGATATCATGTGACTGCAAGCGTAGAATGTTTTGAAAGCAGGATGCATGATTGGAAATAGATGGATTCTGATACAAAACTACATGATTTGTAGTGTTTTCTATGCTAAAAACAGATAATACTCATTAGCATTAGCACCATTTCCAATTTAAACAACATAGGTGACCTCATCCTGACCCAGAATGAAATTTCTACTCATTATTAGACTAATTATACCCAAAAACATATGTTAGGAGTTAATTTTTGCTCTGATATAAATGGATTTTGTTGAGTTTTTCATTTCTTACGAGTGGGAAAACAAGCTGCACGTCATCAACGGCTCCATCAGGTTCCATCAGGAGCCGCGGCCGTCATGTGACTCACTGACCTCCTCGGTCCCAGGATGTAGATTTAAACTAGTCTCTGCTGAGGAAAAGTATAAAAAGCTGCTGTCGACTGTGGGTTAAAGAGTCCAGACGTCCAGACAGCATCAATAACAGGACATTAGGTTAGATATGACGTTATTGATCCTTCACTGTTATAAAACTATAGACACACAAACACAAGAGTAATATGTCAAATTAAATATCCTTAATATCAACATCAACATAGAGGAAATAAATAACAATAAAATACAAGTAAAAGCTTCCAAACACACATTAAATTATTGGAAAAATATAAATTACTCATGGTTACCTACTCTGTATACATTAAATCTAAAAAAATACAATATAATAAATAATTATTTGAAAAATACAATCTAAAAAAATACAATATAATAAATAATTATAAAATACAATATAATAAATAATTATAAAAAATACAATATAATAAATAATTATAAAAAATACAATATAAAAAATACAATATACTAAATAATTATAAAATACAATATAATCAATAATTATTAAATAAATACAATCTAAAAAAATACAATATAATAAATAATTATAAAATACAATATAATAAATAATTATAAAATACAATATAATAAATAATTATAAAATACAATATAATACATAACTATTAAATAAATACAATCTAAAAAAAATACAATATAATAAATAATTATAAAAAATACAATCTAAAAAAATACAATATAATAAATAATTATTTAAAAAAATACAATATAATAAATAATTATTAAAAATACAATATAATAAATAATTATAAAATACAATATAATAAATAGTTATAAAAAAATACAATTTAATAAATAATTATAAAAAAATACAATATAATAAATAATAGAAAACCACAGAAAATACTAAAAACACAGCAAAATATAAATAAAAACCAAACAGAGCATCTGTATAACATTATTTTAATTATTTTATTTAATTATTCATTTTATTTTACAGATAAATACTGTAAATACAACTGAAATCACATCATTTAATTGATTTTACTGTAGAATTAATTACCCAACACTGTATATACATCTAAAATCACTATGTTTTTTTAATTGTATAGTAGAATCCTGTAAATTAAATGAAATAAATATTTGCTACCAGTTACTTACCATAAATTCTACAGTGAATATATATATGGTGGTAGCACCAACTAAAGTGCAGGAAGTGATGGAGCATCAATAAATAATCATCTTATGATTATTTATCTGACCCTTGACCTCCTGATGTGTTGAGGTCTGTGGACTCTGATCCTCTCTGGGGTTCATTAAAAACCACACATCTGTATATGAAGAACAATATTTATGAATGTGCCAGATGTGGAGCTATAAAAAGGCTCTTTGCTCCTGGGATTCCTCCCTCCGCACTTTAGAATTCCAGGAAATCCATCAGGAACAAAGAAAACTGGGCTTTTGGATTTGACGTTAATCCTAATTTCTGAGAAAAGACGACTCATTTTAAAACAGAAGCTCCTCCACAGACAACAAAGTGCTTGAAATCTACGATTCCTCTTTAGTCGCTCGATGAAAAAAGGGGGAAAACGCAGTGAAAGTCGGCTTCAATGGGATGAAACAGGTGTGAAACGTCCTGGATGCAGCTTCCTGCTTGTTGTTGTTGAAAGCAGCAGCAGCAGAATTGAGTTTTACTCATAAATCCCAGCAGAAAAGCTCAGCTCCAACAGTAAATACAGCATTTTTATCTGCAGTGAAACACAATACCAGGTTTAAGTCCAATAACATTTGTGGTTGAAGAGATTTATTATCATTTATAGCAGAAAAGCTGAAAAATACGGGGCTTAAATGGTTAATTTGTCTATTGTGACGCGCAGTACACACTGTTTCCTGTAGGTGGCAGCGCTGGATGCTAATAACTAGCATTAATAATAATGGCGACTGTCCAGGAGATGATATTATTGGTATTGTTTCCTATGCAAATAGGTGTGTGTCATCCCTTGGAAGGCTCTCCACGCTGGCCTCTGATTGGCTAACGCTACTTTAATATCATTGTTGAAGTTTCCCAGCAGCTTCTGTGAATTATCTTTAATTTTAAAATGGTTTTACTTCACCAACAGTTCATTTAATGAGGCCTGAAACACTGACACTTCTATTGTTCCTGTAAAATTTGTAAAAATGTCCCAATGTCATGTGTAATGTGTGTAAAGGGGCATATATTGCATGTTCTCACCACTAAAAAGGGCACTTTAGACAGGTTATATACTATACAAATGGCCATTTTAACACAATATAGCTCCCAATAGGGCACTTTAGCACAGTTTTTAGCTCCAAAGTGGCACCCTAACATGCTTTTTAGCTCCTAAAGGGAACTTTAAAACACGTTTTAGCTCCCAATAGAACGCTTTAACATGCTTTTAGCTCCCAATAGAACACTTTAACATGCTTTTAGCTCCCAATAGAACACTTTAACATGTGTTTAGCCCCCAAAAGGGCACTTTAGCACAGTTTTTAGCTCCAAAGATCACATTGAAACATGTTGTAGCCCACAATAGGGCACTTTAACGTACTTTCTAGCTCTGAAGTGGCACTAGACCATGCTTTTTGGCTCCTAGAGGGCACTTTAGCAGACTTTTTCCTGCCAACAGGGCATCCTAACATGCTTTTAACTCCCAAGAGGGCACTTGATCACAATCTTTACCTCCAAAGTCGCACTATAACATGCTTTTCAGCCCCCAAGAGGACACTTTAGCACACTTTTTGCTCCAAAGAGGGCCCTTTAAAAGCCTTTTTAGCTCCAAAGAGCACATTTAAACATGTTTTAGCTCCCAATAGGGCACTTAAGCACATGTTTTAGCTCCAAAGTGGCACTAGACCATGCTTTCTAGCTCTAGAGTAGCACTAGACCAGACTTTTTAGCTCCTAAAGGGCACTTTAGCACACTTTTTGCTCCCAAGAGGGCACTTTACCCCCTTTTTAGCTTTGAATTGGCACTAAATGCATTTTACCTCCAAAGAAGGCACTTTAACACATGTTTTAGCTCCAGATAGAGCATTTTATCACATGGTTTAAGTCCAAAGTGGCACTATAACATGCTTTTTAGCTCCTAAAGGGAACTTTAAAACACATTTTAGCTCCCAATAGAACACTTCAACATGCTTTTCAGCCCCCAAGAGAGCACTTTAGCACACTTTTTGCTCCAAAGAGGGCCCTTTAAAACCCTTTTTAGCTCCAAAGAGCACATTTAAACATGTTTTAGCTCCCAATAGGGCACTTAAGCACATGTTTTAGCTCCAAAGTGGCACTATACCATGCTCTCTAGCTCTGAAACGGCACTAGACCATGCTTTTTAGGGGGCACTTTAGCAGACTTTTTGCTGCCAAGAGGGCACCCTATCATGCTTTTTAGCTCCTAAAGGGAACTTTAAAACACCTTTTAGCTCCCAATAGAACACTTTAACATGCTTTTTAGCTCCTAGAGGGCACTTTAGCACACTTTTTGCTCCAAAAAGGGCACTTTAACACATTTCTTAGCTCCTAAAGTGAACTTTAAAACCCTTTTTAGCTCCGAAGTGGCACTAGATCACGCTCTTTCAGCTCCCAAGAGCTAAATCCATCGCTGCTTGCAGCTTTAATCTCAGACTGTGCTCTGACACCGACTCAAATCACGACTCCCCTGCCGTCAGCCGACGGAGCTAAATATTACGGACCGAGGCTCGGCGGCCATCCGTCATCTTGTCATCTGTCGGCCGGTCGGCAGAAGTGTCAGCGCCGATGTAAATGAAATCAGGACGATTAGGAGGCGGCGGCGCGGGGAGTCTGCGTTCGCTAACGTGTGTGTTCGGAAATATTAAGGCAAGGTCACGAGAGACTGTGTCAAGACAACTTGTTAGTATTCATGAGGACGGCTGCTGAATGCTAAGCAGCCGCAGCCTGGTCCACCTCCATCCTCCACCTCCGTGGAGTTATTTCACACCCTCTCCTCCCTAATCGCTCTCCCCTCGCCACTAATCGCTGGTCCTTTGTGTTTCGCTTTTATCGGCGTGACGCGACATGAAGTCACGTTGCTGGTGAGGGCGACGGCCTGATGGATCCGTCAATGAAACACGCCGCGGTGAGGGCGGGGCTCGCCGGTTCAACGCCACAATCGGCCTGATTTTAACCTGCTGTTACCCCGGCGACCGAAGTCTTAAAGGGGACACGTTCTCACTCTGCAAAACTAGAGCGTTTTTTGGTCAAATTGCTTGAAAATTTCCAAGATAATCGCCAACTATTTTGCGAAAATGTCCAAATTCTCTGGTTCCAGCTTCTCAACTCGTGTCTATTATTATGGTGAATAACCATGGAATCGCTGCTGTTGCCCTGGCGACCAAAGTCTTAAAGGGGACACGACCCGTTTGTGGCTTTATGTCGTTCTCACTTGACAAAACTAGATGTTTTTTGGTCAAATTACTTGAAATCCATGTTTGTGACACTCGCTATTTCCAAGATAATCGCCAACTATTTTGCGAAAACGTTCAAATCCTCTGGTTCCAGCTTCCCGGTTGTCAACCTGTGTCCCTTATTATGGTGAATAAATAAAAAAACTCTTAAATAAAACATGTAGAACAGACGTAGAACAGTGAAGTTAATCGATTGGCTGTAATTTGGATAATTGATGAATGGATTTAAGCCATTTTTAAGAAGAAAAATGTCTCGGTTGTCAACTTGTGTCTATTATTATGGTGAATAAACAAGGAATCACTGCTGTTGCCCTGGCAACCAAAGTCTTAAAGGGGACACGACCCGTTTGTGGTTTTATGTCGTTCTCACTCCACAAAACTATTGATTTTTTGGGTCAAATTACCATGTTTGTGACTTGCTATTGATAATCGCACTATTTTGACAATCTATAAATGGATTAGAGTCATTTTTAAGTAGAAAAATGTCTCCGTTGTCAACTTGTGTCTATTATTATGGTGAATAAACAAGGAATCACTGCTGTTGCCCTGGCAACCAAAGTCTTAAAGGGGACACGACCCGTTTGAGTCGATTTTAAGAAGAAAAATGTTCAAATTCTCTGGTTCCAGCTTCTCAACTTGTGTCCATTATTATGGTGAATAACCATGGAATCGCTGCTGTTACCCTGGCGACCAAAGTCTTAAAGGGGACACGCCCCATTTGTGGTTTTCTGTTGTCTACACTCTACAGAAATAATAAAGGTTTTGGTTTTGCCTCATTTTTAATAAGTTTAAATAAAAGATCTTAGAGTTTTTTTTCTTAGAGACATGAATTTAAACTCATTTGACAGAAAAATGAGTTTAAATTCATGTCGTTTGTTTGTTATTATAGTGAATAAATACCTAAAAAACATTTAAAATTAAGTATAAAAAGACTTGGAACAACCTAATTTTTAAAGAAATCACTCAGTTACTAAGTAAGTTTTACTGTAGTAAAATAAAGAATCTCTAATTAGAGCTAGCTAGCTAATTGATGCTAATAAGATTCTAGTAAGTTAGCAAGTGAGTTAGCTTAACTCACCAAGTTACAGAGCCTTATTATAATTGATTAGCTAGATGCTAGTTGAAGACAAGCAAATCAGAGAGAATCCTAATCAGAAAAGAAGAAAACAATGAATATTAGCATGCTAGCGATAGCTAGCATAGTCACAGCGAATGTTAGTTGTATTGATTAGTTATATATATTAATAACATTGTGCTACGGTACTATATTAAACATTCCGGGGTCCCCTCTTGGAGTCCTCTTTCAAAGTGAGTGTGTAATAATAAAATAACTTAATAAATTGCTGCTTTAGGACCAAACAACATAAAATATTAAACTGTGAAAACGATAAATCAGGACCTGTGAGAATGTAGCGGCCTTTACTGATGAATCATGCTAAGTTATTCCAGTAAAACCCTAAAATAAAACCACAGGAACATGCGATACATGTCTCCAACCTCAACATGAGACACTGTTTTAACCCAAACATGACATTATAGCATTATTCCATATGTTTCTGCGTCTGTAAAGTTCATTATCTCTGTCTATATCGGAAATATTGCAGCTAAAAATAGCGTCTATACTGTGATTGTGCTATTAGTCTAAATTTAAACCGACGGTTGAGTCATCGCGTGTTGTTCCGACATTCCCGAGTTTTTAATGTTCCGTATCTGTGCCTCCCATCCTGTGACGGGAAAACTGTCCACACACAGCCAGAGGAATCTCAGTAAATCTGTTAACACACACACACACACACACACACAAAGAGGAAATGGTGCTGAAAAGTGTGTGTGTCCGTGTTGTGGTGGATCAGGTTTATTTATAGAGTCCCAATAGTCCGAATTCTCCAAGGAGACAAGAAAAAAATACAGGACAAAAGGAGAAATGTGAGAATCTCAGTGGATTTTATCCCATTTTCTCTTCTATTAACACGACAGAGAATCTGTTTTATGCAAAAACCTTCGAATTTACAGTAAATAACTGGCAGCAACTAAGTTATTCTAGTATATATATATATATTTTAATTAAAAACGGTAGAAGTACCGTACAACAGTAGTGTTTTTATACTGAAAAATAAATAAATAAAATAAAAATATTTAAAATAATTAAATAATATCACTTCAGTTGGATTTACAGTATTAGGTGGTTTAGTAAAATTTAAAAAAATAAATAAATACTGTGATTTCGCTTGTATTTTCACTTTATTTGGATTAATTGGACGATAAAAATGAATTAAATGCTGTGATTTATTTACAGTATTGGGAGATTAACTGTAAAATCAATTAAATAGTATTATTTTAGTTGTATTTACAGTGTTGGTTAATTAATTGTACAATAAAAATCAATTAAATACTGTGATTTCACTTGTATTTTCACTTTATTTGGATTAATTGGACGATAAAAATGTATTAAATGCTGTGATTTATTTACAGTATTGGGAGATTAACTGTAAAATCAATTAAATAGTATTATTTTAGTTGTATTTACAGTGTTGGTTAATTAATTGTACAATAAAAATCAATTAAATACTGTGATTTCACTTGTATTTTCACTTTATTTGGATTAATTGGACGATAAAAATGTATTAAATGCTGTGATTTATTTACAGTATTGGGAGATTAACTGTAAAATCAATGAAATACTGTGATTTCAGCTGTATTTACAGTATTAGATGATTAACTGTATTATAATACTGGGTATAATAGTGGGATTTATTGTAAAATATACAGTAATCTCCAGTTTTACAGTAGTTTCACCACAGTCCTGTTCACAAATAAAAAAAAACCATCGTAGAATAAATAAAATAACCAGATGAAGCAGAAACAGGTCAAATATGAGACGTCACAGAGCAGGAAATAAAGCCAATAAAAGCTGGAACCTTGATTGAAAAGCTTTGTTGCAGTCGCTGCACGACTGGAAGGTTCTTGTTTCCGGATAAATCAGCAGATGGAAGTGAATGAGTCCTGGGAAATAAGACAGTAAATAAGTGTAATATTGCTTCCTCTGGTTGTTCCAGGAGCTTTCAGGGCTCCGCAGCATCATTTATCATCACCGCCGCCGCTGCTTCCAGTCTCTCTGCTGCTGTAATACATGAGAGACGGAGGTGATGGACGAGGTCAAAGGTCGAGGAGGCTCCGCGGCATCAAGACTGACGGAAAGCGTCAGGACAGGAGGCAACATTACGGTCTGGAGGGGAAGTAACTGCAGCTGCAGAGATAAATGGACGAATAATAATAACGTCTCCGTTGTGTTTGAGGCCATAGGAACGTTTGTTTAAGGATTGTTAAAATGTCGTAATCTGACATTAAACCTTCCATCTGTGAGGTGATAGCACCCAAATGTTTTACACATGCTAAAGTGCCCTCTAGGAGCCAAAACATGTGTTAAAGTGCCCTATTGGGAGGTAAAAAGCATGGTAAAGTGCCCTCTAGGAGCCAAAACAGGTGTTAAAGTGCCCTCTTGGGAGGTAAAAAGCATGGTAAAGTGCCCTCTAGGAGCAAAAACATGTGCTGACATGCCCTTGAGGAGCCAAAACATGTGTTAAAGTGTTCTATTGGGAGGTAAAAAGCATGGTAAAGTGCCGTCTAGGAGCCAAAATAGGTGTTAAAGTGTTCTATTGGGAGGTAAAAAGCATGGTAAAGTGCCCTCTAGGAGCAAAAACATGTGCTGACATGCCCTCTAGGAGCCAAAACATGTGTTAAAGTACCCTATTGGGAGGTAAAAAGCATGGTAAAGTGCCCTCTGGGAGCAAAAATGCATGTTAAAGTGCCCTCTAGGAAGCCAAAACATTTGCTAATGTGTCCTCAAGGAGCCAAAACAGGTGTTAAAGTGCCCTCTAGGAGCCAAAACATGTTAAAGTGCCCTCTTGGGGGGTAAAAAGCATGTTAAAGTGCCCTCTAGGAGCCAAAACATGTGCTAATGTGCCCTATTTGGAGGTAAAAAGGATGTTAAAGTGCCCTCTAGGAGCCAATACATGTTAAAGTGCCCTATTGGGAGGTAAAAAGCATGGTAAAGTGCCCTCTAGGAGCAAAAACATGTGCTGACATGCCCTTGAGGAGCCAAAACAGGTGTTAAAGTGCCCTCTTGGGAGGTAAAAAGCATGTTAAAGTGCCCTTGAGGAGCCAAAACATGTGCCGAAGTGCCCTCTTGGGAGGTAAAAAGTATGCTTAAGTGCCCTCTAGGAGCCAAAACAGGTGTTAAAATGCCCTCTAGGAGCAAAAATGCATGTTAAAGTGCATTCTAGTAAGCCAAAACATGTGCTAATGTGCCCTCGAGGAGCCGAAACAGGTGTTAAATTGCCCTCAAGGAGCCAAAATGCATGTTAAAGTGCCCTCTCAGGAGCTAAAAAGTTCCTAAAGTGCCCTCTTCAGTGGCAAATAAAAGTCTATGCATGCCACTGGTCTCCAATGTCGTTACATCGCATTTATGCTGCCGTAACCTTCATTTACACTTTAAATCAGTGCTGATTAATCAGTGAATGAACTCAGAAAAGACGCGTTCGTCTCTTGTGTATTTTTTAATGCTGCGGTCACATCCACCAGCTTTTCTGCAGGTTTGTTAAACTGCGTCTGAGCTGAATCTGCTCATGAATGTTTAAACGGCTCCGACGTCTGAGTGAAGCTGAGGCCATAAAACACGACGGCAATTAACCAACGGCAGCCGCGATAAATGTCTGATTATGACTCATGAAAAGTGATGCATTCAAAATAATCAGCAGACGTCGGCTGACGATTTTCATTCAGGAACAGAAGAGAATCAAATTAACGTCTTGACGTCATCGGCCACGAATTAAACCATTAGCACGAGTCACAGTGTGTGTGTGTGTGTGTGTGTGTGTGTGTGTGTGTGTGTGTGTGTATCACTGCTATATATCATTGGAATACATGTCAAGTGTGTACAAGCAGATTCTCGAAAGTGTTTAACAGTATTTTTTTTGGTTATTGATTGTGCACATCAGCCATAAATTATGCAAAAGGTGATATTTTTGTGAACATGCTAGCTAACGTTAGCATGTTTCATGCCTCCAGCAGGCAGAGAACAGCATTAGCATCTATTTGAAGTGGGTGTGGAGCCTCCTCAGAATGAATAATTCCAACATTCACTACGTTTGACTCAATCTGCAGCGACCTGCCCAGAGGAGGAAAAAAAAAAAAGTCAGCTTTGCTGCATTTATATTCACCGCTGACACGTTTCCCCTGAAAACAACCTGATAGAAAGTGATCTGAGAGCAGAGAGGACACGAACAGGCCAGTTTATAGTTGGTGTAGAACAGGAACAGGCCAGTTTATAACTGATATAGAACAGGAACAGGCCAGTTTATAGCTGGTGTAGAACAGGAACAGGCCAGTTTATAGCTGCTGTATTACATGAACAAGCCAGTTTATAGCTGATGTAGAACAGGAACAGGCCAGTTTATAGTTGATGTAGAACAGGAACAAGCCAGTTTATAGCTGATGTAGAACAGGAACAAGCCAGTTTATAGCTGATATAGAACACGAACAGGCCAGTTTATAGTTGATGTAGAACAGGAATAGGCCAGTTTATAGCTGCTGTATTACATGAACAAGCCAGTTTATAGTTCCTTTAGAACATGAACAGGCCAGCTGCTTTTACAGCTGCTTTAGAACCCAAACAGCTGCTGTAAAACATAAACTAGCCAGTTCACAGCTGCTGTAGAACAGGAATAGGCCAATATACAGCTGTTGTATTACACGAATAAGCCAGTTTATAGCTGCTGTTAAACATGAATAGGCCAGTGAATAGGAACAGGCCAGTTTACCACTGCTGGATTTCATGAACAAGCCAATTTACAGCTGCTTTAGAACCCAAACAGTTGCTGTACAACAGAAACAGGCAGGTTTATAGCTGATGTATTACACGAACAAGCCAGTTTATAGTTGCTTTAGAACAAAAATAGGCCAGTTTACAGCTGCTGTGAGACATGACATGAAAAGGCCAGTTAAAAGTTCTTGTATTACACGAACTTGCCAGTTTACAGCTGCTGTATTATACGAACACAGCTGCTGTAGAACAGGAACAAGCCAGTTTACAGCTGCTGTGAGACATGACATGAATAGGCCAGTTAAAAGTTCTTGTAGAACAGGAACAGGCCAATACACAGTTGTTGTATTACACGAACAAGCCAGTTTACAGCTGCTTCATAACACAAATAGGCCAGTTTACAGCTGCTGTGAGACATGACATGAATAGGCCAGTTAAAAGTTCTTGTAGAACACGAACAAGCCAGTTTACAGCTGCTGTATTATACGAACACAGCTGCTGTAGAACAGCAACAGGCCAGTTTACAGCTGCTTTATTGCAAAAACACTATAATTCAATGACTTCTAAAACAGAGAAGTCCTCTTTTTTGAATTGTTCCTGTTTTCTTTCCTTTTCCTACTAATAAAGACCCGTCCCTGCTCCTCCTGCCTCCTCTCGTCCCTGCGTTTAGGTCCGCAACTTAAAACCTTGACATTGGTTTGACTCTTGAGAACCGGAACCGATCAAAATTCAGGACATTGTCTGAATATGTGGGAAGGAGCGAAGCGATAAAATGCTGCTCAGGTAGAGACTCACCATCCAAAGACAGTCCGGACTGTCCCTTTAATTCTCCGTCCACAAAAAAAACACAGCTTCTGTCAGTCGACCTTGTCCTTGACGTCTCACTGTCCTGATACCAAGATGTCATCTTAGTGTGTGTGTGTGTGTGTGTGTGTGTGACACTGCTGTGTTTTTATTTCCAGTCGGACACAGAGGCTTTTTACATTTTTTTCACACTGTCGGCCACAGACGTTTAATTTTCCTTTTGGGCCTGAGGTGATGATTATAATTATCTCACTGTCACAACTGTAAAATAAGAAGTGAGTGATGTTATAAATGCAGAAAAGGCCGTTTATCCTCATTAAACGGCTCCGCCGCGTGAATTTATTCGTCGTGGCACCGGGCAACGTTTCCACGTTAGGAATAAAAGCTGTTTATGATGTGAATGAGTGGAACTGAACTAATGAACAGAGACGTGTTGGGACACATGAACCAGATGGAGAATCACCAGTTATTCCATCTGTGGCTTTTCTGTCTTGAGATAGAGTTTCAGTTTGATGCAGCGATGGATGAAGGGTTTAGATGCTGCAGTAAACAGCAGGATGTGCAGGGAGGGGTCACCTCCTCACGGCCCAGTTGTTAAGGAAAGTATGTTAAAGTGTCCAAAGAACCTAAAAAACATACTAAAGTGCCCTATCGGAAGCTAAAATATGTGTTAAAGTGCTCTCTTAGGAGCTAAAACGTGTGATAAAGGGAGCTAAAGTGCCCTTTTGGAAACTAAAATGCATGATAAGTGCCCTCTTTAGAGCTAAAAAGTGAGTTAAAGTGCCCTTTTGGGAGTTAAAAAGGGTGTTAAATGCCCTTTTGGGAGCTAAAATACACGGTAAAGTGCCCTTTTAGGAGCTAAAAAGTGTGATAAAGTGCCTTCTTGGCAGCTAAAACATGTTAAATGCCCTCTTGGGAGCTAAAATGCATGGTAAAGTGCCCTTTTGGGAGCTACAATTCACGTTAAAGTGCACCTTTTGGGAGTTAAAAAGTGTGATAAAGTGCCCTCTTGGCAGCTAGAATGTTTTAAATGCCCTCTTGGGAGCTAAAATGCATGGTAAAGTGCCCTTTTGGGAGCTTAAACATGTGATAAAGTGCCCTCTTGGCAGCTAGAACATATTAAGTGCCCTCTTGGGAGCTAAAATACATGGTAAAGCGCCCTTTTAGGGGCGAAAATGCATGTTAAAGTGCCCTTTTTGGAGCTAAAAAGTGTGATAAAGTGCCCTTTTTGGAGCTAAAAAGTGTGATAAAGTGCCCTCTTGGCAGCTAGAACGTGTTAAATGCCCTCTTGGGAGCTAAAATACACGGTAAAATGTCCTTTTAGAAGCTAAGTGCCCTTTTGGGAGCTAAAATACATGGTAAAGTGCCCTTTTTGGAGCTAGAAAGTGTGATAAAGTGCCCTTTTGGGAGCTTTAACATGTGATAAAGTGCCCTCTTGGCAGCTAAAACGTGTTAAATGCCCTTTTGGGAGCTATATTGCATGCTAAAGTGCCCTTTTTGGAGCTAAGAAGCATGCTAAAGTGCCCTTTTTGGAGCTAAGAAGCATGCTAAAGTGCCCTTTTAGCAGCTAAAAGGTGTGATTAAGTCGTAGTAATAGTTCCTTTCCATCGCTGGTTTTAAGTAGCACTGAGCAACGATGAATTGAAATTCACTTTTAAAGCAGAATATTTTCCATAATTGGATGAAAAAGTCTTTTTAAAACAGCCGATTGTAGAAAAGTGGAGACAATAAAGCGGATTTATTGTTGATCTTCCTGTCGTCGGTTTCCCAGAAATTATTTGTCTCCAGCTTTTAGACAATCGGCACACACACACACACACACACACACACACACACACACACACACACAATCATTGATTTCCACTAAACCCTCTAAGGTTTCCACTCTTCCATCGTATACACTATAAACCCAGAGGTTGGGCTCCTTCATGTTTCGGACTCTCCTGTTTTCTTTGGATCAAAGTGTTTTCCACAAGCTTCTTTCTCTCTTTCTCTCGAGACTTTTAATTAATCCCGAGATCCAAGAAAGAATTTGTACTTTTACATACGAGACCTTTGCCCAAATAAAGTTTGTTTGCTTGAGATTTTCTCACAAATGCCAGTTCCTGTTGCTCTCACGGCGTCTGATACTGCAAATAACGACTGTTCTCATAGTTAAATGATTAATTGTTTGATTCATAAAATCCCCAAAATCATCGGTTTACTATTATACAAGACTATATCATCACTATATGATGATATATTGGCTTATAATATAACACACAATCGTCAATTATTAGCCAATTAGCCGATTAATCGATTCGTTTTTAACTATTTACATGAATCACCAACAGTTTTGGTAATTGATTAATAGTTTTTGAGTCAATTTTAAGAAGAAAATCTCTCTTCTTGAGTTGTAATGTTTCAAAACGATGGATAAAAGAAGCTACAGAGATGTTACAGTGAGTCGATTAATCGATTAATCACTAGCTAGTTTGATAATCGATTAATCAATACGAGTTGTTTTCACGAGGAAAACGTCCAAATCCTCTGGTTCCAGCTTCTGAAATTTTAGTTTGATCAAGTAACAAAGCAGAACATGATTAGAGCCGCAACGATTAATCGATTAATCGATTAGTCGCTTATTACATTAACCGCTAACTAGCTTGATAATCGATTAGTCGATTTGAGTAAATTTGGTTTCCAGCTTCTTTTATCTGATTATTTCCTGGTTTCTTTATTCTTCTATAATAATAAACTGATGATCTTTGAGTTGTGGACAAAAAAAAGACGTTTTTTTAATGAATCAAACAACTCATCGATTAATCGTTTCAATAATCGATCAGAATAGTCGTTAGTTAAATCCCTTAAATTATAAGTTACATTTAAATCAGACTGATTAAAGTTAAAATAAATCCGACCAATATGATCAGAGCTACAACAACTAGTCAATTAATCAATTAGTAGTCGATCGACAACTAATTAATCGATTAATCGACAGTGATAGACCATTTTTCTTCATTTTCTGACAATTTACACCAATTTTTCAATAATCTAAAGATTAATTGACTATTAAATTGCCAATATCAGATTGATTCATTGACTATTGATTGAATGAATTATAATATATTGTAATATCACTGTACTATAATAATTATACTGTATTTTTTTTTATATATTTATGTGTATTTTTGGCCAATATGCAAATAAAATACACCGAAAAAAGAAAATAATTGAATTGTTTCAATGGGTAAAACCTAAATGATTTAAGGTAATTGATTAAGTTCATTGAAATTAAATTAGTCAATTGGAATTACGCCCATTTATTAATATAATTAATTAAATCCATTGACATTAAAATGGATCAATTGGCGGTGACGGTATTACCAGTTCTTTTTGTCAGGTCATACAGGTAAAGTTGAATAAAAGGAACCAATCAAAGGTCAAATAAACCGATTTTTATATGATATATTCAAAAACCAGCTGGTTAAACAGCTTCATCAGCTCATTATCCTCCAGAGAACTTAAGTCAAGCCCAGATTTTCCAAAGAATTTGAATTTCAACGCCAAATATTTCCCATATTCCTAACGGGGGCGTCCCCAGGGTCCTAAATTCCCCAATTTATGGTCTTTAACCCCTAGTTAACTAGTGTTCATTCACCTTTTTCTGCTCTTCAGATCTTCATTAATTCCTAGTGTCTGAGGCGTGTAATGTTCTATTTAGAAGATAAATAGAGCTGTTATTTAACCGAATGAAACCTCCTCAGTTTAAAGCTCCCAGGAAATAATAGAAATGTCCCAACAACAGACCTGATGAATGATGCCGAGACGAGAGAATTCATCTCTTTTTTCCCTTCACTTGCTCCAGAGTGGATTCATGCATATTCCTTGCTAGGCAACAGGATTTCATTCTGTGAGTTTGACCTTGTGCCTCCGTCTCTTTGGCTCCTGGTTGTGTTTATTGAGCCTTTCTTTCTTTTCTCGGTCTTTATGTTCACAGTGATCTCTGAAACCATCTTCTACTGTTTTAAAGCAATAGAAATCGGTGGAATATGGAGGAATCTGTTCATTCTGGGCCTGTGTGTAGGTTCTATCAACGATATTGAACTCTCCCTTTAAGGATTTTACCAAAAACATCCATTTTCCTCTATATTAAACCAGATTAACGGATAATTATATTACATTAAAACAGTAGAAGATGCTTCATTCTTATATCTGTGAATATAAGAATGAGAACAACATGAAAGTACAAGGTTAAAGAAGCAGGAATTCTGAGGAAAATGTTGAACTATCCCTTTAAATCATCAGATTTAAAGGGATTTCAAACGTGTGATTTATTAGATCAAACCTGCTCGTTGGGGCATTGATACTGATCAAAGTACAATGTATTATTTAAGTACAATATATTTTAAATGGAAAATTAAATATTAAGGGATCCTGTGAGGTATGAATGATTCATCCACAACAAAACAGGATCTTATTCTTCTTCGTTTTTCTGCTTTTTTTGTAGTTTTTCTCTTTTTGACACCTGTAGATTAGCAGATTTCGCACATGGAAAATGTAATTTTAGCGGAATTCCTGCCGACTGATTGGTCCAGATTGGTGTCCAATCAGATTCCTCTAGATCTGAACCCGGAACGCTCAGTTTGAAACAGGTTTTTAGCTTCTCACATGAATAAATAACCAACACTTCTTCCTCGATCTTGACTTGTAACTCCCTATTTTGTTAAGTTTTTGCGTTCTGTCCCCTTTTTGGTTTAAAATATTCAGTTTCAACCAAATACTGTTTGGTTTTTGACATGTTTAGCTTGTTAAAAGCTTGAACAGGGGCCCAAATTCTCAAATTTGAGGGTTTTTTGGGTTTAATTTCCCCCAAAATGGACCAAAAACACCTTTGGATCCAAATATATTTACTCTCTGTATGTAGGTCAGTCAGTGCTGAAAAGATAAGCTGTTAGTGATATATTGGCTTTTGTTGGGCAGTTCTAGTCTGTTCATTTGCCTCTATTACTATAAAGTTGTGTTGATTTGATCTGTTTTATGGTTTTTATGGCCTTATATTTTCTGTAAAGTATTTTTCTGTGGGAATAAACAGCTGTGTTCTTTGTTTCCCGTCAGCCTGGTCCCTCAAAATATACTGAATAATATGTTTAGTGCTGTCGAGGCCCGAGATCATCGAGCCTCATTATATGGAACTCTGAGGAGACACACACACACACACATTATACACACACACTCTCTACACACACACTTACATTCACACTCGCTGACAGGAAGAAGGATCCAGCGAGTCAGTGAACGATAACCTGACATCTGTGAGTCCTTCAATTTTTCATGGTGTTCCTCTATCAGGAAGGTTCCTGGAGCTCAGTGACCCTGAGGTGAACCTGCTGTCTGGTCTCACAGATGCTGACAGGTTCAACTTCTTCTGTGACACAGTCAAACAGCAGCAGGACGCAGGATAATGTCACTGGAGCAGGTGGAACAGGTGCAGCAGGTGGAGCAGGTGCAGCAGGTGGAACAGGTGCAGCAGGTGGAACAGGTGCAGCAGGTGCAGCAGGTGCAGCAAGTGGAGCAGGTGCAGCAGGTGGAACAGGTGCAGCAGGTGGAACAGGTGCAGCAGGTGCAGCAGGTGGAACAGGTGCAGCAGGTGGAGCAGGTGCAGCAGGTGAAGCAGGTGCAGCAGGTGGAACAGGTGCAGCAGGTGCAGCAGGTGGAACAGGTGCAGCAGGTGCAGCAGGTGGAACAGGTGCAGCAGGTGGAGCAGGTGCAGCAGGTGAAGCAGGTGCAGCAGGTGGAACAGGTGCAGCAGGTGCAGCAGGTGGAACAGGTGCAGCAGGTGCAGCAGGTGGAACAGGTGGAGCAGGTGCAGCAGGTGGAACAGGTGGAGCAGGTGCAGCAGGTGGAACAGGTGAAGTGTGTGGACCAGCTGCAGCCGTTAGCCTCCACTGACCTGAGCCCTGGTCTGATGAAAGATACACAAGGGAAACACCTGGAAATACTCCAACACCTGAAATACTCTACCTGAACACCTGAAATACTCCAACACCTGGAAATACTCCAACAGCTGGAAATACTCCAAAAGCTGGAAATACTCCAACAGCTGGAAATACTCTACCTGAATATCTGAAAATACTCTACCTGAACACCTGAAAATACTCCAACACTGGAAAATACTCTACCTGAATATCTGAAAATACTCCAACACCCGAAAATACTGTATCCAAACACCTAAAATACTCCAACACCTGAAAATACTCTACCTGAACACCTGAAAATACTGCAACACATGGAAATACTGTATCAGAACGCCTAAAATACTCTACCTGAACACCTGAAAATACTGCAACACATGAAAATACTGTATCAGAACGCCTAAAATACTCTACCTGATCACCTGAAATACTCCACCTGAACACCTAAAAATACTCCAACACCTGAAATACTCTACCTCAACATCTAAAAATACTGTATCCAAACACCTAAAATACCCCAACACCTGACAATACTCTACTTGATCACCTGAAAATACTGCAACACATGGAAATACTGTATCAGAACACCTGAAAATACTCTACCTGAACACCTGAAATACTCTACCTGAATATCTGAATATACTGCAACACCTGAAAATACTCCAACAACTGAGACCTGAATATACTAACTTTGTTTTCTGCCTTGTTTTAACTTCCTCTGTCTGCAGCTGTGAAATAAAGATCCACTAAATATCACAGGTCAGTTTGTTCAGATTGAAGGTGACAACACCTTTGTATTTTTCTGGGATGAAACATAAGTGAAAAAGCTGAACCCAGTGAAGCAGTTTGTTCCTACAACAGTTTACATCTGATCGGTCAAACATTGTGTTCGGTGCAGATTTGTGATGTCAGATTTTCCGGTTGTCGTACTATTGCTGAGACTTTTTGTTGAATTGTTTGACATGAGAAACACAAAAGAAAAGGCTGCAGGCAGCCTGATGTAAAAGAAGGAAACTGTACACTCATCATCACTCACGTTATCATCTCATGGGAGGCTCCAACGAATTTAAATGTTATAAAAGGTATTTCATCATATAAAAAAAGACGTCAGCTGAGAATAAAGTTCATCAGAATGTCTCAAAATCAGCGCGATGTTGCGTCAGTTGCTCCCTGACCGCAACATAAAAGAAGGGAATCATCAGAGTAAAAGAGGAGGATCAGTTCTTTACTCAACACCGAATGAACCGAGACTAGTGGCCTTAAATTCAGTTGAATTCAGTTAAATGTACAAGAACGGATGAATAATGTGGACACAGGACGTTAGAAAAAGAGGAATCCTGAGCCTCAAACAGCACATATGAAGCATTTATCAGTGCAGCTGCCGCCAAGCTGCACAACAGCCGATAAAAAAGGCACAAGGCCGCAGCTAAAAGCTTCGGTTGAGACAGATGTGTGGAAATGTTAAGAGGAACAGCTGCTGGAAGAAGAATCCGAAGATGAATCATTGTGCTGTTTCTGCACCGAGCTGCAATAATAACGACTTTACCTTCTGTCAGGGTGACATGAACTCTCAGCTCCGACGGCTGCAAAAAACTCAGCAGCTGAAAATATCTAGCATTTGGTTCATTGAGAACAATATGAAGAAGGATTAACTTGAACTTCTTATTCCACTGGCAGATGATTTAGCTTATTTCAAGTTTGTTTTTTGGGGCCAAGCAGCGAAGCTGTAAAAGCCCCATAGCGTTTTTATATTTTCTTATTCTTCTGCAATGGGAAGTCTATGGCAGCCAATAGAACCGTCTGGTAAAAAGGTGTGAAATTTGGTAGAATGATTGGGGACATTCCCCTAATTAATGTCACCAAGTTTCATGTTGGCCCATCAAACTCTGTAGCGCCACCACGTGGTCAACGTTGGAGGTACATTTCTGGATGTAAAATTTTAACATATTCTACAATGGGATGTCTATGATAGCCAATAGAACCGTCTGATAAAAAGTTGTGAAATTTGGTAAACTAATTGGGGACAGTCCCCTGAATAATTTCACTAAGTTTCATGTTTCTTGCTCAAACCATATAGCGCCACCAACTGGTCAGAGTTGGAGGTATATTCCTGGATGTACAATTTTAACATCTTTTGCAATGGGATGTCTATGGCAGCCAATAGAATTGTCTGGTAAAAAGGTGTGAAATTTGGTAGAATGATTGGGGACATTCCCCTAATTAATGCCACCAAGTTTCATGTTGGCCCGTCAAACTCTGTAGCGCCACCAACTGGTCAAAGTTGGAGGTACATTTCTGGATGTACATTTTTTAACATCTTCTATAATTGGATCGGATGTTTAAGGCAGCCCATAGAAGTGCCTGGTAAAAAGCTGTGAAATTTGGTGCCCTGATTGGGGACAGTCCCCTGAATAATGTCCCCAAGCTTCATGTTGCCCTCTTAAACTATGTAGCACCACCAACTGGTCAAAGTTGGAGGTACATATAAGTGGTGGATGTAACATTTGAACTATGCATCCAATTTTTAAAAGCTTGGTATCGCTGGAATTCATTTTCCACCTTGATAGATTTTCTGCCATTTTGGGTTTCATGAAAAGCACTTGAAAGGTTTCAAAGGTCACAAATTTTGTCTAATCAAAGTTGACACACATCATCTTCAGACCAAGAACTTCTTTGGATTCGCCACAGTTTGTCAGTTTTTGACCCTTATGTCCTTCTGTAACTCTTGATAGACCATTGGTTTCTTTGCTGTTTTCCATTGAGAATTGCAATCGTCATGTCAAGTTTTGCGAATAAACCAGTTGTGATTTATTAGCAAAACCTGTTTCCATAGCAAAATCCACATTTTGCAAATTTTCACCCTTTTTTTGAATTTCTGGGATTTCCATCCAAGTATTTATTTGCAATTTTTGAAAATGTGAATGAGGAAAAAGTGGATGGGAACCCAACTAAAGAGTGAAGAAGCATGTCCCAATTCCAAATTGGTGGTTATATTAGAACTTCCATATAACCAAGGTTATAATGACATCATTTTAATATGATAGATTGTGATCTAAAGTTGTTCTGAGGCAGGAAACTCCAGGGCTGAAAAGTAGCTTCACTCCAAGGTCAAAAACGGATGATTTTTATTGTGTGAACCACAGATCATAAACATGTAGGCTGCTGATAAAAGGCTGAGAAAACAGATGCTGGAATAAAAACAGGCAAATAAATCCAACTTTTTACAGCTGACAGAGACCATCAGTGGTGGAAATATGTCGGCTGTTTTAATGATTCAGAGTCTACAGTAAAGGCTTTTTAATTAATTGTTTTCTTCCTCCTTTCGCTGTTTTACTGCCAAATAATACACTTTAAACTTTAATGAATGTTGGAAGGACATTATTAATAAGGGTCCCACAGAAGGCAGAAGTACTCAGACTCTCTATACAATTAACTCGATTAATTCAGGGGTTCCCAACGGTTCCCCCAAAGGGTCAGCAGATAAATAGAAAGAAGCCAAACATTCTGCCAAAGATCCTTGATTTAAAAAGTAGATATGCAGTAGATATTTATATATTAGCTGCAACGATTAATCAATTAGTTGACAACTATTACATTAATCACCAACTACTTTGATTATTGATTAATGGATTTGAGTCATTTTTAGGAAGAAAATTACCAACTTTCCTGGTTCCAGCTTTACAAAACTGATTGTTTCCTGGTTTCTTTAGTCTTCTATAATAGTAAACTGATGGTCTTTGGGTTGTGGACTGTTGGTTTGGATTTTAGGTGTCTTCAGGTGTCTCCAGGTGCCTTCTAGTGTCTATAGGTATCTCCAGGTGTCTTTAGATATCTTCAGGTATCTCCAGGTGTCTTTAGGTATCTCCAGATGTCTTTAGATATCTTCAGGTATCTCCAGATGTCTTCAGGTATCTCTAGGTGTCTTTAGGTATCTCCAGGTGTCTTTAGATATCTTCAGGTATCTCCAGGTGTCTTTAGGTATCTCCAGATGTCTTTAGATATCTTCAGGTATCTCCAGATGTCTTCAGGTATCTCTAGGTGTCTTTAGGTATCTCCAGATGTCTTTAGATATCTTCAGGTATCTCCAGGTGTCTTTAGGTATCTCCAGGTGTCTTTAGATATCTTCAGGTGTCTCCAGGTGTCTTCAGGTATCTCTAGGTGTCTTTAGGTATCTCCAGATGTCTTTAGATATCTTCAGGTATCTCCAGGTGTCTTCAGGTGTCTGTAGGTGTCTCCGGGTACCTCCTAATGTCTTCAGGGATCTCTGGGTATCTCCAGGTGCTTTCTAGTGTCTTCAGGTATCTCCAGGTGTCTTTAGGTATCTTTAGGTGTCTTTAGGTGTCTCCAGGTGTCTTTAGGTATCTTCAGGTGTCTTTAGGTGTCTCCAGGTGTCTTTAGGTATCTTCAGGTGTCTTTAGGGGTCTTTAGGTGTCTCCAGGTGTCTTTAGATGTCTCCAGGTGTCTTCAGGTGTCTCTAGGTGTCTTCAGGTATCTCCAGGTATCTTCAGGTATCTCTAGGTATCTTCAGGTGTCTCTAGGTGTCTTCAGGTATCTCCAGGTGTCTTCAGGTGCTTTCTAGTGTCTTCAGGTATCTCCAGGTGTCTTTAGGTATCTTCAGGTGTCTCCAGGTTTCTTCAGGTATCTCCAGCTGTCTCTAGGTGTCTCCAAGTGCTTTCTAGTGTCTCCAGGTATCTCCAGGTGTCTTTAGGTATCTTCAGGTGTCTCCAGGTTTCTTCAGGTATCTCCAGCTGTCTCTAGGTGTCTCCAGGTGCTTTCTAGTGTCTCCAGGTATCTCCAGGTGTCTCTGCCAACTATTCTGATAACTGTTTAAAAGATTTAAGAAGAAAATGTAGAAATTCTCTGGTTCCAGCTTCTCTTCTCTGATTATTTCCTGGTTTCTTTAGTCTCTATAATAGTAAACTGATGATCTTTGGGTTGTGGACTGTTGGTCTGGACAAAAGGACAGTTAACAGTTAATGGTTCATTCTGAACATTCCCAGTTATAGAGTTGAGACTCCATCTCATCTTCCTCCTTCCCCCGTGTGCTCCACCTCTGTGAGAAGCTCTAATAAGGTGTCATGAAGAGGAGGGTTTCACCTGCAGCTCCTCTCCTCACAACCACAAAGGAAACACATCATTTAACAGAGAAGAGAAGGAAGAAGCGGCTGAACTCTACCTGAGCGACTTCATCAGATGAACAGAATGAATGAAACGCTGCTCTGAGATGTGTCTGCAGCAGAAAATCAGAGAGTTAAACCCATGAAGAGAAGTTCCTGCTGACAACAATGCAGTCATAGCACCGTATGGTTCTCATTGTTACTGCAGAGATATTCAGGAATTATTCTGTTATTAATTAGACGTCATATGTGGAGGCTGCTTTCCCAAGGAAATGACATCAGTTTGTACTATTATTCTCCAAAATAAGACAAAGTTTATCATTTTATTTTGAAAGGACGGTGCATATTATTGAACATGTTTATATACGATCCCCAATAAATAATTGATACACACAGGGATGTCAATCAGTTATTAATCCAACAGATTTACACACATTTCATCTTTACTCCTATACTTTTCTATTGGAGATGAAACGATTGGTACATGTCAATGGTTTAAAGGTGCAGTCTGTAGTTTATGTGTTAAAGGTACAGTCTGTAGTTTATGTATTAAAGGTACAGTCTGTAGTTTTAGTGTTAAAGGTACAGTCTGTAGTTTATGTGTTAAAGGTACAGTCTGTAGTTTATGTGTTAAAGGTACAGTCTGTAGTTTTAGTATTAAAGGTACAGTCTGTAGTTTATGTGTTAAAGGTACAGTCTGTAGTTTATGTGTTAAAGGTACAGTCTGTAGTTTATGTGTTAAAGGTACAGTCTGTAGTTTATGTGTTAAAGGTACAGTCTGTAGTTTATGTATTAAAGGTACAGTCTGTAGTTTATGTATTAAAGGTACAGTCTGTAGTTTATGTGTTAAAGGTACAGTCTGTAGTTTATGTATTAAAGGTACAGTGTGTAGTTTATGTATTAAAGGTACAGTCTGTAGTTTATGTGTTAAAGGTACAGTCTGTAGTTTATGTATTAAAGGTACAGTCTGTAGTTTATGTGTTAAAGGTACAGTCTGTAGTTTATGTGTTAAAGGTACAGTCTGTAGTTTATGTATTAAAGGTACAGTCTGTAGTTTTAGTGTTAAAGGTACAGTCTGTAGTTTATGTGTTAAAGGTACAGTCTGTAGTTTATGTGTTAAAGGTACAGTCTGTAGTTTTAGTATTAAAGGTACAGTCTGTAGTTTATGTGTTAAAGGTACAGTCTGTAGTTTATGTGTTAAAGGTACAGTCTGTAGTTTATGTGTTAAAGGTACAGTCTGTAGTTTATGTGTTAAAGGTACAGTCTGTAGTTTATGTATTAAAGGTACAGTCTGTAGTTTATGTGTTAAAGGTACAGTCTGTAGTTTATGTATTAAAGGTACAGTGTGTAGTTTATGTATTAAAGGTACAGTCTGTAGTTTATGTGTTAAAGGTACAGTCTGTAGTTTATGTATTAAAGGTACAGTCTGTAGTTTATGTGTTAAAGGTACAGTCTGTAGTTTATGTATTAAAGGTACAGTCTGTAGTTTATGTATTAAAGGTACAGTCTGTAGTTTATGTATTAAAGGTACAGTCTGTAGTTTTAGTGTTAAAGGTAAAGTCTGTAGTTTATGTGTTAAAGGTACAGTCTGTAGTTTATGTATTAAAGGTACAGTCTGTAGTTTTAGTGTTAAAGGTACAGTCTGTAGTTTATGTATTAAAGGTACAGTCTGTAGTTTATGTGTTAAAGGTACAGTCTGTAGTTTATGTGTTAAAAGTACAGTCTGTAGTTTTAGTATTAAAGGTACAGTCTGTAGTTTATGTGTTAAAGGTACAGTCTGTAGTTTCAGTGTTAAAGGTACAGTCTGTAGTTTATGTATTAAAGGTACAGTCTGTAGTTTATGTATTAAAGGTACAGTCTGTAGTTTATGTATTAAAGGTACAGTCTGTAGTTTATGTGTTAAAGGTACAATGTGTAGTTTATGTATTAAAGGTACAGTCTGTAGTTTATGTATTAAAGGTACAGTCTGTAGTTTATGTATTAAAGGTACAGTCTGTAGTTTATGTATTAAAGGTACAGTCTGTAGTTTATGTGTTAAAGGTACAGTCTGTAGTTTATGTGTTAAAGGTACAGTCTGTAGTTTATGTGTTAAAGGTACAGTCTGTAGTTTATGTATTAAAGGTACAGTCTGTAGTTTATGTATTAAAGGTACAGTCTGTAGTTTATGTATTAAAGGTACAGTCTGTAGTTTATGTATTAAAGGTACAGTCTGTAGTTTATGTATTAAAGGTACAGTATGTAGTTTATGTATTAAAGGTACAGTCTGTAGTTTATGTGTTAAAGGTACAGTCTGTAGTTTATGTGTTAAAGGTACAATGTGTAGTTTATGTATTAAAGGTACAATGTGTAGTTTATGTATTAAAGGTACAGTCTGTAGTTTATGTGTTAAAGGTACAGTCTGTAGTTTATGTATTAAAGGTACAGTCTGTAGTTTATGTATTAAAGGTACAGTCTGTAGTTTATGTGTTAAAGGTACAATGTGTAGTTTATGTATTAAAGGTACAGTCTGTAGTTTATGTGTTAAAGGTACAGTCTGTAGTTTATGTGTTAAAGGTACAGTCTGTAGTTTTAGTGTTAAAGGTACAGTCTGTAGTTTATGTGTTAAAGGTACAGTCTGTAGTTTATGTATTAAAGGTACAGTCTGTAGTTTATGTGTTAAAGGTACAGTCTGTAGTTTTAGTGTTAAAGGTACAGTCTGTAGTTTATGTGTTAAAGGTACAATGTGTAGTTTATGTATTAAAGGTACAATGTGTAGTTTATGTATTAAAGGTACAGTCTGTAGTTTATGTGTTAAAGGTACAGTCTGTAGTTTATGTGTTAAAGGTACAGTCTGTAGTTTTAGTGTTAAAGGTACAGTCTGTAGTTTATGTATTAAAGGTACAGTCTGTAGTTTATGTGTTAAAGGTACAATGTGTAGTTTATGTATTAAAGGTACAGTCTGTAGTTTATGTGTTAAAGGTACAGTCTGTAGTTTATGTGTTAAAGGTACAGTCTGTAGTTTATGTGTTAAAGGTACAGTCTGTAGTTTCTGTATTAAAGGTACAGTCTGTAGTTTATGTGTTAAAGGTACAGTCTGTAGTTTATGTATTAAAGGTACAGTCTGTAGTTTCTGTATTAAAGGTACAATGCGTGAAGCTACGGTCGCAAACCTATGGTGAAAAAGTCTTTCTAGATTTGTTTTGTCCATTCTGGGCTACTGTAGAAAATGGCAGCTTCATGTAAGTTGAAGAATTATAATTATATAAATTATAATATTCTGAATATTATTTTCCATTTCTTTCTTCCCGTCGGCTAAATTTAACACACTGCAACCAATACTTTCCAGTAGAAGACCTGACCTCACATATTATATTTAAAGGTATTTGAGCAGAACTAGTTGAACTTCATGCTTTGACACCGTGAAGTCAAACGGTTCTTGGTTAGTTTTACCTCTCACATTAGTAATAATTTAACCGAGGACGTACAAATGCAATCATGCGTCAATGTAGTTAATGCACTCTCTATATAAAAGATTTAAAGAGTGAGGCCATGCTCCTCCCTGATATATTATACATGGCTGTAAATATTGATTGGATCATATGAATGTGTCCTGATGCAGGTCGACAGCTGTGAATCAGTGGAACCAGAGTTTTTAAAGCTGATGTATGAAATGTGGAGCAGCCTCGCTCATGTTGTTTCTACCATTATGGGATTATAGGAGCCTTTTAGTGCTAAAATAATGCCACATGTACTGGTCGGGTTTAAGTGTCACACAATATCAACGCCTTGTTTTATTCCAAGTGAATGTAATTCTGGGAAAAACTGGTTAAAACTGGTTAAAAAAAAGGGGGAAAATGAAATAATTTATTGAAAACTGAAAACACGTTTATTTCACTAGGTGTTGATTTGAATTTGTAGTTTTATTTTTTAAAGTTCAGAATCAGAATGTGTATTTTCAGTTATGAACTTTATTTTGTTATTTTTGTATACTTATAATTTGGAAGCTATTGGCTTTTATTTTGGATTAGGTATTAGGGATGAAAAATGAAGCTAAAGGCAAAAACTGCAGTTCCTCAAATCACCACTTGAGGCTCTAGACTAATTCAGTCCCAATCTACGTTTCCTCCCTCTTTTCCTTCCTTCCTTCCTTCCTCCCTCACATCCCTCACATCCTTCCTTCCTTCCTTCCTTCCTTATTCCTCCCTTCCTCCCTCAATCGTTTCCTAACTTTCTTCCCTCCTACCTTCCTTCCTTCCTTCCTTCCTTCCTCCCTCACATCTTTCCTTCCTTCCTTCCTTCCTTCCTCACATCTTTCCTTCCTTCCTTCCTTCCTTCCTCCCTCACATCCTTCCTTCCTTCTTTATTACTCCCTTCCTCCCTCAATCGTTTCCTCACTTCCTTCCTTCCTTCCTTCCTTTCTTCCTTATTTCTCACTCATTTCCTTCCCTTCCCACCTTATTTCCTTTTACCTTTTCTTCTTTCCTCACTCTCTCCAATGCATCCACACTTCCTCCCTCACCTCCTCCCATGCTACCTTCATTCCTCACTCACTCACTTCCTTCCTTCCTTCCTTCCTTCCTTCCTTCCTTCCTTAAGAATTCCTCCTTTTTAACGCTGTGCCTGAATGCACCACCTGCAGACATCAATTGAGTCCTGACTCTTTAAAACACCTCCTTCATCCCTACAGGAAGTTGTTGTCACCTCCTCCTGACCTCCTCCTCCTCCTCCTGACCTCCTCCTCCTGACCTCCTCCTGACCTCCTCCTCCTGACCTCCTCCTCCTCCTGACCTCCTCCTGACCTCCTCCTCCTGACCTCCTCCTCTCCTCCTCCTCCTCCTGACCTCCTCCTCTCCTCCTCCTCCTCCTCTCCTCCTCCTCCTCTCCTCCTCCTCTGCTCCTCTCATCAGTCACTGTGGACGTCAGCGTGTGATTTGATGCTGGTTTATATCAAACCGACGTGATTCATGTGGTGAATCTGCTGCTGTAATCCTGTTTTATTACAGCTGATGTTTATGGTCCATCACTGCAGCTCCTTCACTGGTTGGATTCCTTCATTTATGATGCTGCACTAGTTGGAAAATGATCTCACGGATCAATATATCGATCGATTTGTGTCCTTTAGATTTTATCCTGCAGCCTGATCAGTCTGATAAGTTACTGGTGTTTCTGTTGGAAGGAGATTCACACTCACACTCACTCAAAGATCATTCATCACAAGAAACTCATGCAGCTCAAGAGATGTTTTCAGAAGCTGCTGCTGCTGTAACTGCTGCTGCTGCTAACACTGCTGCTGCTAACACTGCTGCTAACACCTTTGCTGCTAACACTGCTGCTGCTAACACTGCTGCTAACACCTTTGCTGCTAACACTGCTACTGCTAACACCTTTGCTGCTAACACTGCTGCTAACGCTGCTGCTGCTAACATTGCTACTACTAACACTGCTGTTGCTAACACTGCCGCTGCTAACAGTGTTGATGCTAACGCTGCTGCTGCTTCTGTAACTGATGCTACTACTATTGCTGCTGCTGTTCTTGCTGCTGTTAACGCTGCTGCTACTGTTTCTGCTACTGCTGTTGCTGCTGCCGCTAACGCTGTTACTGCTAACACTGTTACTGCAAACACTGTTACTGCTAACACTGCTGCTAACATTGTTTATGCTAACACTGCTGCTGCTTCTACGATTGCTGCTACTGCTCTTGCTACTGCTGTTAACGCTGCTGCTAACACTGCTGCTGCTTCTGTAACTGCTGCTGCTACTGTTTCTGCTACTGCTGTTGCTGCTGCCGCTAACACTGTTGCTGCTAACACTGTTGCTGCTAACACTGTTGCTGCTAACACTGCTGCTACTGTTTCTGCTACTGCTATTGCTGCTGCTAACACTGCTACTACTAACACTGCTGCTGCTACTGTTTCTGCTACTGCTGTTGCTGCCGCCGCTAACACTGCTACTGCTAACACTGCTACTGCTAACACTGTTATTGCTAACACTGCTGCTGCTAACATTGTTGATGCTAACGCTGCTGCTGCTTCTGTAACTGCTGCTACTACAATTGCTGCTGCTGCTCTTGCTGCTGCTACCACTGCTGCTGTTAACGCTGCTGCTACTGTTTCTGCTACTGCTATTGCTGCTGCTACTAACACTACTACTGCTGCTAACATTGTTGATGCTTACGCTGCTGCTGCTTCTGTAACTGATGCTACTACTATTGCTGCTGCTGCTCTTGCTGCTGCTGCTGCTAACACTGCTGCTGCTAACACAGCTGCTGCTAACACTGCTGCTGCTGCTAACACAGCTGCAGCAGTTGTTGGGTCAGGGCTCAAACGTCCTGATCAGTGAGTCGCGGGTTCGAATCCCGCCTCCGCCTGTTGGTGTCTCTGTTTCTCTGCTTATATCGAATCATATAATGGAACCAAACCCATAAACTACGCTTTAACAACCGGAAGCTGCTGTTATTTGTCCTTTTTATCAGTGAAACGCGCCGGAAGCTGAATTAACGATCAGCTCCTTCTGTTTCTGACATGACGTCATACATAAAACACCCCACTAGAAACCGGCACGTTCCCAATAAAGGAAAAAACTCCGGTTTAACGGCGCCGTTTACCGGGCTCACACACTCCCCGCACGTGCGCAGATCTCCCATTGATTGGCGGATGATGAATGAAGCCAATTTAAAAGTGGACTTTGCTGCTCGCGCCGCTTCCGGCGGCGAGGAATTATTATTATTATTACCGCGTTTCCCGGGGAATTTCACCGCAGCCGCAATAAATCATGTGCAATCAGCCGCGGTTTGCGGCTGCAGGAATCTCAGAGCTCGCTGATACGTCACTGTGTGTGTGTGTGGTGTGTGTGTTTGCGTACGCGCGCGCGCGTGCGGGGGATCAGGAGTCAACTCGTGGTCGGTGAAGCGCGTCTGTCTCCTGCTCTCAGCTCGTCTGTGATTAAACTTTACGCGTTAAAGACACTTTTTTATTAAATATCAAATATTAGTTTTTCCGCAGCAGCAACAGCAGCAGCAGCAGCAGCAGCAGTAACAGCAGCAGCAGCAGCAGCAGCAGCAACAGCAGCAGCAGCAGCAGCAGCAGGACGCGCGGCGCGACAATGGACCGCAAAACGTGCCCGACGCGTCAGCGCCGCTCCGCTGCCGCTACAGCGGCGGACGAACGCTGAGGAAAAAAAAAACAAAACTCCTCGAACCAGACGAAGATAAAAACGGAGGAAAAGACGGAGAAGATACCGACACTGGAGATATAAACGCCGCGAGGAGCGGGAAGCACCAGGCGGCGGCGGCGGCGGCGGAACGGGTGAGTGAACCGATCCGAATAATCTGAAAAAAGACGAGATTTCTTTCCGCGTCTGTGCGGCGGAGTTTGGTGAAGAAGTTGGGAACTTTTGCGCAAATAGAGATAAATACGACGCGATAAAAAGCGACGTTGACGGTTTCAATAAATAAAAAAAATAAAGAGAAAGCGGAGAAATAGAAGTGAAGAACCGTGGAAACTTGACGCCGCTGCGGGTTCACAGGTGACGGAACAGTTGGCGGCGACGCGTCTTTACGCACGGACGGACGCATCTGTTGCGCTGCGCAAAACCAACGCGTTCACTGGTTTGAGTCTCGCTTTTGTTTCAGTTGATGAATCTTCACTGAAACGTTTTCTCTGTGTCATAAGAGCTGGAGTGTTGAAGGGAAATGTCTGGAAAATCTGGACGAAATTACGCAAATATCCAGAATTTGGACCATTTTTGGATGATTTTACGCAAATGTCCAAAATCGGGAATTTGTATTTTTTTGGATGAATCTGCGTAAATCTGAGCGTGAGAGTGTGTGTGTCTCTCTCTCTTTCTGTGTGTGTGTGTGTGTGTGTGTGTGTGTGTGTGTGTGTGTGTGTGTGTGTGTGTGTGTGTGTGTGTGTGTTCATTCACAGAGGGTGTGGCTGTCTGTGTCCATCTGCTACGAGGAAGGTTTTTATTTTTTCTGCTGGAATCCAGCAGCACCTGCACCAAAAGTGGGAAATCTATATGTGTGTGAGTGTCTCTCTCTCTCTCTCTCTCCTCGTTAATCCACCTGTCTCCAGGGAGGATTAGAGCTCTGCACATCTCGGACCTGACTTTTCTTTTTTCCCAACATAATCTGTGAAGCAACAAATAAAACAGCAGCAGTGTTTCTTCCTTCAGACTCGTGTATCTTCTCCCTCAGAGGTGGATTCCACAAGTGCCGTTTAAACGCTCGGCGCTGGTGGAGGCGTTTATCCAAAGCCTCTGGCTGCCTGTGCTGTGAATGCAAATATTTTTAGTAGCTCAGGCTGCTGCTGCTGCTGCTGCTGCTGCTGCTGCTGCTGCTGCTGCTGCTGCTGCTGCTGCTGCTGCCGCTGCCGCTGCTGCTGCTGCTGCCGCTGCTGCCGCCGCTGCTGCTGCTGCTGCTGCTGCTGCCGCCGCCGCTGCTGCTGCTGCAGAGTTTGTGAATCACAAATCCTTCTGGAATGCATCTCGTGTTTGTCTGTGTTTCCGTTTCATTGAGAACTGGAAGGTCGCTGAGGGTTCGTCACAGGGGTCAAAGGTCAGGCCTCTGTCTGTCTGCCGGTGTGCAGAAAGATACGACATGTCAGGATGGGTTCTGTCTGAGTCGGTGGCGGCACAGGATTAAAAGGGCAGGGATGAAAAGGGCACACACACACACACACACATATATATGTGTGTGTGTGTGTGTGTGTTTCTATCAGGTTTGAAGTGTTTTTTCAGTAAAATGGATCTAATGTTGAGTAGAATCATCATGTTCTACTGGCAGATCATAATTAACTCTCAGTAAAGAAGTTTTCTACACTTTGACCAGTAGGGGGCGACTCCTCTGGTTCAATTAGTCCAAGATTAACTTGTTTCACTGGAAGATCATGTTCATCATGTTCATCATGTTCGTCATGTTCATCATGTTCGTCATGTTCATCATGTTCGTCATGTTCATCATGTTCGTCATGTTCGTCATGTTCGTCATGTTCGTCATGTTCATCATGTTCGTCATGTTCGTCATGTTCGTCATGTTCGTCATGTTCGTCATGTACATCATGTTCATCATGTTCATCATGTTCATCATGTTCGTCATGTTCATCATGTTCATCATGTTCGTCATGTTCGTCATGTTCGTCATGTTCGTCATGTTCGTCATGTTCATCATGTACGTCATGTTCGTCATGTTCGTCATGTACGTCATGTACGTCATGTTCGTCATGTTCGTCATGTTCGTCATGTTCGTCATGTACGTCATGTTCATCATGTTCATCATGTTCGTCATGTTCGTCATGTTCGTCATGTTCGTCATGTTCATCATGTTCGTCATGTTCGTCATGTTCGTCATGTACGTCATGTTCGTCATGTTCGTCATGTTCGTCATGTACGTCATGTTCGTCATGTTCGTCATGTTCGTCATGTTCGTCATGTACGTCATGTTCGTCATGTTCATCATGTTCGTCATGTTCGTCATGTTCGTCATGTTCGTCATGTTCGTCATGTTCGTCATGTTCGTCATGTTCGTCATGTACGTCATGTTCGTCATGTTCGTCATGTACGTCATGTTCGTCATGTTCGTCATGTTCGTCATGTTCGTCATGTTCGTCATGTTCGTCATGTTCGTCATGTTCGTCATGTTCGTCATGTTCGTCATGTTCGTCATGTACGTCATGTTCATCATGTTCATCATGTACGTCATGTTCGTCATGTTCGTCATGTTCATCATGTTCGTCATGTTCATCATGTTCGTCATGTTCGTCATGTTCGTCATGTTCGTCATGTTCGTCATGTTCGTCATGTTCGTCATGTTCGTCATGTTCGTCATGTTCGTCATGTTCGTCATGTTCGTCATGTTCGTCATGTTCGTCATGTTCGTCATGTTCGTCATGTTCGTCATGTTCGTCATGTTCATCATGTTCGTCATGTTCATCATGTTCGTCATGTTCATCATGTTCATCATGTTCATCATGTTCATCATGTTCATCATGTTCATCATGTTCGACTCATTTAGTCTTTTTTTAATCTCATATTCTTGATGTTTCATGTCATGTTTTGTTACATTTGTCTTTAATCTCATATTTCATCATTTAATCTCATATTTCATCATTTAATCTCATATTTCATCATTTAATCTCATATTTCATCATTTTATCTCATATTTCATCATTTTATCTCATATTTCATCATTTAATCTCATATTTCATCATTAAATCTCATATTTCATCATTTAATCTCATATTTCATCATTTAATCTCATATTTCATCATTTAATCTCATATTTCATCATTTTATCTCATATTTCATCATTTTATCTCATATTTCATCATTTTATCTCATATTTCATCATTTTATCTCATATTTTTGTCTTTTCTAACTCATATTTTATCTTTATCTTATATATTTTGTCTTATATTCTTGACTTTTTATGTCTCATTTCTATTTTTCTCTCACATTTTTGACCTTTTAACTCATATTTAGTCTTTTTTTTATCTGATATTCTTGACTTTTTATCATATTTTTGTCTTTTCATTTCATATTTTGTTACATTTGTCTCTTTTTTTGTCTTATTCTTGACCTTTTAACTCATATTTCATCGTTTTATCTCATATTTGTGGCTTTTTAACTCGTATTTTGTCTTTTTTATCTCATATTTTATCTTTATCTTATATATTTGTCTTTCGGTCTCATATTCATGATTAACTCATTTTATTTTATCTCATATTCTTGACTTTTTATCATATTTTTGTCTTTTATGTCCTATTTTGTTACATTTGTCTCTTTTATGTCTCCTTCTTCACTATTTAACTCATATTTCATCATTTTATCTCATATTCTTGACTTTTTATATCACATTTCTGTTTTTCTCTCACATTTTTGACCTTTTAACTCATATTTTGTCTTTTTTACCTCATATTCTTGACTTTTTATCATATTTTTGTCTTTTCTAACTCATTATTTTGTCTTTATCTTATATATTTGTCTTTCTGTCTCATATTCATGACATTTTATCTCATATTCTTGACTTTTTATGTCACATTTCAGTTTTTCTCTCATATTTTGACCTTTTAACTCATATTTAGTCTTTTTTTTATCTGATATTCTTGACTTTTTATCATATTTTCATGTCATTATTGTTCCATTAGTCTTTAATCTCATATTTAACCCTTATATTTAACTCTTTAACCCTAAAATATCAGAATTTGTAGAATCTCATCGTTAGAACCGTTTTTCCAGGAGTTTCCCTGATGATGTGAAGTTAAACCAGTCAGGGTTCAGACCTCCAGCCTGGTCCTGGTCCTGGTCCTGGTCCTGGTCCTGGTCCTGCAGCTTCCAGCGGCACCTTCACTGGTTTTATCAGGGACCTTGAGCCGCTTCATTAAAGCTGATACGCAGCATTTTATCAGCAGAACAGCAAACGCAGCGAGCTGTGATTTACACGATAAAACAAACACGTCAGGACCAAGGAAACGAGCCTCAGACGTCTCCAACGGCCTCAGAATAAAACCTGCAGCAGCACAAACATGAAGAGAAGGAAGAGAATCTCATCTCTTATCATGTTTAGGATAAACATGGAAAAATGACAAGAATAATAAACAGATAAACAGTCGAGAATCAAAAGAAAAATGTAAAAAAAAGACACAAATATGAGATAAAACATCAAAATAAGATGTAAAGATGATGAGATTAAAGATAAAAACGTAAGAAACTGTCGGGAAAATGAGACAGAAATGAGATAAAATGTTAATAGGAGATAAAAAAAAGACAAAAATATGGAAAACAGTCACAATATGAGACAGAAATATGAGATAAAGCATCAATATATAAATATATAAAGATGATTAGACACTATGAGATAAAACATGATAAAATTAGATAAATAATCATATAATAAATAAGAATATAATAGATATAATAAATAAGAATAAGATAAAAAGGCAAGAATTAGAGAAACAGTCAAAAAATGAGACAAAAATATGAAATAAAATATGAGATAAAGCATCAAAATGAGATAAAAAGACAAGAATATGAGATAAAATATGACAAAAATTATATAAATAATCATATAATAAATAAGATGATAGAGATAATAAATGTAATAAATAAGAATATGAGATAAAAAGACAAAAATTAGAGAAACTGTCCAAAAAATGAGATAAAAATATGAGATAAAGCATCAATATGAGACAATAAGACAAAAATAAGACACAAATATGTCAAAATCTGAGATGAACACATGATATAAAATGAGATAAAACAACCGGCATTAGATAAAAAGAGATAAAACATAAGAGAATGAGATGAATAATCATATAATAAGACAGAGATAATAAATATAATATGAGATAAAAAGACAAACAATCTGCCGACGTTTTCATTGGCTCGTATTCATCCCAGCAGCATCAAACAGCCAATAGAATCGCTGCAGCATCAACATAATTACTACTGATGCTGCTCCACATATGTAGTTTTTAATGTAAAACACAGAGAATTCATTCATTCGGGGATAAAAACTCCATTTATCTGCAGGATGAGATGGAAGAGGACAGAAAACACTCCGAGAAGAGAAATCGCTGCTTTTTGATTATGTATTTTCTCTCAACACCATGTTTGACCGTGAGGGAGGTGAGGAAACACAACGTGTGTGTGTGTGTGTGTGTGTGTGTGTGTGTGTGTGTGTGTGTGTGTCTGCAGCGATTCTAACAGCAGCAGCGTTAGTCACTCTCTCTGTCTCTGTCCATTTCTCTGTGTCCTCATCTATATTTTAAGCTGCTTTAATGCCTGACAAATGACATCAGGGACCTGTGGACCACACACACACACACACACACACACACACACAGGTGTGCAGTCTTTCCTGTGGGACTCAGAGACTGAGTCATCACACTCTTAAAGATAATGTGCTTCGTTTATTTAGTGGAGGACTGATGCTCACATTCATTAATTATTCATCAGGAAGTAGAGAAGTAGAGTCCTGCACACACACACACACACACACACACACACACACACACACACACGTTATTATTGAAGTGTAATCCGTTTAATATATTGCACTGTATATGTGACAGGAGAGAAACATACACAGTCTGTATTCAGACACTGAGCCTTAAAACAAGCAGCCGTGACTTCCGTGAAGTTGTGATGTCACTACTATACAGTCACCACCAACAGCCATTTAAAGAGGAGGAGGAGAGACATGGAAAACTAGACTTCAAATCTGGTTGTTGATGTCAGAATTCAGCTTTTCTGCAGTAATGGACAGATACCGTGTGTAGTTTGTGTCTTAAAGGGACCGTGTCTAGTTTGTGTCTTAAAGGGACAGTGTGTAGTTTGTGTCTTAAAGGGACAGTGTGTAGTTTGTGTCTTAACGGGACAGTGTGTAGTTTGTGTCTTAACGGGACAGTGTGTAGTTTGTGTCTTAAAGGGACAGTGTGTAGTTTGTGTCTTAAAGGGACCGTGTGTAGTTTGTGTATTAATGGGACAGTGTGTAGTTTGTGTCTTAAAGGGACAGTGTCTAGTTTGTGTATTAAAGGTACAGTGTGTAGTTTGTGTCTTAAAGGGACTGTGTGTAGTTTGTGTGTTTAGGATACAGTGTGTAGTTTGTGTCTTAAAGGGACCGTGTGTAGTTTGTGTCTTAAAGGGACCGTGTGTAGTTTGTGTCTTAAAGGGACAATGTGTAGTTTGTGTCTTAAAGGGACCGTGTGTAGTTTGTGTCTTAAAGGGACAGTGTGTAGGTTGTGTCTTAATGGGACAGTGTCTAGTTTGTGTATTAAAGGTACCATGTGTAGTTTGTGTATTAAAGGGACAGTGTGTAGTTTGTGTCTTAAAGGGACAGTGTTTAGTTTCTTAAATAAACCAAGTTTCTCTGGTTAATTAACCCCCGTCTGTATATCAGCATGGATGAAGCCTGATGTCTGGGTCTTTTCTAGGACTAGAGCTCTAGAGCTAAGCAGAACCCCATGATCTAGACCTGGTTAGTCAGGAGTTCATCCTACAGCAACATAATGTGGGATTAAATGCTATAGTTTAGTTTTGCAGCCGTTGAGTATTTGTAGACGATAGTAGTCGTGAGTTTCTGCTGAAATCAGTGTGGTGCATTGACGCTGATGTTTAATGCACAGATGTTGATGGATGTGCATTGTCCCAAATTCAATATATGAATAAATAAAAGGACATGAGCCGCCCACCTGACTGCAGCTGCTGTCACACACACATCTGCATCACAAGTAGGCTGCAGTACATCAGTGACTCACACTTCTGCAGAGACGTCCACTCTGCGCTTACTACAGGATGGAGTACTTTAGTAGTAGTAGTACTATTGGTGTGTAGTTTCTGCTTTAAAGGTAGTTTGTAGTTTCATTAAAGGGACAGTGTATACTTTGTGTCTTAAAGGGACAGTGTGTAGTTTGTGTATTAGCAGGACAGTGTGTAGTTTGTGTATTAGCAGGACAGTGTGTAGTTTGTGTATTAAAGGGACAGTGTGTAGTTTGTGTATTAAAGGGACAGTGTGTAGTTTGTGTATTAAAGGGACAGTGTGTAGTTTGTGTCTTAACGGGTCAGTGTGTAGTTTGTGTCTTAAAGGGACAGTATGTAGTTTGTGTATTAACGGGGCAGTGTGTAGTTTGTGTATTAGCAGGACAGTGTGTAGTTTGTGTATTAGCAGGACAGTGTGTAGTTTGTGTATTAAAGGGACAGTGTGTAGTTTGTGTATTAAAGGGACAGTGTGTAGTTTGTGTATTAACGGGACAGTGTGTAGTTTGTGTATTAAAGGGACAGTGTGTAGTTTGTGTCTTAACGGGTCAGTGTGTAGTTTGTGTCTTAAATGGACAGTGTGTAGTTTGTGTATTAACGGGACAGTGTGTAGTTTGTGTCTTAAAGGGACAGTGTGTAGTTTGTGTCTTAACGGGTCAGTGTGTAGTTTGTGTCTTAAAGGGACAGTATGTAGTTTGTGTATTAACGGGACAGTGTGTAGTTTGTGTATTAACGGGACAGTGTGTAGTTTGTGTCTTAAAGGGACAGTGTGTAGTTTTGTATTCAAGGTACTGTGTGTAGTTTTGTATTAAAGGTACTGTGTGTAGTTTGTGTATTAACAGGACAGTGTGTAGTTTGTGTCTTAAAGGGACAGTGTGTAGTTTTGTATTCAAGGTACTGTGTGTAGTTTGTGTATTAACGGGACAGTGTGTAGTTTGTGTCTTAAAGGGACAGTGTGTAGTTTTGTATTCAAGGTACTGTGTGTAGTTTTTGTATTAAAGGTACAGTGTGTAGTTTGTGTAATAACAGGACAGTGTGTAGTTTGTGTCTTAAAGGTACTGTGTGTAGTTTGTGCGTTAAAGGTGCAGTTTTGTACTTTGCGTGTTTAGGAAACAGTGTGCCGTTTGTGTATTAAAGGTACAGTGTGTAGTTTGTGTATTAACAGGACAGTGTGTAGCTTGTGTATTAAAGGGACAGTGTGTAGCTTGTGTATTAACGGGACAGTGATTAGTTTGTGTCTTAAAGGTGCAGTTTTGTAGTTTGCATGTTTAGGATACAGTCTATAGTTTCTGTATTAAAGGTACTTTTTTAATGCACAAACGACACCTGTCCCTTTAATGCACAGTGTATAATTTGTATTAAAGGTACAGTGCGTAGTTTCTGGCAACATCCCCTTATGAATTTACAGTTTGCAACCAATTAAACTAATCAGAAATCCACTCTATACATTGCTAATGTGTCTATTGCTAATAAATGACTATTCTAGCTGCAAATGTCTGGTTTTTGGTGCATCAATATCTACATAGGTGCATTTCCAGCAACTATCAGTCCAGTGTTCTAATGGAACAATGTGTTTGCTCATTGCATCAGAAGGTTAATGGTGGATGTCATCCTTGTTATTTACATAAGTGCTTTTCCTATTTGGTCTGAATTTGAATGAAATAAATAAAAATCCCCTTTGATGTTACTCATGATGAATGAGGAGAAACAACCAAAAATGTATGAAATCTACTGAGTCTCCCTCATTTCTAGTGAGCAGTGTATGTTCCGAGTTGTTTTAGCGTCCCGGGTCTTTAACCCTGGACTCGGTCCGCTGCTCAAACCACTCAGCTGAAGAGTTGATGTCGTTGCCGAGGGCAACGATGAATCATGTCGTCCTGGGTCATAAAACCACATCCGACCTGTCCCCCCCTTCCCCCCCGTGACATCTGATTAAATGACCCTGACTTCCTCCATCACAACAAGAATCCTCCACCTCAGTGATTTTTACAGGTAGAGTCAGGAGAATCGTTACTTTAGTTTTATTTGAACCTTTTATTTCCTTTCATTCCTTGTTTTTGACCTGATTTTTGAACAACACGTGCATTTATCAGCTGCAGGATATAGAAAACATGTCACTGTTACTTATCGATGGTCTGGGGACCCCCTGGGACCACCTCATGGACCCCTGAGGGTCCCTGGACCCCAGTTTGAGAACCGCTTTATTGAGGAATCTTGGTCTGTCTCCGTCGTGGTCCTGGAAAGGGAGAAACCCTGACGCCTCCTCTTCCTCCTCCTCTTCCTCCTCTTCCTCCTCCTCCTCTTCCTCCTCTTCCTCTTCCTCCTCCTCCTCCTCTTCCTCCTCTTCCTCCTCCTCCTCTTCCTCCTTCTCTTCCTCCTCCTCCTCTTTCTCCTCCTCCTCCTCTTCCTCCTCCTCCTCTTCCTCCTCCTCCTCCTCTTCCTCTTCCTCCTCTTCCTCTTCCTCCTCCTCTTCTTCCTCCTTCTCTTCCTCCTCCTCCTCTTTCTCCTCCTCCTCCTCTTCCTCCTCCTCCTCTTCCTCCTCCTCCTCCTCTTCCTCTTCCTCCTCTTCCTCCTCCTCCTCCTCCTCTTCCTCTTCCTCCTCCTCTTCCTCCTCCTCTTCCTCCTCCTCGTCCTCTTCTTCCTCCTCCTCTTCCTCCTCATCTTCCTCCTCCTCCTCCTCCTCTTCCTCCTCCTCGGTAACTGCTGAAAATAGCAAAATACAATATTTAAGATGGACAGATGCTTTTACTTTGAAGTCAACAGGAAGTTAGACTTGTGTAGAATTGACATATGTACACATGTATATTTTAAACGTATAGATGTGATGTCACAAAGTAGAAACGCAGTATTTTATTGTAATAGACTCCATGTGATGGTTTGCATTGGCCTCGGTTGTAACTTCATCTGAAAGGAAAATGTGCTGCGTGGATCCAAGAAAAACCGCGACGCTGCTGAGAAAGAAGAAAACCCTGGAACTTTTTCACGCTTTTGTCTTGAGCCGTAACTTCAGTCGGCTCCAAAAACAGCTCGGGCCTGTTTTCTCAGCTCAGACGTGGACGTTTCCTCCTTAAATCTCAGGATTTATCGCTGGTCGCTGGTCAGTGACTATTTAAATATGATCGTTGGCAACGGATCAATGAATGAAATGAGGTCCGTTGATATAAATACACTGTGAAACCTTCAAATTTACAGGAACTGGCAGCAAAGAAGGAGCTGTTATATACTTATACAGTAAAATAATCCATTAAATACTGTGATTTCATGGTATAGATGATAAAATAAACAATAAATATGGTTATTTAAATAGTATTATCAGTGTTAGTTGATCAATTATACAATAAAATCAATTAAATACTGTGATTTCAGCTGAATTTGCAATATTAGGTGATTAATTATACATTAATAATCAATTAAATACTGTTATTTCAGTTGAATTGATGGTATAAAATTGATTAAATATAAAATAAACAATTAAATATGGTTATTTAAACAGTTTGGTTGATCAATTATACAATAAAAATCAATTAAATACTGTGATTTCAGTTGAATTTGCAATATTAGGTGATTAATTATACATTAATAATCAATTAAATATGGTTATTTCAGTTGTATTTTTGGATTTAAGTGATTAATTATACAATAATAATCAATTAAATTCTGTTATTTCAGTTGTATTGATGGTATCAGATTGATTAAATGTGAAATAAACAATTAAATATGGTTATTTAAACAGTTTGGTTGATCAATTATCCAATAATAATCAATTAAATACTGTGATTTCAGTTGAATTGAAGGTATCAAATTGATTCAATGTAAAATAAACAATTAAATACTGTGATTTCAGTTGTATTTTTGCTATTAGGTGATTAATTATACATTAATAATCAATTAAATACTGTGATTTCAGTTGAATTGATGGTATCAAATTGATTAAATGTAAAATAAACAATTAAATATGGTTATTTAAACAGTTTGGTTGATCAATTGTACAATAAAATCAATTAAATACTGTGATTTCAGTTGAATTTGCAAGTTTAGGTGATCAATTATACATTAATAATCATTTAAATACTGTTATTTCAGTTGTATTGAATGATTAAATATAAAATAATCAATTAAATATGGTTATTTCAGTTGTATTGAATGATTAAATATAAAATAATCAATTAAATATGGTTATTTCAGTTGTATTGAATGATTAAATATAAAATAATCAATTAAATATGGTTATTTCAGTTGTATTGAATGATTAAATATAAAATAAACAATTAAATATGGTTATTTCAGTTGTATTGAATGATTAAATATAAAATAAACAATTAAATATGGTTATTTCAGTTGTATTTCCAGTGTTGGTTGATCAATTGTATAATAAAATCAATTAAATACTGTGATTTCAGTTGTATTTTTGCTATTAAGTGATTAATTATACAATAATAATCAATTAAATACTGTTATTTCAGTTGTATCAGATGATTAATTATAAAATAAACAATTAAATATGGTTATTTCAGTTGTATTAACAGTATCTGTTGATCAGTTGTACAATAAAACCAATTAAATACTGTGATTTCAGTTGTATTTACAGTATTGGTCGATTATTGAACAATTAAAATCAATTAAATCATTTACATCATTAATTGATTAACTGTACTAATTGTTTACAGTAAATGTATTTATCATAAATAACTGCAGATGTGTGAGACTCTGTTTTAACATCAGTTAACAGAGTAGTTTTCAGCAGGAAGCATGAATTCTAGTCATATTCATTCATGAACAGGGTGAATATTAATTCAGGCCACAGGGGGAAATTAATGTTTAGCTTCTAAAAATGAATCGTATTTAAAGGGACAGTCCATTATTTATGTCCCCGTCATGTATCTGAAGCATAGAGACGTAATATTTCACTGATCCTCCAGTATTTATCTACGTTTCCTGTCTTTTTCCTCCACCGTTAATTAGACTTGTAGTTCCTGAGACTGGGCTCGGTCTTAAAGCCGGTATCCGGACCACTTTTTGGTGGTTTTTGAGGTCTTGAAGGGGTCTGATAAGAGTCGCTCACACTGTGTAATCTTCCTCCATGCTGATAATCCAGAGTTTACTTGAAACAACGTCATTTATTGTGTTTTTATAACGTAACACGCTTTAAAATCAGAGTGAGCATTTACATGGTTATTACGGTAATGCAACTTCATGGTGCGTTCAGGTGCACCTCGTTGAAACGGCAATCGATTGAAGTTTCTAATTACTCTGTAACTACTTTGTTGCTGAAATACTTTTACCATGTGCTATGGTGCCATTAAGAAACTCTATCTGTTCTTGGTAGAGTCTTGGTCTTGTTTAGGTGGTCTATCTTTGTCGTGGTCTTGGTTTAGGTGGTCTGTCTCTGTCGTGGTCTTGGTTTAGGTGGTCTGTCTCTGTCGTGGTCTTGGTTTAGGTGGTCTGTCTCCGTCGTGGTCTAGGTTTAGGTGGTCTGTCTCTGTCGTGGTCTTGGTTTAGGTGGTCTATCTCTGTCGTGGTCTTGGTTTAGGTGGTCTGTCTCCATCGTGGTCTTGGTTTAGGTGGTCTGTCTCTGTCGTGGTCTTGGTTTAGGTGGTCTATCTCTGTCGTGGTCTTGGTTTAGGTGGTCTGTCTCCGTCGTGGTCTTGGTTTAGGTGGTCTGTCTCCGTCGTGGTCTTGGTTTAGGTGGTCTGTCTCCGTCGTGGTCTTGGTTTAGGTGGTCTGTCTCTGTCGTGGTCCTCTTCCTCTTCTTCCTCCTCTTCCTCCTCCTCTTCCTCTTCCTCCTCGTCCTCCTCCTCCTCTTCCTCCTCCTCTTCCTCTTTCTCCTCCTCCTCCTCCTCCTCCTCCTCCTCCTCCTCTTCCTCCTCGTCCTCCTCCTCCTCTTCCTCCTCCTCTTCCTCTTTCTCCTCCTCCTCTTCCTCCTCCTCCTCCTCTTCCTCCTCTTCCTCCTCTTCCTCCTCCTCCTCTTCCTCCTCCTCTTCCTCTTTCTCCTCCTCCTCCTCCTCCTCTTCCTCCTCCTCTTCCTCTTTCTCCTCCTCCTCCTCCTCCTCCTCCTCCTCCTCCTCCTCTTCCTCCTCGTCCTCCTCCTCCTCTTCCTCCTCCTCTTCCTCTTTCTCCTCCTCCTCTTCCTCCTCCTCCTCCTCTTCCTCCTCTTCCTCCTCTTCCTCCTCCTCTTCCTCCTCCTCCTCCTCTTCCTTTCCCTTTGAAGTTGATGGTCTTTGGGGATTTGTCTGTTCCGCTGCTGTTTGACAGTTTGACATGTGAACCTCGCCTTAACCGCGAAAATACTCCTTCAACTTGTCAGTTTCTCAACTTCACGACTCCTTTGGCTGTTCACACACACACACACACACACACACACACACACACTTGTGTGTGGCTCAAGGTGTGAAATGCGGCACTAAGCCAACCAGACAATAACACCCGTGTCCAGCTACATTAAACCGTGATATAAAAACTCCATTAAGCAGCTTAGGTGGGTCCATTAATCACAGATACTTAACCTTTCATTATGTCTCACACACACACACACACACACACACACACACACACACACACACACACACACACACACACACACACACACACACTCAGGTTCCATCCTGCTGCCTGGTACAGTGTAATTGGCCTTTACGTCTGTCTGATCACAGCTATTGATGAAAATGACGACTCAGGCGTTTCCACCGATGCTAATTAAGGTTCAGTCGGACCTGCAGCTCTCTCTGTTTGACCTGGAGCTTTAATTAGTTTAATTATTGTAATTAAGCAGGTAAAACCTGCTTTTCACTTCACTCTGGGGGATGTTAAACCCATGAGAAGTGTTAAATATATGATCTTTAGCTTTAAACGTATTCATTTTCTTTCTTTTTATTGTTGATAAATGAAACGGTCAAAAAGCTGTTGATTCAACCTAAAAATGTCTAGAAAGCAGGAAATAATCAGATTAGAGAAGCTGGAACCAGAGAATTTGGACATTTTCTACTTAAAAATGACCCAAATCCATTAGTCAGTCGATTAATTGGCTGATTTTTGAAATCATGGCAATTCCCAAGAATAACAGAGAATATTAAGTCTATATTTCAGCATTTTCAGCCTTTATAAACCATGAAATTCAATAGTAAAACGACAATAATGTCGACATTTTTCTTGCCTGCGGACGTTTCAGAGGATTTACGGTCGTGGAACAAACCTTTAAAGTCTTGGAAAAGCTTTGGGGAGTGGATGAACCCAAAAAATTCCAAAAAATTGGAATAAAGAACCTTGATCACTCCCAAAAACCAAAGATATGACACTTCCTCTATATTGTTGCAGCAGGACTTGTTAAAATCACTTGGAACCTTTGGGATTTTCGCTCCAAAAGGCCTAAATGATGAATTTTGTCATATTTTTTTTAAAATATTTGGGATTGTTCTCTTCCCGGAAAACCTGGAAAATGATTGACAGATTTTTCCGCCCATCAAAAACATGGAAAAGGAGGAAAAAAAGGTCAAATATCCAAGAAAATGATGGCAGTAAAAAGTGTAAAACTCCTTATTCCATGTTCATTTGAACCACTGGCGTGTTTATTTTCCATTATTGTTAGCTTTAATGCTAATTTAGCCATGCGTTTGACTATGGACATGCTAAAAAATGCCTTGGAAAAGACCTGGAAAATAATTTCACTATAAAGTTCTTATCAGAGTATACACACTTAGTATTAATACGTATACTACAATTGATAATACTTGCAAATTGTAGTATTTTGGCAGGTTTGCAGATTCAGGTTTTACGCCCGTATGCCGACGATACGATGTTTTTCAGATCAAGACGCCATTTTTCCCCTCTAATGTGAGTTTTTCATGCCATTTTTTTGTGTCATCTGAATTTATCTAAATTGTACGTCCTTCAAAATAAAAGAAAACCTTTTCGCAGCTAGCTGTAAAACCATATAATAAGTCCCATATATTGGGGCAGCGCTATAAAATGGTGAACTCTACAGTAACTTTACCAGAAAGAACAAACTTTTTTTTCTCTTTCTACCAAATAAAAAGCAAACAAGCATCTGCAGAAGTGAATCTTCTGTTGGTTCAGTGGCGACAGCTTTTGTCGTAAGGGTTTATTGATGTGGATTTGGTCTCTAACCTTCCTGTTTCTTCTTTTTTTCCCCATCTTTGATTTTCCTCCTTGAGCCTCTTCACTTGTACCTGTTGGACTCTATAAATCCCAGCCCTCCATCTGAGAAGGGGAAAAGCCGACTTAAGTGTCTGGTTCTTCTGCTTCCCGTCGCTCGGGGATTGTTTCTTTTCCTCGCCCCGGCGGCCGCATGCGTCTCGGGAGGACGGAGATAAGACGCGGCTCTACGCCTTGTCGGCTTCTTATTCCGAACCCGCTCGTCTGTACCCCCTGAAAATAAAAAGTGTCTGCGTCAGACCAGCGGCATCAAATCAGTTAACGTCATAACATAGGAAGCTGTTGCAGCACCAGCAGGCTATATATAATATATATATATATATATCCTCATAGGTCCTCAGAAGCCTGGTGGTGAGTCTCAGACCTGGTCCTGGTCCCCACAGCGTCCTGTCAGACCATGTCAAACAGGACCTCAGGGGACTCTGCTGCGTACGGCCTCTGGTTTCATGTCTACAGGAACCTTGTTTCGTGTGTGTGTGTGTGTGTGTGTGTGTTTTTCGGGCTGTTTTTCAGGCGTGAAGGTGACTTTGGTGCATTCACATGTTAAAGAAACACACAGACGTGAGCCGAGGAGTTGATCTGATCTGTAATTGGACCAGATTTAGCCTCAATAGGCGGCTTTCTGTCTGAAAAAACACCTGAACACACAGATTCATATAATACATGTTACAAACAGCTTACATTAAAACATAATTAACACCATGTGGTGATGTCATAACATGATAAAGTAGAAAAGCTAACAAACACACCAAGAACAGCTCAGTATCATATGTAAATCCATTAAAATGTCCCCTGACCCTCGGCTTGTTTGATCCATTATCAGCTGTTTTTCTTTGCTTTTTATTCTTTTACTTGAATTTAATAGCTCAAAAAGTTATAGTCAGATTTTCATCAAATCTTCAGCAAATGTTAGTAACGGTGTCATGAATAGATGAGTAGATTTTGGTAATGATCTGGAAGAAAACCTGGATTCTGCATCGTTGAAGCACTGAGAGAACATCTGGAGTCTATCTCTCCAGATGTTAAATTCACTCATCTGTTCTCCTGGATGAAGGGGGGGGGTTGGATCCTGTTCCGGACCGAGACCACGTCCCGTACAGGTCTTGGTGCAGGAGGAGGTCCAGCAGTAGTTTGATTACAGATGTTCATCAAGGGAAGAAAAACCAAACGCATCCATCAGGTCTGAGTCAGTCTGATGCTCATTGAGACAAAATGATGTGACTAATGGAAACTCAATTTACATTAGCAAGATATTATCAGGAAACACAAACACTGAGATACTGAGGGTGTGTGTGTGTGTGTGTGTGTGTGTGTGTGTGTGTGTGTGTGTGTGCTGATAACACACTCAGCCTGGGCTAATCAGAGATTCAGGAATGTTTGCTCTGTGCACGAATTCATACAAAACGTCACTGCAGACGTGAAGAACTCATCTGTCACTGTGATGTGCAGTAACTTCTATCATCTATAACCTATAACCTGTAATATAAAACCTCTGTGACCTATAACCTCTGTGACCTATAACCTGCAATATAAAACCTCTGTGACCTATAACCTCTGTGACCTATAACCTCTGTGACCTATAACCTGTCATCTAGAATATATAACCTCAGTAACATTTAATGCTGGTCAGATGCTGGTCAGATACTGGTCAGATACTGGTCAGGAACTGGTCAGATACTGGTCAGATACTGGTCAGATATTGGTCAGATACTGGTCTGGTCAGATACTGGTCAGATACTGGTCAGATATTGGTCAGATACTGGTCAGATGCTGGTCAGATGCTGGTCAGATACTGGTCAGATGCTGGTCAGATACTGGTCAGATACTGGTCAGATATTGGTCAGATACTGGTCAGGAACTGGTCAGGAACTGGTCAGATACTGGTCAGATACTGGTCAGATATTGGTCAGATACTGGTCTGGTCAGATGCTGGTCAGATGCTGGTCAGATGCTGGTCAGATGCTGGTCAGATACTGGTCAGATACTGGTCAGATGCTGGTCAGATGCTGGTCAGATATTGGTCAGATACTGGTCAGATACTGGTCAGATGCTGGTCAGATGCTGGTCAGATGCTGGTCAGATATTGGTCAGATACTGGTCAGATACTGGTCAGATGCTGGTCAGATGCTGGTCAGATACTGGTCAGATGCTGGTCAGATACTGGTCAGATACTGGTCAGATACTGGTCAGATATTGGTCAGATACTGGTCAGATACTGGTCAGATACTGGTCAGATATTGGTCAGATATTGGTCAGATACTGGTCAGATGCTGGTCAGATACTGGTCAGATACTGATCAGATACTGGTCAGATACTGGTCAGATATTGGTCAGATATTGGTCAGATGCTGGTCAGATACTGGTCAGTTGGACACAGGAACACCAACATTCTGTAATTGATCCTGTTATCAGGATAACATCACCTCCTGTTTGTGTGTGTTGTTGTGTTGTTTGTTTGTTTTGGATTAGCCGTTATTAGCTGTTTATTCTCTGCTTCACAACACAGCTGATAACTCGATTAACAATTTTACACAGGCTAATTGGATCCTGGCTCCACACAAACAAAGGTCAGTTGTTGTGTGGATGACGACAGAATGATCCATAATTCATGGTTTATGTCACAGCTGCGTCTGCTCACTTCAATGCTTTCATTAGTCATCAATCGATTTGATTAGTGGCTCAGCAGACTATTGAAAATCACTTACTTGTTGAGGTCATTGTTTAAAGATCAGAGTCAGATTCTGCTCTTCATTTGCACAGTAACCAGCATAGTTTATAGTTCTGTTGTATTTTATTAGGATTTTTAATGTATTTCATTATTAAAACTTGAATATGTAGGTGTCTTCAGGTTTCTCTACATATCTTCAGGTTTCTCCAAGTGTCTCTGCCAAATATGTTGAGAATTGATTAATAGATTAGTCATCTATAAGAAGAAAAAGTCTAAATTCTTTAGTTCCAGCTTCTCAAATCTTATTTGCCTATTTATATTCTTGTATCTAGGTGTCTCCAGGTATCTCCAGGTGTCTCCAGGTCTCTTCAGGTGTCTCCAGGTGTCTCTATGTGTCTTCAGGTATCTTCAGGTGTCTCCAGGTGCTTTCTAGTGTCTTCAGGTATCTTCAGGTGTCTCCAGGTGCTTTCTAGTGTCTTCAGGTATCTACAGGTGTCTTTAGGTATCTTTGGGTGTCTCCAGGTGTCTCCAGGTGTCTTCAGATATCTCTAGGTGTCTCCAGGTGCTTTCTAGTGTCTCTATGTATCTTCAGGTATCTCTAGGTGTCTCCAGGTGCTTTCTAGTGTCTTCAGGTGTCTTCAGGTGTCTTCAGGTGTCTTCAGATATCTCTAGGTGTCTCCAGGTGCTTTCTAGTGTCTTCAGGTATCTTCAGGTGTCTCCAGGTGTCTTCAGGTGTCTCCAGGTGTCTTCAGATATCTCTAGGTGTCTCCAGGTGCTTTCTAGTGTCTTCAGGTATCTCCAGGTGTCTCCAGGTGTCTTCAGGTGTCTCCAGGTGTCTTCAGGTGTCTCCAGGTGTCTTCAGATATCTCTAGGTGTCTCCAGGTGCTTTCTAGTGTCTTCAGGTATCTCCAGGTGTCTCTATGTGTCTTTAGGTATCTACAGGTATCTTCAGGTGTCTCTGCCAACTATTCTGATAACCGTTTAAAAGATTTAAGGGGAAAATGTATAAATTCTCTGGTTCCAGCTTCTCTTCTCTGATTATTTCCTGGTTTCTTTATTCTTCTATAATAGAAAACTGATGATCTTTGGGTTGTGGACTGTTGGTCTGGACAAAAAGACATTTTAGGTTGAATCTTTGGTTTGGGAAACATTGATTGACATTTTACACCATTTAATGAACCACAACTCATCAGTGAATCCTTTCATTGATTTATACAATCCTTTAATGAATGAATTAAATCGAGTGACCAGATTAGTCATTACTTGCAGCCTTTATACAGTCAGTCGTGTAGATAGTCTGTTTCTGTGATTCTGATTCTGGTTGAGCTTCTTGCTTCTATCCTCGTTTTTTTTTCCAGCTCCATTTTCATGCTTTCATCCTTCATCTGAAGTTATCGAATCACTTTTGTGATTTCGATTGTTGGGCGGACAAAAACACGGACTTTAGGAGATTGATTTCTTTTTTTTGATGATATAACAACATGTTTTTAAACTCTGTCCTTCATCCGGTTTTTCCTGCTCGGATCTGCTTTTACATGTATGACAGATGTAATCAAGCGGTTCATCACAGAGCCGCAAACCCATCACTCAGCCTGTCATAACCGCCATACGTCTTAGACGAGGCTGGTCTGCTGGAGGCTGGGCGCACGGCGAACCGCCGCCGCAAATGGAAAGAGAAGAATGGGAGAGCAAAGTCAATAAAGCGACTCGTAACCTTTGCATTAGAGCGACGGAGGATGACGGCATGATTGGATAAAGTGATGGCCGTTGAATTGATTGAAGAAAAGGAGAAGAAAGTACCGAAGACGGACGGCGGAAATAATTGGGCGTGAGAAAGAAGAATGTATTATTCAAAGAGCTGTTTTCCTTGTTGGTTTGTGTTGAATTCGGTTCACGCGCAACAAACTTATGGCCTGACAGCGAGCGGCAAAGAGGAGGAGACGCGAGGCTCCCTGAACGATATGAGGAACGACAGCCGAGACCTGGAAACACTGATCGGGGAGGGACCGAGTGAAGGATGAGCAGCGGGTCGGGAATTACAATGAAGAGATGAGTCGAGGGGAGTGGATGAATAAAGGAGCGAGGGGCTGGAGTGCTGCAGGAGGAGGTGATGGATGAGGAGGAGGCGAAGCCCGAGACTGATGGAGGAGCCGCGAGTCACGAAAGGCCTTTGAAGGAGCACGGCGATGACAGTTTGTCTTTGGAACATCAAGGAGACACGTCGCCACTTCTTCAGTGTGGAGGATCATAAACCGCTGCTGTAAAAAATAAATAAATGGCTCAATAAATATGTTAATAGGCCAATAAACACCTCTGTTTATTACATTTCCCACTCAATTAAATGGGAAATTGATGAAAATACCATTAAAATCATCCTAAAAATATGTAATGTATCGTATTTACGGTCGTCCAGAGAGACGTCGATGCTGGAAAACAGGAGCAGAGTCATGTTATCACAGCGTGGTTTGGTGATACATGACAGATTCAAGGAGAAGGAAATAGAGTTGAACGGGCCTAGATCCTAGGAAAGGTCCTAGGATTTAAAGGAGACTACAGAATAGAGTGGGGGAAACTTGTAGAGTTGTTGAAATCACAGAGAGAAAGGAGTCCAGATGGGTTTTGAGGACGGATTTGAAAGCTGAAAGCTCTACTCCCAGTGGTGGTGAATCTGGCAGGAAGGACGGTCACGTGGACGGAGGCGGATGGTCCGAGGGTACGGGAGGTCAGACGGGCCTGGTTGGGAGGATCCTGAGTTCAATACGATGTTTGATGGGGAGTCGGTGGAGCTGCTCCAGGATGGGGGTGATACGGTGGATATAGGGGGGATCTGGTAACAACGTAGGCAGCTTATGGAGGGATTTGTGAGGGAGACTGAACAAGGATGGTAGTAGATGTGGATGTGGATGTTGCGCAGATTGAAGAGATTTGAAAGATGGCGACACCCAGACTCCTAAACTGCAGGGAGGAGGAAACCGAGCAGTCGGTTTGGTGGCAACGAAGAAAACCTCGGTTTAATTTGAGGAAATTTGAGGGAGGAGGGTGGGCGGCTGGAAATTTGCTTACTGGAAAGGTAGAGTTGGGTGTTATCTGTGTAACAGTGGAAGTTGATGATGAATTCATGGAAGAAAGGTAGGGGAAGAAGGTAGATTATTAAGGGTAGGGGCCCCAGGACGGAGCCTTGGGGCACACCTTAAGTTAGAGTGGACAGTTTGGATGTGTGGGACTTTCCAGGGAAGTTCTGACATATCTTGAAAATAGACTTAAATATTTTATCAAATATTTTTGGGGAAAATATATTCTATATCATTGTTTTCAAATTAGCTTGTTGCTACTTGTGCAACATGGAGCATTTACCCCCATTCCCTGATTACTGTTTCTACACGCTATGAACATAAATACACATCTGTACAGTTTCTTACTTTGACATTTTACCTTCATTTTGACCCTGTATCCAAAACTTGACTCCAGAAATAGACATCCACAACATCAACATCCATCAGCCGCCATCTTGGAGCGACCAAGCTAATGTGAGTCACAGACTAGAGACTAGGAGTAGTGAACATTCCAGGGTCAAAATTTGGGAAACGTTACTCCAGACATGAATCACATCAGTCCCAAATCGCCCTCTGCTGTAAATATGAAGCTCTGACATCAGGATCCATCAGCTCCCATCAAATACGCAATAAATACACAAGCACTTTAAGCACCAAGCACTTTAATTCTCAACTTTAAAGAACCAGCCAACCTTCACCTAATAAGCGAAGTGAAGCCCGGTGAAAGTTATATTAGCAGATTGACTCATTCACAGCTGTGTGCTTTAATAACCTCCATCCATCCTTCTTCCAGATGTAAAGTCATCATATCCTGTTAGCAGCAGCAGCTGCTGCCAGAAGCTGGACCACAGCTTGTTTATGAACTACTGAACCATAGGGAAGTACTTGCTGTGCAGACATTAATGCAGAAGATGATCCTGCCCTCGCTGTGATGTGATTATCCAGTCCAGTCAGCGTGAGGCGAGGAGGCCACCGGTCGGTGCTTTCTATATTTAAGTTGTTATTGCTCATGCTTCCATTGGCTCCTCACGGCGTCAATCGATGCGAAACAACTTGGGCGCCATAATTGTAGCATCATTTACACTGAGAAACCAAAGAGTGTAATACAGCCGTAAATAACCCCCCCTACCACTACATGGTTCAATGTGTCTTAACTCTGATTGGTTCATTTCTCAGCAACAGCAATGGTCAAAAAGACGAAAACAAAAAAAAATACTATAAAACTCCATTGCTGATTATTCTATCTCTATTTAGTGCAATGCTGTTCAGGTAATGGTTTAATTAACATAGTTTTATAAAACACTGATGCTGCAAATTGACCTGATCACTATTTATCTGATATAAACATGCAATATACATTGATTACAAAGCGAAGACGAAGAAAATATTCTACAGATTATTATATTATGTTATATTACAGATGTTTTCATGCATATAATTATATCCGTTGAGTCGTCAACAGTTTATTTTTTTCCATTTTTGTACCATTTTCTTTGCAGAAAATAACATTTTTATTATTATAGTTGCTGTTTGCTTCAATATTCCCATTAAAAACTATTTATCCCATGTACAAAATTCTTATATTTCTTTATTTTCTGTCATGTAATTTCAAATTTGAGACGTTTTTCTTCGCGTTTTGGTTGAGGTTATAAAACGCAGCGTTCCCAATGCATCGAAATAAATGTTATATACGTTTTTAAACACACTGCTATTATATTGAACAGTACACGTGAATTAAACAGCCTCTTTCTGGGAGGGTTTGTCCGTGTTTGCGGGAAAGGAAGGAGCAGGAAGTGGAGGTCATGTGACAGGAAGATGATGTCACCAGGAACTTCATTGGATGTGTTCCTCAACTAAACTGTAGACACATAAATCATCAATTCCCTTAGAAATGTTGTCTCCCTGTTTCAGTCTGATCCACCCAACATCTGCTGAAAAGGAACCGATTCATTAAATTCTTAGAGAAGCTTTTTATTTTTTTAAGGATCTGAAGGGAGACGTCATGGACCCTGGAGTCTCCAACGTTCCAACGGTCTATGACCTGGTGTAGCTGTACCAGCCTGTGGGGTCGGTCTATGGCCTGGTGTAGCTGTACCAGCCTGTGGGGTCGGTCTATGATCTGGTGTAGCTGTACCAGGGTGTGGGGTCGGTCTATGGCCTGGTGTAGCTGTACCAGCCTGTGGGGTCGGTCTATGACCTGGTGTAGCTGTACCAGGGTGTGGGGTCGGTCTATGACCTGGTGTAGCTGTACTAGCCTGTGGGGTCGGTCTATGACCTGGTGTAGCTGTACTAGCCTGTGGGGTCGGTCTATGACCTGGTGTAGCTGTACCAGGGTGTGGGGTCGGTCTATGGCCTGGTGTAGCTGTACCAGCCTGTGGGGTCGGTCTATGGCCTGGTGTAGCTGTACTAGGGTGTGGGGTCGGTCTATGACCTGGTCTAGCTGTACCAGCCTGTGGGGTCGGTCTATGGCCTGGTGTAGCTGTACCAGGGTGTGGGGTCGGTCTATGACCTGGTGTAGCTGTACTAGCCTGTGGGGTCGGTCTATGACCTGGTGTAGCTGTACTAGCCTGTGGGGTCGGTCTATGACCTGGTGTAGCTGTACCAGGGTGTGGGGTCGGTCTATGGCCTGGTGTAGCTGTACCAGCCTGTGGGGTCGGTCTATGGCCTGGTGTAGCTGTACGAGCCTGTGGGGTCGGTCTATGGCCTGGTGTAGCTGTACCAGCCTGTGGGGTCGGTCTATGACCTGGTGTAGCTGTACCAGGGTGTGGGGTCGGTCTATGACCTGGTGTAGCTGTACCAGCCTGTGGGGTCGGTCTATGGCCTGGTGTAGCTGTACCAGGGTGTGGGGTCGGTCTATGGCCTGGTGTAGCTGTACCAGCCTGTGGGGTCGGTCTATGACCTGGTGTAGCTGTACGAGCCTGTGGGGTCAGTCTATGGCCTGGTGTAGCTGTACGAGCCTGTGGGGTCGGTCTATGGCCTGGTGTAGCTGTACCAGCCTGTGGGGTCGGTCTATGGCCTGGTGTAGCTGTACCAGCCTGTGGGGTCGGTCTATGGCCTGGTGTAGCTGTACCAGCCTGTGGGGTCGGTCTATGGCCTGGTGTAGCTGTACCAGCCTGTGGGGTCGGTCTATGGCCTGGTGTAGCTGTACCAGCCTGTGGGGTCGGTCTATGGCCTGGTGTAGTTATACCAGGGTGTGGGGTCGGTCTATGGCCTGGTGTAGTTATACCAGGGTGTGGGGTCGGTCTATGGCCTGGTGTAGCTGTACCAGCCTGTGGGGTTGGTCTATGACAACCCTGTCTGTAAATTATAGCGTCTACTGATTGTCTGCTTGCGAGGCGTTTAGGGACCTTAATGAAACAAAGCCTCCTATGCAGCTGTTTTGATGCCATGTGAATCCTTTGAGTCCATCTAGCATAGGTTTAAGGTCATGGATATAAAAAAACATGATCAAAAGTGTCAAAAACTTTAATTTCCACTGAGAAACGGCAACTTTACTTTTAACGCTCCTTCAGGAAGCTCCTCTTGGCCTTAAATAGATTTCTTAATGCTCATAAAACCAAATGTCTTTTCACTAGAGCCAGAAATGTGCATCAGGAGGATGTAATCTCATCTTCTACAAGTGGCCGTAGCGCTGAGTCACTGCGTATGAATATGAAATATAAAACACACTCAAACCCAGTGCTGAGAATCCGACTCCAGGCTACGACAGGAAGTAGTTTCCTGCTCGTCAATCAATCTAAGAAGCGGATTGTCGGAGCAGTGATGTAATTTATCGGCTCTTTAAACCCTGCACTCAGTCCGTCACTCACTCCGGTTCATTTCTGCTGACAGATACGACCCCGGTGACCTTCAGCCGAAGCGTAATAACACTCTTTTTATTTAGTGTGAATTCAGATAATCTGGGACACTTTTTGAAGTTTTGTGAGGTGTTTAGGGAGTATCAGTAAATTCCAGCGTCTGATTGTCTGCATGTCTGCATTGAAATGCAACAGCAGTCACCCCTCAGTCGCCCAATTGTTGAAAACCGCATGATACAGTGCTCTCTAGGGGCCAAAAGACATGATACAGTGCCCTCTAGGGGCCAAAAGACATGATACAGTGCCTTCTAGGGTTCATAACATGTGCTGAAGTGCCCTCTAAGAGCCAAAACACACACTAAAGTGGCGTCTAGGGCCCCAAACACATGCTAAAGTGCCCTTTGGTAGGCAAGACACATGCTAAAGTGCCCTCTAGGAGCCAAAACATGTGGTTAAGTGCCCTCTAGGGGCCAAATCACATGCTAAAGTGCCCTTTGGTAGCCAAAAACGCTTGCTACAGTGCCTTCTAGGGGCCCAAACACATGCTGAAATGCTCTCTAGGAGTCAAAACAAATGCTAAAGTGCCTTCTAGGTGCCAAAACACATGCTAAAATGCCCTTTGGTTGGCAAAACACATGCTAAAGTGCCCTTTGGTAGCCAAAAACGCTTGCTACAGTGCCTTCTAGGAGCCAAAACGCTTTCTACAGTGCCCTCTAGGGTCTATAACACGTGCTGAAATACCCTCTAGGAGTCAAAACAAATGCTAAAGTGCCTTCTAGGGGCCCAAACACGTGCTAAAGTGCCCTTTGGTAGGCAAGACACATGCTAAAGTGCCCTCTAGGAGCCAAAACATGTGTTTAAGTGCCTTCTAGGGGCCATAACACATGCTAAAGTGCCCTTTGGTAGCCAAAAACGGTTGCTACAGTGCCTTCTAGGAGCCAAAACGCTTTCTACAGTGCCCTCTAGGGTCTATAACACATGATGAAATGCCCTCTAGGAGTCAAAACAAATGCTAAAGTGCCTTCTAGGGGCCCAAACACATGCTAAAGTGCCCTTTGGTAGGTAAAACACATGCTAAAGTGCCCTCTAGGAGCCAAAACATGTGCTTAAGTGCCCTCTAGGGGCCATAATACATGCTTAAGTGCCCTTTGGTAGCCAAAACGCTTGCTACAGTGCCTTCTAGGAGCCAAAACGCTTTCTACAGTGCCCTCTAGGGTCTATAACACGTGCTGAAATGCCCTCTAGGAGTCAAAACAAATGCTAAAGTGCCTTCTAGGGGCCCAAACACGTGCTAAAGTGCCCTTTGGTAGGTAAAACACATGCTAAAGTGCCCTCTAGGAGCCAAACCATGTGCTAAAGTGCCCTTTAGGAGCCAAAATGCATGTTTTCTTGAAATTACTTAATTTTATTATGTCAAGTGATGCAAGAAATGAAATCTATCTTTAAGTAGATTGTGTCAATTTCAAAGAGATTAACACTTAATACATTCATATATGGGGTACATTGGATTTTATAGATTCAGTCAATGTAATAGTTTAATTCCTACATATTTAAGTTAAATTTTTTCTTAACCTTCGATAAATTGAACAATCAGACAATGAACCTTCTAAATAATCAAACCTACACAAACGGCTGTAAATGACTTTCTCCCCTGTAAAGTGAAGGGTAATTGTGTAAATATTAGTTTCTTTGATGTTTCTATCTGTATGTAAATTTCTCCAGGTCCCATTTGAGTTCAGACCGTGTTGAATGTGACTCTGAAACTAAACGGAGTTTGACTGATTTCGACTCAGTGGTTGGAAACACGGATTTAACGAGGGGAGAAAACAGGAAAACAGAGAGTTTTGAGTCCAGAACAGATCTAATCCATCATTGATCAGGTCCAGTAACTTCTTTGATTCTGTTCTACATTGTTGAGATATAACGAGGGAAACTTCTTGAACTAAAGTCCGACGCTCGGAGTCGGACAGAATGAGTCATGATGTTCCAGATGTTTCTGGAGGAACGTTAACGATGCAGCTGCTGCAGCTGCAGGATGCAATTAAGCAATTAATGTTTGGACCAATCAGAGAGCAGAGCTCAGTTCGGTCATGATGCTCAGGAGGAAAAGATGGAGGGAGATTTAGGATTGTTGTTGGGTGACACACACACACACACACACACACACACACACACACACACACACACACACACACACACTGGAGCAGCTTCAGTCACATCTGTTTCACAGCTGCTGCTGCTAAATACTGATAAACAGGAAAAATGCTGCTAATTTAGTTTATCTGTCTGTGATACTTCAATTTATAGTGTTTTTAATGATTTTTAAGTGGAGACACACACACACACACACACACTGACACACACACACACACACACACACTGACACACACACACACACACACTGACACACACACACTGACACACACACACACTGACATACACACACTGACACACACACTGACACACACACACACTGACATACACACACTGACACACACACACACACTGACACACACACACACACTGACACACACACAGACACACACACACTGACACACACACACTGACCCACACACACACTGACACACACACACTGACACACACACACACTGACACACACACACTGACACAAACACACACTGACACACTCACACACACACACACACACACTGACACACACACACACACACACACACACACACACACACACACACACTGACACACACACACACACACACACACACACACACACACACACACACACACACCATTAGATCAGTTGTAATATTATCAGTAATAAAACTATAACTCTCCTCTCTCTCCTCGAATTCATCTTTTCTGATTGTAGTTTGTCGTCACGGCGACAGACGTGTCTTCCTCCCAGCTTTGGCTGAAACCACAAAAACGTTGAAATATATGCAAACCTGAGATTTGCTGCATTTTCTGCTTCACGGAACACGACTGAAAAACAAACATCCACCGGGTTCGTTCCGTTTGAGAAGCAGTGACGCGGGTTTTAATATAATTGCAAATGGCCGCCGGTGCAGGATGAGTCAGTGGAGGTTTGTCTGATTTGTCTGATTCAGACTCAGCGACGACCTGTCAATCAAATGAAGTGGAGAGACTGCTGCTTCCTGCCTGGATTTACGACTTTAAAGGAGTTAACTTTACCCGTCTGGTGTTTATTTGCTGCTGATTTGGTCAAATATCTTCTGTTGTTGTTCTTCTACTGTGGGTCAGTAGGTTGGAGTCTGCACATAGTGTTTTATTTTGAAAATCCACCAGGGTTTTGTGCCTTTCCTGTCTGGCTCCTTCTGCTCTGTGATAGGTTGATGCGACTTTGAATATAGATGCAAAACGTATGTTTGGCAGCATCAGCTCAGTGTCACATCACTGACGTTACTCTGACGTTACTCTGACGTGATTCTGACGTGATTCTGACGTTACACTGACGTTGATGTTACTCTGACATGACTCTTAGATGACTAACATTCAGTTGACGCTACGCTGACGTGACTCTGACGTTATTCCAAGGATAGCTGACATTAACATGACTGACGTGACTCTGACGTTATTCCAAGGATAGCTGACATTAACATGACTGACGTGACTCTGACGTTATTCCCAGGATAGCTGACATTAACATGACTGACGTGACTCTGACGTTATTCCCAGGATAGCTGACATTAACATGACTGACGTGACTCTGACGTTATTCCAAGGATAGCTGACATTACTCTAACATGACTGATGTTACTCTGACGTGATTCTGACATTACTCTGATGTCAGTCTGACGTTGCACCAAGGATATGCTGACGTTACTCTGTTATGCTGATGTTATTCCGACTTTACTCTGACGTTACTCTGATGTTATTCTGACATTATGCTGACGTCACTCTGACGTTTTGCTGATGTTACTCTGACGTTATTCTGACGTTACCCTGATGTTATTCTGACATTGCTCTGTTATGTTGATGTTACTCTGACGTGAATCTTACATAACATTAAGTTGATGGTAGGCTGACGTTACTCTGTTACACTGACGTTACTTTGACTTTACTCTGACTTGATGTTACTCTGACGTTACGCTGACGTGATTCTGACATTACTCTGATGTTCTGACGTTGCTCTGTTATGTTGATGTTACTCTGACGTGAATCTTACATGACTAACATTAAGTTGATGGTACGCTGACATTACTCTGTTATGCTGATTACTTTGACTCTGACATTATTCTAAGGATAGCTGACGTTACTCTAACATGACTGATGTTACTCTAACGTTACGCTGACGTGATTCTGACATTACTCTGATTTTAGTCTGACGTTACACCGATGATACACTGACATTACTCTGATGTACACTTGCTTTACTGACGTTACTCTGACATTACTGACGTTACTCCGAGGATAGCTGATGTTATTCTAACATGACCGTTACTCTGACATTATGCTAACCCTTTGAAGACGTTACGCTGACGTTACACTAACATGACCGATGTTACTCTGACGTTACTCTGATGTCAATCTGACGTTACACCGATGTTACGCTGATGTACACTTACGTTACTCTGATGTTACGCTGATGATATGCTGATGTTATTCTGACATTATGCTGACGTTACTCTGACGTTACACTGAAGTTACTGACGTTACACATTTTATAAAAATGTCCTCTGCCTTTAAACACTGAGGATTTTTGACAGAAAAATCACCGTTAAAACAGCCGTCGTGTATTTTATATGCACAGAACCTTTTACATCCTGCTGCTGCGTATAATTAAAGTCAGTTAGTGACAGAAACAGCACAGAGAAGCTGGAGTCTTCATCATCATCATCATTATGACTGAAGGTTAACGGCATAAACTAAAACCCAGAATGACAAATACTCATTTTTCTGCACCAATAACCAACAATATATATAGATATAAAACCAAAATATGAACCAACACGTTTGTTTTTGCTCCAGTTTTTTCACGTCTCCTTTAACCAGATAATTATCACCTGTCAGGCTGCTGATTAAATTAAAGATTAAATTAAGTATCAGATTAAATGTGTCGAGTTTAATCACAGCATGGTGCTCCAGGTGTGTGATGATCTGAGGATCAGTTAATATTTCACTGCATAAATCAGCACATTATCAAACAATTCGAGTTGTATAATAGAGTTACAGGCTGGAAAATCCTCATTTCCTGTTGTTCTGAACCCTCCCCATTAAGAATGGGTTGATTATTTTCCAACTATCGCATTAATCCGCAACTATTTTGAGGGTTTTACAATAGATTTGAGTCATTTTTAAGAAGAAAATGTCCAAATTCTTCTTTCCTGAGGAATGTGTGCGTCCTGCTGCCGTTTGTTTGTCGGTTGCCACGGAGACGAAGCTCACACGTCTTATCTGCTGTTGATAAAAGTCTCTCGTGGCTTTTATCAAACAGCTGAGCTCCTGGGAGAAGCTGCCGTTTGTTTATGCTCGTCAGCTGCTTCAGTGTCAGGTTCTGCACTGATCTCACAGCAGTTTTACAGAATTATTACTACACTCATCGGCCCAGAGGACATTTATACATTTATACATTTACACATTTACACATTTATACATTTATACATTTATACATTTGCACATTTATACATTTATACATTTGCACATTTACACATTTACACATTTATACATTTATACATTTGCACATTTACACATTTACACATTTATACATTTATACATTTGCACATTTACACATTTACACATTTATACATTTATACATTTGCACATTTATACATTTACACATTTACACATTTACACATTTACACATTTACACATTTACACATTTGCACATTTACACATTTACACATTTATACATTTACACATGAGTCTTCAGACGGAACAGATAAGTTGAATTATGTTAATTAACTCCATAAGATGTAAAGATTCCTTTTAAATGAGGTGAAAAATAAGTTGGAAAATGTGTCTCAAGGTATCTTCAGGTGTCTTAAGTTGTCTCTACAAGTCTTCAGGTGTCTCAAGGTATCTCCAGGTGTCTCCAGGTGTCTTCAGGTGTCTCCACATGTCTCAAGTTGTATCTACGAGTCTCCAGGTTTATCTAGGTATCTCTAGGTGTCTCCAGGTGTCTCCAGTTTACTATAGGTGTCTCCAGGTATCTTCAGGTGTCTCAAGTTGTATCTACAAGTCTCCAGGTTTATCTAGGTGTCTCAAGGTATCTCCAGGTATCTTCAGGTGTCTCAAGGTATCTTCAGGTATCTCCAGGTATCTTCAGGTGTCTCCAGGTGACTCTACAAGTCTCCAGGTTTATCTAGGTGTCTCAAGGTATCTCCAGGTGTCTCTAGTTTTCTATAGGTATCTCCAGGTATCTTCAGGTGTCTCAAATTGTATCTACAAGTCTCCAGGTTTCTCTAGGTATCAATAGGTATCTCCAGGTGTCTCTAGTTTTCTATAGGTGTCTCCAGGTATCTTCGGGTTTCTCCGAGTGTCTCCAGATGTCTCTAGGTGTCTCCAGGTGTCTCCAGGTATCTTCAGGTGTCTCAAGTTGCCTCTATGAGTCTCCAGGTTTCTCTAGGCATCTCTAGATATCTTCAGGTGTCTCCAGTTTTCTCTAGGTGTCTCTTGGTGTCTCCAGGTATCCCCAGGTGTCTGCAGTTATCTCCATGTGTCTCTAGGGTCTCCAGGTTTATCCAGGTGTCTCTAGGTATCAATAGGTATCTCCAGGTGTCTTCAGGTATCTCCAGGTGTCTCTAGGTGTCTCCAAGTATCCTCAGGTGTCTTCAGGTTTATCTAGCTGTCTCCAGGTGTCTCTAGGTGTCTTCACGTATATTCAGGTGTCTCAAGTGGTCTCTACGAGTCTCTAGGTGTCTCCAGATTTCTCAATGTGTCTCTAGATGTCTCCAGGTGTATCCAGGTGTTTCCAGGTATCCCCAGGTGCCTGCAGGTGTCTCTGCAAACTACTTGGATAATCAATTAATGGATTTTAGTCTAGTCCAGCTTCTCTTCTCTGATTATTTCCTGTTTTTTTTATTCTTCTATAATAATAAACTGATGATCTTTGGGTTTGTGGACATTAAAAAGACACTTTAGGTTAAATCTTCAGCTTTTGGGAAACACTGATCAACATTTTACACCATTTCATGAACCACAACAGAAGCTGCACTTCTCCACTCGACCTTGATCATCGTCACGACATCGCCACGAAATCGTTTACCATAACTGCGTCTCCATGGCAACAACCACAAAGCCGGGTCGGTTTTGAACGGGCAGAAGGACGGCGTCTGTCCTTCGTTGTCTCTGAGGAGACGTTTCATTCACGGCACATGAATCAAAATTCGACCTTTATTCACAAAGAATCCAGGGTCCATGCTGCTGTTTATTCTGACTTCTTATTTATTTATAACCAGTGTTAATGATTATAACACAGACGTGTCAATAACGCTATTGTCTGCTGATAAAACACTTTATATTGATCTGAGTAATTTGTTCACACAGGAAAGGCACAGGTGGATTTTCAAAATAAAACACTATGTGCAGGCTTCCACCTACTGACCCAATGGTAGAAGAAGAAAAAACAGATGTTTGACCAAATCTGCAAGTGAACTTTGTCATGTTTGTTGTTCTCTTTGCACATCTGTGGTTGCTATGGAGATCATTGCATGATTTTTGTGTGTTTTCACAGTGGAGGACGTAGTAAAACGACGTCATCCAGGAGTTAGTTTCTTGTAAATCTGTTTTTTGTCTCGTCAACATCTCAAACCTTCCCTCCACACGTGCAGCAGCAGCTTTTTCCTGCTCTTATTGTCTCGGGGGTTAAGATATCCCGGATCCCGGCTGTTACCTTTGAAAACGAGCGGAGCCGTTTGGAAGTTTATCTTTAATGGGATGCGGCGTCCTTGACTGTCACAGCACACTGAACGTTCCGCTTCTCTTCTCCCCAATTAGTGCGAGTGTTCCTCCTCCTCAGCCGCGGACACGCTACCATTTATCTCCACCTGTCACGTTCTGCTGGTTGTTAGCGGGGAGCAGGCCGGATTACAGCAACAACACGGATCCAACATGTAAAAAACTGGAGGCAACGGCGCCGGAAACATGTTTTACACAGATGAAAACACGTGTGTGGTTGTAGCACAGCTGATATGTGTCATATGTTCAATCAGATGTGAAATAACTCATGTTTTCAGGCACAAACAAGCACAAACATGTAGATGAATCTGATTTAGTAGCAGATGGGAAATGCTTTAACTCCAAAACTTTATTTACAAACTGTAGATTTACATATTGAAACTTTTTTTTTTTTTTTCTGCTAAAAAAATATAAGGAAACAGATTTACAAAAGTGCAGGACTCTGCAGAAAACATGTCTTTTCTTTCTTCAAAACTTTATTCAGCATATGTAGATTTACAAACTAAAGGAGTCCACAGAAAAAATGTTTTTTCTCCAAAACTTTATTTAGGAAATGTAGATTTACAAAGTGCAGGAGTCCACAGAAAACATAAAGTTTTTCCCAAAACTTTATTAAGTAAACAGAGATTCAAAAAGTAAATGAGTATGCAGATATTTTTTTTCTCCAAAACTTTATTTAGGAAATGTAGATTTACAAAGTGCAGGAGTCCATAGAAAACCTTTTTTTCCAAAACTTTATTAAGGAAACATAGATTTACAAAGTAAATGAGTATGCAGAAAAAAATGTTTTTTCTCCAAAACTTTATTTAGGAAATGTAGATTTACAAAGTAAAGGAGTCTGCAGATTTTTTTCTCCAAAACTTTATTCAGAAATTATAAATTTACAAAGTGTAGGAATCCACAGAAAACATTTTTTCTCCAAAACTTTATTTAGCAAACATAAATTTTCAAAGGAGTCTGCAGAAAAAAATGTTTTTTCTCCAAAACTTTATTCAGAAATTATAGATTTACAAAGCAAAGTAGTCTGCAGGGAAAAAAATATCTGAAACTTTATTCTAAATTTTTATTATTATTCTAAAACTAAATTTACAAAGTGCAGGAGTGAACAGAAAACATTTTTTCCCCCATCGCCAAAACTTTATTCACAAAATGTAGATTTACAAACTGAAAGACTCTGCAAAAAAACAAGTATTTTCTTCAGAACCTTATTAAGGAAATTTACAAATTTGCACGATTCCCATAAAACATTTGTTTTGTTTTTCTTCAAAACTTTATTCGGTAAACATAGATTTACAATGTACAGGAGTGCAAAGAAAACTCCGCCTCCCACTAACCTGAAGCCGAGCAGACGTCGACTGTGCAGCCAGTGGATTTCTGGCATCAGCCTCCGCTTCCTTGTTCAATTAGTGAGAAGATGTCGTGTTTTTGAAAAACCGAGGCAGCAACATGGAGTCAATTTACTGAACAAATGTGCAGAATTGCTCTGCTTTCACACCAAAAGCCTGTGACCTCTTCAACTTCGCCGCGTGTTTTCTGCATTCAGCATAAACCCGGCGCTCGGGGAACATTAGTCCATAATGAAGTGGAGGTAAATGCAGAGTCAGGGCCTGAGCTGTCGGCCGTTTCCTCCTCCGGGATCCACGTTTCCGAGGTGTCGTCGCCTCGTTCTTAAAGTGCAGAAGGCGACGACCGTCACGGCTCTGATTAAAACTCTGTGAGCTCCTGTTTTTCAGCCGGAGGACTCATTAGTGTCCTCGTACGAAGTCATTTCAAAGACAGAATCACTGAGGAGGAAATGCTGAGACTAAAGAAACCAGGAAATAATCAGATTTTAGAAGCTGGAACCAGAGTTTTCTTCTTAAAAAATGACACAAATCCATTAATTGATCATGAGAATAGTTGGTGATTCATGACATAGTTGGAAACTAATCAATTAATTGACAGATTGACAGATTTCTCGAAGCTATAAAGCTTCTTTTTCGACCCTTGACACAATCACATTTATCATGTTGCAACTTATCTAAATAAAATATGGGACCTTTAAAGTTTAAATATGCACCTTTTCTTTCTTTCTGTGCTCTTTTTATTATTGATAAAACAGCTAATTGTCAATTAATATTGATTATTAAAATGATTAATTAGTTTGGTTCATCAATGGTTGATCAAAAGCTGAAGATTTAACCTAAAATGTCTTTTTTTCATCAGTTTATTATTATAGAGACTAAAGAAACCAGGAAATAATCAGATTTTAGAAGCTGGAACCAGAGAATTTGGACGTTTTCTACTGAATAAATGACTCTAATCCATTAATTGATTATAAAAATAGTTTGATGTCAAATCAAATGTGGGGTTCCTCAAGGTTCCGTTCTAGATCCTGTGTAGTTTCATTTATCGGTTTCCTATTAGAGAAGATTAAAGAAACCAGGAAATAATCAGATTTTAGAAGCTGGAAACAGAGAATTTGGACGTTTTCTTCTTTAAAAGTGACTCAAACCCATTAATTGATTATCAGAATAGTTGCCGATTAATGTAACAGCTGGAAACTAATCGATTAATTGACAAATTGTTGCAGCTCCAATGGTGGAATTCCATCTTTTTGGCCTTATTTAACTTCCTTTTCATTGGTTTTAACATATTTTTGTGACAGTATGTGGTTGACGTGGAGCATTTAGGTCAAATCTCTTGTTTTATCATAGTTTAACTGAAGTCATTGATTAGTTCACTGCACTAATTATAGTTAACGAGCGTCGTATCACAGCAACAGGAACGGTGTGTGTCGGCCTCCTCATTGTGCATGCTGTGTGTGTGTCTCTGAAACACACAGCGCCTGCAATGTGGAGGCTGACACACACACACACGCCTCACACACACACACACACGCCTCACACACACACACACACACACACACGTTAACCAAAACCACCCAGTCCAACATTAATTGGTTAATTGGATCTATGATAATCTCATTAGTGCTAACGAGTCTTCATAAACATAATGCAACACAATAATGAATAAGCTCAAACTGATGTAGTGCATTTCAAAATAAAAGCATGATACTAAACAAACAAAATACTAATACATAACATAATCAATTGGAGCTGCAACTATTAGTCGATTAATTGATTAGTTGCCCATTATTACATTATTCACCAACTATTCTGATAATTGCTGATTTAATCAATTAGTTTCTATTTTATAAATTAATTATTTGTCATTTTTTAAGAAGAAAATGTCCAAATTCTCTGGTTCCAGCTTCTAAAATCTGATTATTTCCTGGTTTCTTTAATCTTCTATAATAGGAAACCGATGATTGAAACTACACAGGATCTAGGACGGAACCTTGAGGAACCCCACATTTGATTTGACATCAAACTATTCTTATAATCATTTAATGGATTAGAGTCATTTATTCAGTAGAAAATGTCCAAATTCTCTGGTTCCAGCTTGGTTGAAACTTCAGGTTTGGTGGACGCTGATCGATATTTGATGAACCAAACAATTAATCGATTAATCATTTCAATAATTGATAGATTAATCAACTATCCAAACAGTCGTGGCTGTTTCTCATTTTCGATTATTGCTAATTATTTTGTCTTATTTTATCTGTACTTAGAAATTCACCAATCAAACATTTGATTTGCCTTTATAAACCATTTTACACCATTTATGAACCAAACAACTAATCAATTAATCGTTTCAGAAATATGTAGATTAATCAGACAATCAGAATAATCATGAATCTCATTAATTGGACTATTATAGAAAACTAAAGAAACCAGAAATACTCCGATTTGAGGAGTTGGAACTAGACAATTTGGACATTTTCTTCTTAAAAATGCCTCAAACTAATGGATTAATCGACTAATCGCAGCTCTATAACAACGTATTTGTTGAGTTTATCACGTCCCAGACTTCAGCACGTTACACGATGAATATATATTACATCAGATTAATAATTTGTATTGAAAGCTGCAGACAAACAGCTGCAGTGCTGGTGCAGAGCAGCAGGTTTTGTCCCTGTGGATCCTCAGACTGAACATCAGCTGCTTCACACGACGTCCCCGCTGGGTTCACGCTGTCCGCAGGTCCCCGCTTCGTCCTCTAAGCAGGAACATCCAGTACACACAGGTGTGTGTTTCTCTTTACAGCAGCGTAACGGCCTGTGCAGACATTAGGCTAATATTCTTTTCTGGCTAATGAAGGACACAAAAACCATTTCACGTTTCTAATCTCATCAGCTGAGGTGATCAGGTGTTTCTTTTTCCGATTAGCCCGGATGCTAACGTAGCATTCCGAATCTCCCGTTCCCCGCCTCTTCTGGTTTTTAACTCCGCTTCCACCTTCGGTTTCCGCCTCGACGACCCTTCCGGGGTTCATCGGGTGCATGCTAATTAGCTTAGCGTGGGACTAGCCCGTCCCACGGGGAGCGCCGCAGGCTAATTAGCTCGTGGCTAATAGGCGTAGCGACGGCACCGGGGGAGGCAGAGTGGAGACCTGAGGACTGGCTCCAGACAGATGTTTGTCTCCGGTGGGTCTGATGTTGGTGTGAGAGAGGTGCATTATGGGAAGGGAGGAATCAACCATGAAGACTGGAGATAAATGGAGTTTAAATGCAGCTAAAAGGAGAATTTGGTGCAAATTTAAATGCTGTTGATAAAGTATAGAGGCCCGGAAATGTCAAAATTAAAAAAAAAAGTAAATTCTAAATAAATATGTCAATAAATGCACCCATTTTATTTATGTATTTTATATTATATTTATTTATTTATTATATTTTCTATTTTTTTTCTCTTTTATACAAGAAAATTTTAATTAATTCAAAAGGAAAATCAATAAATAGGGACATTTTCATGCAAAGGTAAAATAATTATATACATAAATGGTCAAATTAAAAAAGACTAATTTATTGGAATATTAATTAATGAATTAAATAATTTATTAATTTAACTTTTTATTTCTTTTTCAGTGCCACATTGATTTCCTTTTTATATTTATATACAAAAGGAAAATTGTAATAATTAATTTAATTAGAAAATAAATAAGTTTATGCAAAGGGAAAAATAATACTAACTATTAATAAATGTTTAAATTAAACTAAATTAATTTAGTAATTTATTGGAATATTCATTAATTAATTGAGTCATTCATTTATTTTTATTTATTTTCCCTTTTCAGTCCCATAGTCGTCATTTTTATTTTAAAAAATATTAAATTTATTATAAAATAATAATTTAAAAATTAATAATTAAATGGGGAAATACATAAATAATTTTAAAGATTTATTAAATTAAATTAAAGACACCTGGATTTATTGGAGTATTAATTTATCAAACCATTTATTAATTGATTTATTTAAATTAATTCATTTATTTTTTATTATTTTTCCTTAACATTTATTTATGGATTTATATAGAAAATCTAATGAATTAATTAAATATTATAATGGCAATAGTATAGTAATATATAATAGTATAATTGTCTGTGCAGCTGCTGTTTCTGCAGCTTCAACATCTGGCTCATCTGTCTCACTATCAGCTGTTTCCGCGGTGATTAAATCGCCGTGGAAACGTGTGGGTGTGATGATGAAGGATGAGTTTTAGCTGAGTGATGAAGAGGAGGAGGAGGAAGAAGCAGCAGCTACAGCCTCAGTCTGGAACAATGAGGAATAATCAATATATTTATTTATCCTTTTACCTTTTCACTCACATTTTTATATCTTTATATATTATATAATATCATTTTATATCATTTTTATATAAAGGTAAAATAAATACATGGAAAAGTGCATAAATACATAAATAAGTTCTGTATTAATCTATAAAAAGAAAATTATAATTTATTGATTAAATAGAAAATTAAATAAATGCGGGGAAATACGTATATATATTATTTAGAATATTAAACCATTTATTAATGACATTTTTATTCATGTTTTATATTTTTTTAACATTCTAACATTTAATTAATTAAATGAAAATAATTTATAAAACTATTTATTTATTACATTTTTTATTATTTTTTAATTTTTATTATTTTTTTCCCTAACATTTATTTAATTAATTAAATGAGAATTAATATGTTAAACCATTTATTAATTACGTTTCTTTATTATTTTTACATAATCGTTTTATTTTTATACATTTTTTTCCTAACATTTAATATAATTAATTAATTGAGAAATAATTTATTAAATTTTTACATTTTTTTTTATAGAATTTTTTTATTTTTATTTTTTCCTAACATTTTTTTTAATTAATTAAATGATAAATAAAAACAAATAGGGACATGAATATGCACAGGAAAAAGGAAATTCCCTCTAAAAATGACATTTATTCTTATTTAATTATTTTCCCTTCAAATTTATTTCTGTATTAATACACAAAAGGAAAATTATAATTAATTAAACATGATATATATATATATATATATATATATATATATATATATATATATATATATATATATATGCCTTATTATAATGCTACTATAATAAATATAGTGGTGGTTTTTATATATTTTTACATTTTGTTGGAAGATGAAACCTTTGGATTTGGCCTTTTCACAACACAAACTACACACCCACACACACACACACACACACACACACACACACACGTCCTATTAAATATTCATGAGCCACATCAGGTGTGTTTTCTTGTCGCCGTGTAAACTGAGCGAAGAGGAAACGGGTCAGAAACCGTCGCTGGGGACTCGTTGTTTCAGCTCGGAGCCGGTTCCAAACTCACACACACATCCACCACCCACACACACACACACACACACACACACACACACACACACTGTGCTGCAGGCAACACACACTCAGATATTATTCATGTATGCAGCAGAGTGCAGGTCCAGGTTGTGGAGACGCTGCTGCAGCCCACGCTGACTCTCAGCTGCTGCAGTCGCCTCCTGTTCTACAGCAGAGGATCCACCAGTATCACTGGACCAGGACCAGGACCTGGACCAGGACCAGGACCAGGACCTGGACCAGGACCACGTGTCTCTCTTTGTTCATTGTCCACCCAATCACCACCTGCTGCTTTACCTGTGCAGGTGTGTGTGACACCAGCGACTCCTTTAAGGAACTGAGACTCAACTGACCTCAATATATATATTAGAGCATTTTTATATAAAAGTAAAATAAATAAAAAAATAAAATAAATACAAATAAAATAAATGGGGGCATGTATATGCAAATGAGGGAAATACATAAATAAATGGGACATCAAAGAGACAATTTATTAGACTATTAATTTATTAAACCATTTATTAATTATATTTCTATTCATGTTTTATATTTTTTATTATTTAATATAATTAAATGAGAAATAATGTATAAAACCATTTATAAATTACATGTTTTATTATTATTATTTTATTTTTATTATTTTTTTGTAACATTTATTTAATTAATTAAATAAGAAATTATTTATAAAACCATTTAATTACATTTTTATTCATGTTTTATTTTTATTATTTAATATAATTAAATGAGAAATTATTTATAAAACCATTTATTAATTACATTTTTATTCATTTTTATATATATAATTTTTATGTAAAAGTAAAATAAATAAAAAATAAAATAAATAAAAATGCATAATACATAATTTCTGTATGAATATATAAAAATAAAATAAATGGGGGCATGTATATTATATTTTTTATTCATATTTTATAATTTTTTATTTTTATTATTTTTTTCATAACATAATTAATTAAATGAGAAATAATGTATAAAACCATTTATTAATTACATTTTTTATTCATTTTGTATTTTTTACATTTTTATAATTTTTTTGTAATATTTATTTAATTAATTAAATGAGAAATAATTAATTAAACCATTTATTAATTACATCTTTTATTCATTTTTTATATAATTTTATATAAAAGTAAAATAAATAAATAAAAATGCATAATACATAATTTCTGTAAGAATATATAAAAATAAAATAAATGGGGGCATGTATATGCAAAGGGGGAAAAATACATATAATTATAATTTTTATAATTTTTTCCTAATATTTATTTAATGAATTAAATGAGAAATAATTCATTAAACAATTAAAACACTTTGATTTAATTGATGTGGTTTTATCAGACGTGGCAACGTCTTCAACACATGATTTAGGCCAAAAACTCACTTTCATCACTAAAAGACTTGGACCATTATTCTTTTGGGCAAAAACCCAAAAATCCAATAATGAATTCCAAACTATTGTATAGTTTTGAATAAATGACCATATAAATGAAAGTGGCATAATATCAGATGTGTTAACGTCAGCATTTTATTCTGTTATTTTACTGTTACTGAGGTGAAGAAACAGCTGTTCACAGCTGGATTTAACATGAACGTGCATTTACTGTCCTGTAAAAACCACAAAGCAAAGAGTTCAGAGCTGAATGGAAACTCGCTGAGTCATGGCGACTTTACAAATCCTAAACATCCAGTTAGATAAACGGCTGAATAATGAACTGCAGGGTTTTTAATTAGCGAAAAGCAGGCTGTTAAAAACGAATGAAGGCGAATAGAAAAGTGCTCCGCAAATCACTGCGCGGGATGAAAAACGGCCCAAACATGAGCTAATTAGATGAGTTAATATCAAAGCTGCAATTATTGACCGTAAACGTATTGATGTGGCTGTGCCCTCTAAGAGCCAGAATGCATGCTTAAGAATCATCTTGGGAGTTAAAAAGCATGTTAAAGTGCCCTCTAGGAGCTAAAATGCGTGTTAAAGTGCCCTCAAGGAGCTACAATCCTTGATAAAATGCCCTCTTGGGAGCTAAAAAGCATGGGAAAGTGCCTTCTAGGAACAAAAAGATCTGTTAAAATGCCCTCTAGGAGCCACACTTGTGCTAAAATTACCACTTAGAAGCTAAAAAGTAGCTACTTGGAGCCAAACCACATGCTAAACTGCCCTCTTGGGAGCTAAAATGCATGGTAAAGTGCCCTCTAAGAGCCAAACATCTGCTAAAGTGCCCTCTAAGACCCAAAATGCATGCTTTAGTGCCCTCTTGGGAGTTAAAAGGCATGCTAAAGTGCCCTCTAGGAGCCACAATCCTTGATAAAGTGCTGTCTTGGGAGCTAAAAAACATGCAAAAGTGCCCTCTAAGAGCCAAACATCTGCTAAAGTGCCCTCTAGGAGCCACAATGTTTAATAAAGTGCCCACTGGGGGCTAAATTTGTGCCACCTAGGAGCAAAAATGCGTGTTAAAGTGCCCTCTAGGAGCTACATTCCGTGATAAACTGCCCTCTTGGGAGATAAAAAGCATGCTAAAGTGCCCTCTAAGAGCCAAACATCTGCTAAAGTGCCCTCTAAGACCCAAAATGCATGCTTTAGTGCCCTCTTGGGAGTTAAAAGGCATGCTAAAGTTCCCTCTAGGAGCCACAATCCTTGATAAAGTGCTGTCTTGGGAGCTAAAATGCATGCTAAAGTGCCCTCTAAGAGCCAAACATCTGCTAAAGTGCCCTCTTAGGAGCCAAAATGCACGCTAAAGTGCCCTCTAGGAGCTACAATGTTTGATAAAGTGCCCTCTAAGAGCCAAACATCTGCTAAAGTGCCCTCTTAGGAGCCAAAATGCATGCTAAAGTGCCCTCTTAGGAGCCAAAATGCATGCTAAAGTGCCCTCTAGGAGCTACAATGTTTGATAAAGTGCCCTCTAAGACCCAAAATTCATGCTTTAGTGCCCTCTTGGGAACTAAAAGGTGTGTTAAAGTGCCCTCTAGGAGCCACAATCCTTTATAAAGTGCCCTTTTGGGAGTTAAAAAGCATGCTAAAATACCCTCTAGGAGCCAAAATGCATGCTAAAGTGCCCTCTTGGTAGCTAAAACAGCAGTTTAAGTGCCCTCTAGGAGCTACAATGTTTAATAAAGTGCCCACTGGGGGCTAAATGTGTGCCACCTAGGAGCAAAAATGCGTGTTAAAGTGCCCTCTATGAGCCACAATCCTTGATAAAGGGCCCTCTTGGGAGCTAAAAAGCATGCTAAAGTGACCTCTAAGAGCCAAACATCTGCTAAAGTGCCCTCTAAGACCCAAAATGCATGCTAAAGTGCCCTCTTAGGAGCTAAAACAGCGGTTTAAGTGCCCTCTAGGAGTTACAATGTTGGATAAAGTGCCCTCTAAGACCTAAAATGCATGTTTTAGTGCCCTCTAGGAGCCAAACGCATGCTAAACTGCCCTATTTGGAGCTAAAATGCATGTTAAAGTGCCCTCTAGGAACCACATTCCTTGATAGAGTGCCCTCTTGGGAACTAAAAAGTGTGGTAAAGTGCCCTCTAGGAGCTAAAGTGCCCTCTAGGAGCTAAAGTGCCCTCTAGGAGCTAAAGTGCCCTCTAGGAGCTAAAGTGCCCTCTCGGGAGCTATCTCAGCCCTCTTCAGTGGTGGAAACATGCTTTTTTTTCCCTTTTTTTTACATTTTCACCCCCTACCTTCAAAAAGTGTGTGCACATGTGATGGTGGTCTGACCTCACACACACACACACACACACACACACACACGTGTTATATTGGTTATATTGGTATGCAGCAGCAGCAGCAGCAGCAGCAGCAGCAGCAGCAGTAAAGCTCAGTCTCATTACTATTCCTCAGCCCAGATAAATCTCTTTATCCTTCATCATTCTCTGTCTCTGATGCTCATTTTCCTCCTCGTTCCATTTAAAAACCTTAATGAAAAGCAAAACAGGAAGGAGAACACCTGCCTCCTTCTCCTCCTCCTCCTCCTCCTCCTCATCCCTCTCACCTTCCCAGCAGCTCCGTCTCTTTTCGCTCCCACAGCGACAGCCTCCATTTGGGGAAGAGGAGGAGGAGGAGGAGGAGAGAAACAAAAGAGACGGAAAATAAAGCAGAAAAGTCTGCAGCAGCACCTGCTCTGACAAAATGGCTGCAGACGTGGAGCTGAAAAGTCCTTTTGTATGTCTACGCTGTAAAAAATGACGTCTATGTGCAAAAAAATGAAATCTTAACAAGTGAAAATGTCTTATTTGGTTCATTTAGTCCAATATTAAGTAGAATTGTCTTGATCTTAATCAATTTAAGAAAATATAAACCTTGTTTTCTTAAAACAAGACCAAATTGACCAAAATAAGGGGGAAAAAATGAAATAAGCTAAATAATCTGACAATAGAATCAGATATTTTCTAGTCAACGTTGGACTAATTGCATCAAATATTAGATATTTTCACTTGTTGGGATTTAGGTTTTTGCAGGAATCAGTTAAATGACGTTGGATTCATTATTTTTGCAAAAAAAAAGAGCTAAAAATCCATCCATTGACTTCCATTACGTAGCCGATATGATGAAAGAATTCTGAATTTTTGTACTTTTTTCACCAAATATTGCTATGTGATCACAAATATTGGCATTTGAAGGGTTAAAAATGTGAAAATAATGGAATAGTTGGTTGTTTATGAAGTGGATTAAAAAGAATAATGAAAAAAGTGGAAAAATATTAACATATACGATTTTATAGCATTTTTTTGATTTACCAAATTCCCTGTAATTCCATTACTATATAACAACCACTGCAAGATTATCAATAATAATAATAAAAACTACTGCAAACATCAGATATGAGGGTTAAAATTAAAATTCAAGTTATTGCAAAAGAAAAAAAGACAAAATTAATCAATAATCAATGATAATTAAAGAGAAAACAGTTACTAAGTACATTTCTAAGTAAAAATGTCATTAAAAGGCATCTTTCTGGCACTAATTTGAAATACACACATGTCTAACATTGTGGGGTCTTTGTGACGTTGTGAGGACCATCACTTCCACTGCACTTTAGCTGCAAAATCTATCATTAGGTGGGAGTGGACGGTGAGAATGTCACTTAAAATGTCAGAAAGTATTTACTTGTAGTTCTGAGGACTTTGGCAAAAATGTCCTCATAAGACACATACACAACTACTTTTATATTCCAGGTGGATTTCATCCATAAAAAGCTATTTTCTGTCAAATATTGTTTTTAAGGAACTTTATTTTTGCTTAATGGAGCAAACTGGGTCACCTGAAAGTGATTGATGATGTTTTCTTTATTTTATCAGGAAAAAAAAACAAGTACAAAACAAGTAAAAAAAAAAACAACATATTTTACATGTATAGTTCTGAGGACTTTGGCAAAAATGTCCTCATAAAACACATACACAACTATCAACTACTTTTAGTAGTTGATAGTTGTGTATTTTTCCAAGGAACTTTATTTTTTCCAAGGAACTTTATTTTGCTTAATGGAACAATTATTTTATTGTTTCATTAGGTGGGAGTGGACAGTCATAAATAAAAAAAAAAGAAGTATTTTATGTCTATAGTTCTGAGGACTTGGCAAAAATGTCCTCATAAAACACATACACAACTGTCAACTACTTTTAAATTCCAGGTGGATTAAATATTTCAACTTTATTATTTCATGTCGTGTTTTGATTAAAAAATAATAAAAATGGTCATTTAAATAACAAGAAACCAACATAAATGTTTCTTAACCCTCTGGAGTCGAGGGTCAAATTGGTCGTTTTTGACTACTTTTGATTTTATCCTTATATATCACATTAAAAGTTGCTTTACCTGGCATAACACAGTGGACCTAAAATCAGACAAAAAACACAAAATCCGAGGAGAAAACAGTATTTTTTACTGTGAAAACCACAATAATACAGTAATACAGGGTTGTCAAAGGGGGTTGCCATGGGGTTGTCATGGCATATTTTGAAAATATGCGCGAAAGTATGGTTAAATAACTTATCACAGCTCTGGTTTTCCTCGGCCTATCAACACAATTTATGGACCGATGTAAAGTTTGAGGTCTTAACTTTCATCAGGAGTTGAAACGGAGACTCTGCGAAGCTGCGTCTTCCGGCTACGACGACCCAAACCCGTCACGTGATTCTGACGCGGCGCCGCGTCGAGGGGACTCCACGGGGTTAAAACTGTGTTTTAACATTTTTTTAACAAGTTATTTCACTGGAAAACTCTGGTTAATTTCATCCACGAGAAGCTATTTTCTGTCAAATGTTTACTTTTGCAAAGAATTTCATTTCGCTTAATGGAGCAAACCGAAAGTGACTGATGCGATTTCCTTTGTTCTGTTGTTTGACGAAGCAGCAGGAGACAACGCTGCTTCAACAGAAATGGAGCGTTTCTCTTCCGCTGGGGGGGAAAAAGTTTGGTAGCTTAACAAAGATGGACGCGTCGTTTTGGGCTGTTAAAGCGGCACATTTGTTTGTTTGTGAGGAGGCGGCTGTGAAATAAGCAGCGAGGAGACATCTGTTAAATCCTCAATGACAAACGCAACCTCTCCGCTGTTTTCTCTCCGTATTCTCGCCGCGTCTCTGGCTTCTTTCTCTCGTCGTCGGAGACAGACGGTGCGTGGGGCCTCCCCGGAGGAGGAGGAGGAATATAAAACACACACACACACACACACATGCATGAAGACATATGCTGGAAAACCTCACACGTGCACACAGGACGATTCTCATGCTGATAAATTCTGTCATTTTCTTTATCGGTAATCTGCAGCCACTGGGTCGCAAATAGCTTCTTCAAGCATGAGTGAAGCTGTCGGGGGAGGGGGATTAATGGAAAACACACACACATACACACACACACACACACACACACACACACACGGCGGCTGCTTTTATTTAGTCTAATCTTCATGTCGTCCAGTGTTTCTTTCCGACTTTAGCTGCTTTCATCTTGTTGCATCATTCTGACATTCTTATTCTGTAGCTTCATCATTAACGTCTTAGTTTGAAATCTTCATCCTCCTCTTCCTCTTCTTCCCGCCAGATTAAAAGTTTCCACTTAGAGAAGCAGAAACTTTCTTCTGCTTCAGGAGAGATTCGTTTTCTCAACCAGAGCCGCAGCTAATGATTAATTGATTAGTTGTTTGCTTCATAAAATGTCGATCGGTTTCCCAAAAGTTGAAGGTTCAACCTAAAAAAAAACCCAAAATCATCAGTTTATTATTATAGAGAATAAAGAAACTAGGAAATAATCAGATTTTAGAAGCTGGAACCAGAGAATTTGGACATTTTCTACTGAATAAATGACTCTAATCCATTAATTGATGATAAAAATAGTCAAATCAAATGTGGGGTTCCTCAAGGTTCTGTTCTAGATCCTGTGTAGTTTCATCGGTTTCCTATTAGAGAAGATTAAAGAAACCAGGAAATAATCAGAGAAGAGAAGCTGGAACCAGAGAATTTGGACAATTTCTTCTTTAAAAATGACTCAAATCTATTAATTGATTATAAGAATAGTTGGTGATTAATGAAATAGTTGGAAACTAATTGATTAATCGACTAATAACGGCAGCTCTAGTATCAACTTTAATATAATCTGGTCAACAAAAAGCAAGATTAAATGTCTGTCTTTTAATTTTTTTTCCATAATTTTGACTTTTTTATTTGATATTTTTCTTCTTAAAATCTAAAATCATCATTTCTTTAATCTCATATTTGACTTCATATCATATATTTTACTATTTATCTCACATTTCCGACTTTCGATCTCAGATTTTTTTGTAAATCAAGAAAAAAAGTTGGAATAAGATAATTCAAGATAATTCTACTCGTATAACTAATTGAAGCAAATACAGATATTTTCTCTTGTAAATCACATGATATTAATATAAATTAATATAATTTATAATGTTTTAAATGTCTAAATCTGACAAAATGAAAAACCTCTGTCCTCAAACGTCTCTGGTTTTGGACGTCGGCAAATATTAAGTTTCCTTTTCTTTAATATTTGAACCAGAGTTTACTCTGTGACAATGTTACCAGAGTTCATGCTGTGCGCTCTTATTTTGAAGGGGAAGCGAGGGTCTTGTTGAGTCACTTCATGAATCTTAAAGCAGCTGAAGTGTCAGAATAAAACGTCTCTGAGACAATTCTCTTCTCCTGTGGATTTAAATCTTTCTCTGCACTTCGTTCCCCCGTGTCACAAAACATCACACACACACACACACACACACACACACACACACACACACACACACACAGAAACAGGATTACAGAGGGTGATGGAGAGAGTTTTATCTTCATTGTTCTGGGCTCAAGCAGGTCTGCACACTCACACACACACACACACACACACACACACACAGAAACACACACTCACTAACTCAGACACACTCAGAAACACACACACAGAAACTCTCTCTCTCTCACACACACACACACACACACACACACACACACTTCCTCAGAAACTCAGACATACTCAGAAATTTACATACTCACTCAGAAAAACACACACACACACATTTAGAACCTCACACACACTCAGAAATTTAAACACACACTTAGAAAAACACACACACACTTAGAAACTCACACACACACTCATAAACTCACACACACACACTCATAAACTCACACACACACTCAGTCACACTCAATATTATCTGCTGTGGTCAAGGCCTGGCAGCTTGACATATAGAACACACACACACACACACACACACACACACACACACACACACACATACACACACACACACACACACACACACACACACACACATTATTATTTAATGGGGAAATAATGAAATTAGAAAGAGAAGTTGACATTAAAATTCTGCTTTTTTTTGCTTTATTTTGAAGTTACTTTTATTTTGAAAACCTCCGTCTGCTGACTTCACATTTCCCTCTCCCTTTGTCCAGCAGCTGGACTCTTTAGCGGCCATTTCTGGGTCCCCGGGCCACACATTTACCACTTTACTTTAAATCCATCCTAATTTGATCCGAGCGCCATTAAAAAGTCCTGCGACGTCCTGCTGCTGGCAGCCGCTCTGACCTACATGAATCTTTAGTTTCCTCCGTGACTCTGGGCTCATTCTGGGAAATAATTAGATCCTGAGGTGTTGATGAACGAGCGGATGAGCTTTCAGAGCAGATTCACTCTGCTGCTTTGATTCTGTCACAACTCCAGACTCACGAATCAGAGCTGAAGCTTTGTTTCCTGCTGAGATTCAGATGAATTACAGTAATATTTCTTATATGTATCTAACGTTTGAAGCTTCTACGCCGACAGATTTAAATCTTAACGAGTGAAAATACCTTGTTTTTGGTGTAATTGGTCCAATATTAATGCTGTGATTCACATGAGTGAAGTTCTTCTTCTTTTTTAAATGACAGGGAAACTAGAACAGCCGCATTAATGAGTCACACACTCTGAGTTCTCACAGAGAAGCAGCAGAAAAGAGAAAAGTGGCAGCAGAACGTCTTTTATTGTTTTATCCCTCTTTGTTTTCCTGTGATAAATTAGTCCAGAAGCTAAACTGACACTAAACAACTCGTGTGTGTGTGTGTGTTCATTTCGGTCCTCATAGTGTAGGTATTTAACAGTGAGTGGACCCCACAGTTTCAGATAAACAAGAATGTGTGTGTGTGTGTGTGTGTGTTCATTTATCTAATTTGGTGTGGACATTGGCCTTTTTTGGAGTTGAAACTATGTCTATCTCATTTAGAAAGAGCAGGTCCCCAGAGTGTAGGTATCTGACAGTGGACCCCACAGTGTTGAGATAAATGATTTGTGTGTGTGTGTGTTGTTTTTGTTGCACTTGTGAGGACCAAGTATTAAGAAACAACCGTTTCGGTGAGGACATTTTTGGATATTTTGGGTGGTCCTCACAAAAATGATGCTGCAATTGACTCCTCCGTGTGTGTGTGTGTGTGTGTGTGTGTGTGTGTTCGTTTATCTAATTTGGTGGGGACATTGGCATGAACGATCTCATTTAGTATGGGTAGTCCCCAGAGTGTAGTTATCTGACAGTGGACCCCATAGTGTTGAACGATTTGTGTGTGTGTTGTTTTTGTTACACTTGTGAGGACATTTTTGGACATTTTGGGTGGTCCTCACAAAAATTATGCTCCAATTGACTCCTCTGTGGGTGTGTGTGTATGTGTGTGTATGTGCGTGTCTATCTAATTTGGTGGGGACTTTGGCATGAAATATTTTTTGGAGTCTATTTCATTTAGGATGGATAGTCCCCAGAGTGTAGGTAACTGACAGTGGACCCCATAGTGTTGAGATAAACGATTTGTGTGTGTGTGTGTGTGTGTGTGTTGTTTTTGTTACACTTGTGCGGACCAAGTATTGAGAAACAACCTTTCCTGTGAGGACATTTTGGGTGGTCCTCACAAAAATAATGCTGCAATTGACTCCTCTGTGTGTGTGTGTTCGTTTATCTGATTTTGTGGGGACATTGGCCTGAAAGATTTTTTGGAGTCTATTTCATTTAGGATGGGTAGTCCCCAGAGTGTAGGTAACTGACAGTGGACCCCATAGTGCTGAGATTAAACGATTTGTGTGTGTGTTGTTTTTGTTACACTTGTGAGGACCAAGTATTAAGAAACAACCTTTTCAGTGAGGACATTTTTGGACATTTTGGGTGGTCCTCACAAAAATTATGCTGCAATTGACTCCTCCGTGTGTGTGTGTTTGTTTATCTGATTTTGTGGGGACTTTGGCATGAACGATTTTTTGGAGTCTATCTCATTTAGAAAGAGCGGTCCCCAGAGTGTAGGTATCTGACAGTGGACCCCGCAGTGTTGAGATAAACGATTTGTGTGTGTTTGTGTTGTTTTTGTTACACTTGTGAGGACCAAGTATTAAGAATCAACCTTTATCTGATTTTGTGGGGACATTAGCCTGAAAGATTTTTTGGAGTCTATCTCATTTAGAAAGAGCAGTCCCCAGAGTGTAGGTAACTGACAGTGGACCCCACAGTGTTGAGATAAATGATTTGTGTGTGTGTGTTGTTTTTGTTACACTTGTGAGGACTGAGTATTAAGAAACAACCTTTTCTGTGAGGACATTTTTGGTTGTGAGGACATTTTGGGTGGTCCTCACAAAAATAATGCTGTAATTGACTTCTGAGTGTGTGCCTAAATGATTTTTTGGTGTTGAAACTGTGTCCACCTCATATAGAATGGGTGGTCCCCACAGTGTAGGCGTTTGACAGTGGACCCCACAGTGTCAGATAAACGAGTGCGTGTGTGTGTGTGTGACTCTGAGCTAAAGAGCCAAACTGATCCTTCTGCTCCGACAAAAGAAAGATATAAGATACGGGATCAGCAGCTTTTCATCAGGCCGGAGTCGATGCCAGGACGTTGATGTGATTGGTCGCGCTGGCACAGGAAGTGGCAGCGGGTAGTTGTGAGGTCACTAATGAAGCCCTCTCCGCAGATTACCGTGAGTGCTGCGTTTCCTGCGGCTTGTTGAACATCACACATTCTGCTTAGTCGCCGTTTCTCGGGGCAAATGCTAAAGCGGCTCGGCAGCGGTTTCATCTGATTAAACGCGCGTATCACAGCGAGCGAGACGGAAACCATGACTCAGCGTTTTGATGAAAATCAGTGTTGGACGTGATGCCAACGATCGATTTGTTGTTTTACAGCTGATTTTGCTGGATAAATGATTTCCTGACGCATTTAATTTCTTTATTAGAGCTTCGGATCTGTAAATAGTGAGTGTTCAGGTTAAATGGGGTCAGTATTGAATGTGTGTGTGTGTGTGTGTGCTTGTATGTGTGTGTGTGTGTGTGTGTGTGTGTGTAAAACGAATATCATTCATGCTTTTTTGTTTTAAAAAAAAACTGTTACTCAGCAAAAAATGAGTGGAAATATCTTGTTTTTGGTAATTTAGTCCAAATATTGAGTAGAATTATCTGAAAATTTTATATTATATATATAATATTTCATATATTTGTGTTTCACTTTTTAATTTCTTAAATTAATTTTTTAAAATCCAATATCATAATTGTCTTTTTATCTCATATCGTTGACTTTTATTGTTTTTTTTTTACTTTTTTTATCTATTTTTGATTCTTTTGATTCATATTTTTGTCTTTTAATTATCGTGTTTTTATCACATATTTTTGACTATTTTTATTGTGAATTTTTATCGTGTTAACTCATTTTCTTTTACTTGCGATCACAGATTTTATTATATTACCAATTAATTAATGCATAATTCAATATAAATTGATCCTGACACACTGCAGATAGTTTTGCTTATTTCTATTTTTTCTTATTTTGGTCAATTCTGTCTTGTTTTAAGTATTTTTTGTCTGTAATAAAATGCAATTTTAGCCTTTTTTTTTCCAATATTCTAACTATATTTGGTCCGTAACAGCAACATAAACTGATTCTCACTCTTCTGTAGTCACCTCACATTATTTTAATGCCAGATTTAAGTACAATAATGTAAAGATATTCCACATATATTATCATTTAGAGCAGACAAATTGAAAAATAAGCCTGGGTTAATAATAAAAACAGTATTATGCCAAACTGTCATATCCAACACTTTAATAAAAACAGCAGCAGGCTCCTTTAAATGCCTACAAGCCACCAGCAGCTATAACACATTTACATGTTATACATCATGCATGAACCTGAATCTAAACTCCGCTTCCTCTTGTATCATCGGACCAACCAGGATGGACCAGATGGATCCTGCAGGTGAAGTAACACGGTTTGTGAATATGAGCCTTTAATCTTTCATGAATCAGCCTCAATAATACATCAACACTCCAAAAAACCAAACCCACATGCACCTGAATGCACCACGGCGGAAATTCCTCCTGTGTTATCAGGTGGCGCTAGGCTTGTAGTCAAGATACGAGACCAAGACCGGAGGGTATCAAGGCCAAGGCCGAGACGGACCATATCAGGACCAGTTGAATTCAAGACTGAGACCAAGATTGAGACCAAAAACCAAAAAAACACCACCTTATCTTCATATCTTGCATAAGTTGGAGCTGCTTAAGATAAATGTTAGATTATATTTTGTCAAATACAGACATAGCAGGACCGAGAGACCTGAGAGACAAGACCAAGGTCAAAGACTGTCAAGACCAAGACCAAGGTCAAAGACTGTCAAGACCAAGGTCAAAGACTGTCAAGACCAAGACCAAGGTCAAAGACTGTCAAGACCAAGGTCAAAGACTGTCAAGACCAAGACCAAGGTCAAAGACTGTCAAGACCAAGGTCAAAGACTGCGAGACAAAGACAGGACTGAGACCAAAGGCTGTCAAGACCAAGACAGGACTGAGACCAAGACAGGACCAAGACCAAAGACTGTCAAAACCGAGACAAGACCAAGACCAAAGGCTGTCGAGACCAAGACGGGACCGAGACCAAGACAGGACCAAGACCAAAGACTGTCAAGACCAAGACAAGACCAAGGTCAAAGACTGCCGAGACAAAGAGAAGACCAAGACCAAAGGCTGTTGAGACCAAGACAGGACCAAGACCAAAGACTGTCCAAACCAAGACGAGACCAAGACCAAAGACTGCAGAGACAAAGAGAAGACCAAGACCAAATGCTGTCAAGACCAAGACAGGACCAAGACCAAAGACTGTCAAAACCAAGACGAGACCAAGACCAAAGGCTGTCGAGACCAAGACAGTACTAAGACCAAAGACTGTTAATGCCAAGACAAGACCAAGGTCAAAGACTGCAGAGACAAAGAAGACCAAGACCAAAGACTGTCGAGACCAAGACGGGACCGAGACCAAGACAAGATCAAGACCAAAGACTGTTGAGACCAAGACAGGACCAAGACCCTAAAAAATTGGTCTCGAGACTGGTCTCATGACCAAGACCAGTCTCAAGACTACAAGACGTTGTGTTGCTGAGGTGGAGGAATGTAAATGTGTCTGAGGTCAGTGATGAAATAAAAAAGACACTTTAATAAAATACTTTTTTTAAAGTAAACCAGCAGGATCCTTTAAATCCTACAAACCATCAGCAGCTATAATATATTCACTAATGCATCATGCATGAACCTGAACCTGGTTTCAGCTTTTCTACCGTATAATCAAAACCAAGCAAGACGTTGTGAATGAAAATATTAAAGCTGCAGGCAGTTTCAGTTTAGATCTCCATATTAACAACAACAGAAAATAAACAGAGAACTCTCCGTTGTTTAACCGCTCCGAAGGCGCCGGAGCGTTTTGAACGCACCCCCGTTCATTACTGCTTCAACAAGGCTTTTTTGATTAGTTCGAGTTGCGCTTTGTTCCCAGAAAGAAGAGCCTCGCTAACTCGGAGGCAGCGGGGGAACATCTAATGAGCACATTTGCACAGCTTAATGGGATTCTCCTGTTATTCCTGTTCATGTGTGTTTGGGGGGGGGAAACCCTCGGTGCTCCTGCGGGCGTGTTACCGAGATGTGAAGCGTCGTGGATTCCCCAGGATGGAACCAACCGCTGTGAAGACAACCGTTTATTTCCTTTGAATATTTCCGCTGCTCTTTGTCCAGAAGTAATCGAGTACTTCAACTAAAAGGCTACAGGACTGAGCCGTTGGACGAGAGAACTCAGTTCTTTAATAGAATTGACCCAGTAAATGTATTTCCCATTCCTAGGAAGCTGTGTTGAGACATTAAAAGCTCAATAACGCTTTGAAAAATAGACCTGGGACTTCTTATTTTTTACTTTTCCTGCTATAAATGATAATTAATCTGGAAAATCTCTGCAGCCACAAGGGTTATTGCAGACTACAGAAGTGTCGGACTCAATTTCTGTATTTACGAGGCAAATATAGTTAGAATATTGGAAAAAAAAAACTAACAAGACCAAACTGATCTAAATCAAAAGAAAAGAAAATGAGTTAAATTGTGTTTGTTGTTTTTTGGGGCAGTTTTTAAGAGAAAAATGGCAAAACCACAAAAAAAAATGCGAATTTTGGGTCTAAAGCTCCTGAAAAGATGCTGAACAAACTCTTGTAAAGGATCTAAGAGCAAAACGCAGCATTAAAATGGAGAAAATCTGACAAAACAACATGATTCTACTGTACCATGGTATCATTTTGATGACTGAGACACATTATTATAGTAGATGATAAGTATTAAGACGTGTTGTTACGGCAAAAGGTTCATTTCTCTAACCTATAACTTCAGACTATAAATGGTGCCCAATTGACAAACACAAGAGGTTATTCATAAGTTGAACTGTTCATAAGTCGTTATATATTCAATTTCAATCTATAATTGACAGTTGAGGTCATTTAAATGCAATAAAAACAAGATATAAACATGATCCTGCATCACTGTACTGTAACTTACCCTTAGAGCAAAGTCCTTTTCCTTGTAAATTGTTCAGATTTTTGACCGATTCATACCGTAGGCATTAGCCATCTTTTCAACACTTTTCAACTTTTTATGAATGGCAACCTTCGTTTCCATGGAAACTAGCCTTCGCTTTATCAGCCATGATTAAAAAAAAAAGACTAAAATAGATCAACTTGAATGAAAATGGTAAAGAATCCAAGGGTACGAAGCCTGAGACGCATGCGACAACGAACTGGTCGAGATGAGAGAGCTGAGTGTTGGAGACGTGCGTAACTTCGCAAAAGTTCTGTCGTACTCAAAATCCTCCACCACATCCACGATTAGCACCTCTGGATTTATGTATTTGTCGTTTAAAACTCCAAATTCAAGCGTCGGTTGTTTCTGTTTCAGGCCAAACAGTCAGGACGCCTCAAGACTCCAGCTACAGATTAATGCGGCTCATATGAGAGGGATTGGAGTTGAAAACGGCATTCAGCAAAGGTGAGAACCTTTTCTTGTTTTAAGGTCGTGTTTGGCTCATTTTTTCCTCGGAATTGTAAAAACTGTAGTGAAACACAAAGTCAGAGCTGCTGCTGCTGTTAGATGAGTCATGGAGGCACACACACACACACACACACACACACATATGCAAATATACAGTATGAACGATACACTCACATGTTCACACACACTCAGATTCCCTAATTATCCCCCTGCAGCAGATGCTCCGGTTCCTTTCTGTTCCTCCATCTTTTTTTATTTTCACTTCTGTCTGGACACACACACACACACACACACACACACACACACACACACACACTTGGCCACCATTAAAATGAACTCACCAGAGGGCTTTAGACATGATGATTTCAGCCTGAGCAGCAATTATAATAATTTAGAATGGAGGTCCTGTACCTGTGTTAAATAAAAATAAATACTGTGAATATTGGGTGATTAATCACAATATAACTCTTTGACTACCACGATTTAATGTAAAATATAAAGCAATCTACTGTAATTACTGTATTATTGAGGTTTTACAGTTCGCTATATGACCTACAGGGGACGTTTGGGAGGTTTTGGAAATTTTCCAGGTCCCCGGTTGGTCAAGAGATAAATCGGATGTAAAGTCTTCCCTGATTTAAGCGTCTAAAGCCACAGAAATGAACAAATGTCTGGTCAGATTTTCACAGTTTTGCTTTGTTCTGCACCGTGTGAAGCTGCTTTTCTTTTTGCCGCAGTGTCAAGTTTCCGTCATGAATCCCCCAAAAAAATAGTTTAACTTCCAGTGGGAAAAAAAAACAACTTGTTTTGTTGAGTAACTGCAAACTTGACCCAATAACTTTAAATCTTGTTCAACAGGAAAAGTTGTATTTCTGTTTTTTTGGATTCATGTGAAGTTTGGTTCTATTTTCCTCAGTGTGATGATGACATGATGTTATATAATGTATAAAACATTATTTAATATATAAAACTTCACTGGCAGATGGTTTAAAAGTCCGGTTTGTAAATATGAGCTGAAACATGGGACATATTTTATTTATAGAATAGATTTTTTAGATTTTATAATTTATTCTCCAGATCAGACGTATCAGAGGAAACAAGTTTATTTATATATATATATTGTCTCAGAAGGACATTTAATGAATGAATTAATTCCAGCTTCTCAGGAAGAGTGTTTTACTGTCAATTAATGAAATCTGCATGTTAAACCTGAGACAGTTGAACCTTAAATTACTACTAAACTAAACCCAAATCTGTTAAACCTGAATCTGTTAAACCTGAGACTATTAAACCTGAAACTATTGAACTTGAATCTGTTAAACCTGAAACAACTAAACCTGAAACTATTAAACCTGAATCTGTTAAACCTGAATCTGTTAAACCTGAAACTATTGAACCTGAAACTATTGAACCTGAAATTGATAAACCTGAAACTATTAAACCTGAATCTGTTAAACCTGAAACAACTAAACCTGAAACTATTAAATTTGAAATTGATAAACCTGAATCTGTTAAACCTGTATCTGTTAAACCTGAAACTGTTAAACCTGAATCCGTTAAACCTGAAGCTATTGAACCTGAAACTATTAAACCTGAAATTGATAAACCTGAAACTATTAAACCTGAATCTGTTAAACCTGAAACTATTAAACCTGAATCTGTTAAACCTGAAACTATTGAACCTGAAACTGTTAAACATGAATCCGTTAAACCTGAAGCTATTGAACCTGAAACTATTGAACTTGAAACTAATAAACTTGAAACTATTACATCTGCAATACTTAAACCTGAATCTATTAAACCTGACACTGTTAAACCTGAAACTATTGAACCTGAATCTGTTAAACCTGAATCTGTTAAACCTGAAGCTATTGAACCTGAAACTATTAAACTTGAAACTATTAAACCTAAATCTGTTAAACCTGAAATTATTGAACTTGAAACTAATAAACTTGAAACTATTACATACTTAAACCTGAATCTATTAAACCTGAAACGATTAAACCTAAAACTATTAAACCTGAATCTGTTAAACCTAAAACTATTAAACCTGAATCTATTAAACCTGTATCTGTTAAACCTAAAACTATTAAACCTAAAACTATTAAACCTGAAACTATTAAACCTGAATCTATTAAACCTGAAACTGTTAAACCTAAAACTATTAAACCTGAATCTGTTAAACCTAAAACTATTAAACCTAAAACTATTAAACCTGAAACTGTTAAACCTAAAACTATTAAACCTGAATCTGTTAAACCTAAAACTAAAGGCTCAGACTGAGTCTCAGCTTGTTTTTAATGAGACGTTGAACCCACTTGTTTAAAACCTCTCAGGTGAAGTTGGGTCCTGATACTGTGGCTCCAGCTGTGCTTTGATGCCCGGGTCCTCATATTGATTGAAAAACACTCTCACACACACACACACACACACACACACACACACCGTGTGTGTTGTGTCAGGGAGCAGGAGGGGAAACTAATGAGTGTTTGTCCCCCAGGTGCTGGAGAGTTTTCCTCTTCCTTCCTGTTTTATCTCTCGTCCTCCTGCTCCGACTCTTCTCAGCGGAGCGTGAAGGTCGAGTCTCCTCTTTCTTTTTCCTGCAAAGATCAACCTTCACGGTTTCTTTTGATCGCGGAACCACGATCAATTTGTTTTTGCCGGCCGCAGCGAAGACACAACGTTTAATCGCTTCTTCGCCGTCGCCGAAGGACAAAACTCCGCGTGTTTTTCTGCAGGATCCGACATAACGAACCAGGAATTAGCTACTGCCACGTAAAACCTTACAAGTCTTGGTATTAAACTGGCAAATACTGTGGTTTTAGCTGCCTTCACTGTATTTGGTGATTAATTGTACATTGCATTGCTGAAACCGCTAGTTTTCTTGTTAAATCATCACTTTTTACAGTGTAGTTTTCTACTTGTGGTTTTTCCGGCAGCAAAGAAAACTTTTTTTCTGAATGTGATTCATATTCAAACAGCAGAACTTTGATGTGTTTCCTGTCTCTCTCCTTGGTTTTGTCCATATGGCTCCGAAGCTGCAGCCTCTCACTCATAAAGCGGCTAATTAATCATCGGCTCAGACACTTCACTCCTCTCCAGTCCTCAGATTAATTAGCTTCACAGCTCTTCAGATCCACATCTTCCAACTATTGTGCCTGTTTCCTTCAAGAGCAGCGAATCGTGCGGAGCCTCGTTATAATAGCAGCAGAAACTCGTTATAATAGCAGCAGAAACTCGTTATAATAGTAGCAGAAACTCGTTATAATAGTGGCAGAAACTCGTTATAATAGAGGCAGAAACTCGTTATAATAGCGGCAGAAACTCGTTATAATAGCGGCAGAAACTCGTTATAATAGCGGCAGAAACTCGTTATAATAGCGGCAGAAACTCGTTATAATAGCGGCAGAAACTCGTTATAACAGCGGCAGAAACTCGTTATAATAGTGGCAGAAACTCGTTATAATAGTAGCAGAAACTCGTTATAACAGCGGCAGAAACTCGTTATAACAGCGGTAGAAACTCGTTATAATAGTGGCAGAGACTCGTTATAATAGTGGCAGAGACTCGTTATAACAGCGGCAGAGACTCGTTATAACAGCGGCAGAGACTCGTTATAACAGCGGCAGAGACTCGTTATAATAGCGGCAGAGACTCGTTATAACAGCGGCAGAGACTCGTTATAATAGCGGCAGAAACTTGTTATAACAGCGGCAGAAACTCGTTATAATAGCGGTAGAAACTCGTTATAATAGTAGCAGAAACTCGTTATAATAGTAGCAGAAACTCGTTATAATAGTGGCAGAAACTCGTTATAACAGCGGCAGAAACTCGTTATAACAGCGGCAGAAACTCGTTATAACAGCGGCAGAAACTCGTTATAACAGCGGCAGAAACTCGTTATAATAGAGGCAGAAACTCGTTATAATAGCGGTAGAAACTCGTTATAATAGCGGCAGAAACTCGTTATAACAGCGGTAGAAACTCGTTATAATAGAGGCAGAAACTCGTTATAATAGCGGTAGAAACTCTTTATAATAGCGTCAGAAACTCGTTATAACAGCGGCAGAGACTCGTTATAACAGCGGCAGAGACTCGTTATAACAGCGGCAGAGACTCGTTATAACAGCGGCAGAGACTCGTTATAATAGCGGCAGAGACTCGTTATAACAGCGGCAGAAACTCGTTATAACAGCGGCAGAGACTCGTTATAACAGCGGCAGAGACTCGTTATAATAGCGGCAGAAACTCGAGGAGGACGAGGAGTAAAAGGAAGAGGAGGAGCAGCAGGAGCAGCAGCAGGAGGAGGAGTCCTCCGGTTGATGAGGGATAAACTTCTCTCCTCATTAGTATTAATCTTCAGATGGATCTCCTCCTGTAGACGTCTGATCGATGGAAACAGCTTCTACCAATAGATCAATACCCCCCTGTTAAATATCACACACACAGTCAAACACCTACACTCTGGGGACCAGCCTTTCTAAACCAGACAGTTTTAACTCCAAAAATCTTTCTGGCCAACGTGATAGATAAACACAGATGAGGAGCAGGAGGAGGTGCAGGAGGAGGTGCAGCAGGAGGAAGTGCAGGAGGAGGTGCAGCAGGAGGTGCAGCAGGAGGAGGTGCAGCAGGAGGTGCAGCAGGAGGAGGTGCAGCAGGAGGTGCAGCAGGAGGTGCAGCAGGAGGTGCAGCAGGAGGTGCAGCAGGAGGAGGTGCAGCAGGAGGTGCAGCAGCAGGAGGTGCAGCAGCAGGTGCAGCAGGAGGTGCAGCAGCAGGTGCAGCAGGAGGTGCAGCAGGAGGAGGTGCAGCAGCAGGAGGAGGTGCAGCAGGAGGTGCAGCAGCAGGAGGTGCAGCAGGAGGAGCAGCAGCAGGAGGAGGTGCAGCAGGAGGTGCAGCAGCAGGTGCAGCAGGAGGTGCAGCAGGAGGTGCAGCAGGAGCAGCAGCAGGATCAGTTTCAGGCTGGTGTGTCAGTAGAATCCTTCCAAGGTGACGTTTAGTTTCCAGTGATATGAAGTGAATGTAGATGAGGAGCAGGAGGAGGTGCAGCAGGAGGAGGTGCAGCAGCAGGAGGAGGTGCAGCAGCAGGAGGAGGTGCAGCAGGAGGTGCAGCAGGAGCAGCAGCAGGATCAGTTTCAGGCTGGTGTGTCAGTAGAATCCTTCCAAGGTGACGTTTAGTTTCCAGTGATATGAAGTGAATAGTTCAGATTCTGGAGAAAAGTGATGATGTCACTTTGATTCTGCTGCTGCATCACTGACACAATCAGAGACAAGGTCACAAACACTGGGTGTCCTCCTCCTACTCCTCCTCCTACTCCTCCTACTCTACTCCTCCTCTACTCCTCCTCCTACTCCTCCTCCTACTCCTCCTCCTCTACTCCTCCTCCTCCTCCTCCTCCTACTCCTCCTACTCCTCCTCCTCCTACTCCTCCTCCTCTCCTCCTCTCCTCCTCTCCTCCTCCTCCTCCTCCTCTACCCTACTCCTCTACTCCTCCTCTCCTCCTCCTCTCCTCCTCCTCCTCTCCTCCTCCTCTCCTCCTCCACCCTACTCCTCCTCTACCCTCCTCCTCCTCTACCCTACTCCTCCTCCTCTCCTCCTCCTCTCCTCCTCTACCCTACTCCTCCTCTCCTCCTCTCTCCTTTTTGGACATGACTCCTTTTTAAATTTGAAAACAGCAGCTGGACCTGAACAAAACCACAGAAATGATACAAGAAAACAAAGAAAACATTCATGTCCCTGCACCTCCTTCTCCTGCACCTCCTTATCCACCTGCACCTCCTTCTCCTGCTGCAACTCCTGCAACTCCTTCACTTCCTGCACCTCCTTCACCTCTTTCTCTTGCTTCTCTTCCTCTTACCTCCTGCACCTTCTTCACTTCCTGCACCTCCTTCTCCTCCTTTACCACCTCATCTCCCTCCTCCTCCTGCACCTCCTTCTCCTCCTTCTCCTCTTTCACCTCCTTCACCTTCTTCACCTCCATTACCTCCTTCTCCTCCTGTAACTCCTTCACCTCCTTCTCCTCCTGCAACTCCTCAACTTCCTTCACCTCCTTCACCTCTTTCACCTCCTTCACCTCCTGCACCTTCTTCACCTCTTTCTCTTGCTTCTCTTCCTCTTACCTCCTGCACCTTCTTCACTTCCTGCACCTCCTTCTCCTCCTTCACCTCCTGCACCCCCTTCACCTCTTTCACCTCCTTCACCTCTTTCTCTTGCTTCTCTTCCTCTTACCTCCTGCACCTTCTTCACTTCCTGCACCTCCTTCTCCTCGTTTACCACCTCCTCTCCCTCCTCCTCCTCCTTTCACCTCCTCCTCCTGCACCTCCTCCTCCTCCTGTTGTACAGACTCAGTAGCAGCAGTTGTTTGACAGTGAAGGAGAACATCATCATCAGTGATGGACGCCTCAGAAAACTGAACCACTTCATTACTCAGTGTGATACAGTGTGTGTGTGTGTGTGTGTGTGTGTGTGTGTGTGTGTGTGTGTGTGTGTGTGTGTGTGTGTGTGTGTGTGTGTGTGTGTGTGTGTGCGTGTGTGTGTGTGTGTCTGTATTAATGCATGTGTGTAAATTAGACGTATTAATTATTATGTTTAATGTGAGTGAGTTGATTAATGGAGATGAAGCTGCAGCAGGATTTCAGGAGAGCAGAGAGATCACATGGGGGAGGGGGAGGGGTCTCGGTGGAGGGAGACCTCCAGGAGACCAATTAGAGACTGAGATGTAGGGCGGAGTGATGGATGGTGGGAGGAAAAGAGGACTGGGAGGAAAAAGGGGGATGAAGAGAGAGATATTGAAGAGAAAGCTGAGGGCGGCGGGAAGAATACGTGTTGATGAAGGACGGGAGTCAGTTGAGGAGGAGAAATGGGAGCAAAGGTCAAAGAGATTCAGTCTGAAAGAGCAAGAGCTGTAGAAACTGAACGGCAGCCAATGAGGAGCAGGGAAACGGGTCACATGAGCAGGAGGGAAGGAAGGAGGAGTGAATCAGAGGGTTTATAGAGTCATGGTTGAACAGAGGTTATGAGTGTGTTTCCATCAGTGGAGACATGAGAACACGCTGGTGTTTCTGTCTCTCTGCCTGATTCGTCTGCAGGAAAACACTCAAAGTTCAGCAGAAGACAGAAAACTGGAGGAAAAATGGTCTGACCTTCAGAAAAAAACTGCCTGATCTTTAGAAAAACAGCCTGATCTTTAGAAAAAAACAGCCTGATCTTTAGAAAAAAACAGCCTGATCTTTAGAAAAAAACTGCCTGATCTTTAGAAAAAAACTGCCTGATCTTTAGAAAACTGTCTGACTTTTAAAAGAAACGGCCTGACCTTCAATAAACAGCTTGATCTTCAGGGGAAAAAAAACAGTTTGACCTTCAGAAAAAACAGTTTGACCTTCAGAAAAACAGTTTGACCTTCAGGAAAAACAGTCTGATCGTTAGAAAAACAGTTTGACCTTCAGAAAAAACAGTTTGACCTTCAGGAAAAACAGTCTGATCTTTAGAAAAACAGTTTGACCTTCAGAAAAAACAGTTTGACCTTCAGGAAAAACAGTTTGACCTTCAGAAAAAACAGTTTGACCTTCAGAAAAACAGTTTGACTTTCAGAAAAAAAACTGTTTGACCTTCAGAAAAAAAACAGTTTGACCTTCAGGAAAAAACAGTTTGACCTTCAGAAAAAAAACAGTTTGACCTTCAGGAAAAACAGTTTGACCTTCAGAAAAACAGTTTGACCTTCAGAAAAAAAACAGTTTGACCTTCAGAAAAAACAGTTTGACCTTCAGAAAAACAGTTTGACCTTCGTAAAAAACAGTTTGACCTTCAGGAAAAACAGTTTGACCTTCAGAAAAACAGTTTGACCTTCAGGAAAAACAGTTTGACCTTCAGAAAACTGTCTGACCCTCAAAGAAACAGCCTGACCTTCAGAAAAAACAGTTTGACCTTCAGGAAAAACAGTTTGACCTTCAGAAAAACAGTTTGACTTTCAGAAAAAAAACTGTTTGACCTTCAGAAAAAAAACAGTTTGACCTTCAGGAAAAAACAGTTTGACCTTCAGAAAACTGTCTGACCCTCAAACAAACAGCTTGACCTTCAGAAAAAAACAGTTTGACCTTCAGAAAAAAAACAGTTTGACCTTCAGAAAAACAGTTTGACCTTCAAAAAAACAGTCTGACCTTCAGGAAAAAAAACTGTTTGACCATCAGAAAACTGTCTGACCCTCAAAGAAACAGACCTGAAAAAGTTTGACCTTCAAGGAAAAACAATGTCTAACCTTTGAGACAGTCTATAACCTTCAGAAAACTGTCTGACCTTTAAAAAACAGCCTGACCTTCAGAATAAAATGCTCTGACCTTCAGTGAAACAGCCCGACCTCAATGTTCGACTAATTAAATACAAGATATTTCCCCTTGTTCAGATTTAGTGTTTTTGTAGTGATGTGAAATACAATGAGGCAGCAAACACTTTATCAATGGAATGAACTGATTTTTCTGTTTTTTTCCGGCTGCTGATCATCCCAAAAATACGTGATCCTCACAAATATGATGAAACCTGGAAACACATGGCAGCTGTTTACAGCACAATTAAAGAGACAAGAAAAGGATTTAACCTTGGCGCTTGTATTTGAGGCTTTACACACACACACACACACACACACACACACACACAATAACAATGCAGCTTCATAAACACCTTTAAGTCAAAGAGCTCTTTTATCCTTGTGGCATGTTTGGCAGGAGAAAAGCTTTCTTTGTACAAAACACACACACACACACACACACACTTGCTGTTGATTACATTATCAGTGAGTGAAGGACTTCAGCTCCTGAAGTGAAGGTTGTGTAATGTGAGCTCCGTGTCACCTGGATTTTGTGTCTAACTCTTAGTGTTTCTGGCTGTTGCATCATTCGCTGCTGCAGCAGATTCCTCCTTTTTTTTTAAGCAGAACTCAGGTTTTATTCTGCAGCTTTGACCTTCGTTCGGTTTCACATTCATTGACGTGATAATAATAATGAAATAAACCGTCTTTCCTGGAAGAAACCCAACATAGCGCGTTGTGTAGATTTATGCCGACATGTGTACACTAAAATATTTGATGCCATCTGTGTCATGTCCCTAAAGTCTTTATCATAATGTTTAATCACCATTAAAGTGATTGAGCTGTGACAGATGCAGCTTCCGGCCTCAACGTTCCATTTGTCTTTCTGTGATTATCTAGTTTGGGCCCGTGAGGTTTAATCAGCGGCTCGTGTTTGTGTGAGCGGATCAACGCGACGTGTTATGGATGCCAACCTTAACCGGCTTATCTCTGACTTTACAACCGCGTCAAATATGCACAGCGGGGGATTCACGGCAACCCGAGGTTCCGCAGACATTTAAAATTCTAGTTCAGTTGTGTGACCCTCACTTTGAAAAACTTTGCTTCGCCACCAGCAAAAACTGACAATCATCTTATAATAATATAGTTTTTGGTTAAATCTTCGAACAAACAGGACTTGATGCTTCACGGCAGAGTAACATCAGTATAATGTCAGGGTAATGTCAGCATAACAGAGTAAGAGAGTTAGGCTAATGTCAGTATGTTATTGTTACTTTAGTGTAACGCCAGAGTAACATTAGCCTAATGTCAATAATGTCAGGGTAACATTAGCATAATGTCAGAGTAACGTCATAGTAACGTCAAAGTAACATTAGCATAACGTCAGAGTAACATTAGCGTAACATTAGCATAATGTCAGAGTAACGTCAGAGTAACATTAGCATAATGTCAGAGTAACATTAGTGTAACATTAGCATAACGTCAGAGTAACATTAGCGTAACATCAGCATAATGTCAGAGTAACGTCAGAGTAACATTAGCATAACATTAGAGTAACATTAGCGTAACATTAACGTAATGTCAGAGTAACATTAGCATAATGTCAGAGTAACATTAGCATAACGTCAGAGTAACGTCAAAGTAACATAAGCGTAACGTCAAAGTAACATTAGCATAATGTCAGAGTAACATTAGTGTAACATTATCATAACGTCAGAGTAACATTAGCGTAACATCAGCATAATGTCAGAGTAACGTCAGAGTAACATTAGCATAATGTCAGAGTAACATTAGTGTAACATTAGCATAACGTCAGAGTAACATTAGCGTAACATCAGCATAATGTCAGAGTAACGTCAGAGTAACATTAGCATAACGTCAGAGTAACATTAGCATAACATTAACGTAACGTCAGAGTAACATTAGCATAATGTCAGAGTAACATTAGCATAACGTCAGCGTAACGTCAAAGTAACATTAGCATAACGTCAGAGTAACGTCAAAGTAACATTAGCATAACGTCAGAGTAACATCACAGTAACGTCAGAGTAATGTCACAGTAACATGACAGGGGTTCTATCCATCAACCAATCACAGAGCAGATGGACGGCTTCAGAAGTTAAACAGGAAAGACACAAATCAACCAGTGGATTTTCAAAATAAAACACTATGTGCAGCCTTCTGGCCACTGACCAACAAAAGATGAACAAAATAAAACAAATCAACAACAATTAAACATCAGACGATGTTACAGAGATCATCATGGGATCCAGTGGTGTTCAAAACCCTTGAGACATATTAATAAAGTTTATTTAAAACCAAACCACACTGAGCCAAATATAACACATTTTCTGTCCGAGCGACGTGATTGGTCGATGACGTGTTCCAGCTACGCTCGTAGCTTGGTTTTCCATCCTGGAATGTAAATACACACCAGATGGTGTCCGGTCATGGCTTAGGTACGTGTGTGTGTGTGTGTGTGTGTGTGTGTGTGTGTGTGTGTGTGTGTGTGTGTGTGTGTGTGTGTGTGTGTGTGTGTGTGTGTGTGTGTGTGTGTGTGTGTGTGTGTGTGTGTGTGTGTGTGTGATCAAGTCTTACTCAATGGGGAGAATCTGATTGGTCGAACACATGGCCATGATAATACCCACAGTCTTTTTATTGGCCGCTCGTCTAATCAGGAGCTTGTTAATTGACTTTTGTTCCATTTTGAAGCTGTTTTTCAGTGTAAACTCTTAATAAAAGTCACAAACTGTTGGTTAAAAGCCGTGAAGACGTTTAGCTGTTAGCTTCGACTGAGGCTGTTTCTGCCTCCTGCTCATTCACCAGCTCACACTTCACAGCTTAAAGTGTCAGAGGTGGTTTTATCACAGCGAGTCTTTCATTCACTCCACAAATCCTCTTGTCCTTTGGCTGTTTTCCCCCTCGCAGAGCTGCACAAAGTAGTAATAGCATCATTTCTGCAGCTAACTGTGAAAAAACACATGCCAATACCTCAGATGCTGGATCATGGCTGATAATGTGTATAATGGGGGTCACATCTATGATAAAGTCTAATATCTTTATTAGGGAAGTCTGATTTTATGTTCCCCACATGTATTAGTTTATCATAGAAGAATAAAACCTTCTCATTCTGGCTCCCAGGAAGGCACGTGAGCATATGTCTGATTCCTAGAGGGCACTTTAGCAAGTGTTTTGGCTCAGAGAGGGCATTTTAACCCACTATTTGGCTCCTTGAGGGTACCTTAGCACCAGTTTTGGCTCCTAGTTGGCATTTAAACATGCGTTTTGACTCCCAAGTGGCCACTTTAGCATGTGCTTTGGCTTCTAGAGGGCACTTAAGTGTGCATTTTGGCTCCCGTGATGATACTTTAGCACATGTTTTGGCTCCTAGATGGCATTTAAACATGCGTTTTGGCTCCCAAGTGGGCACTTTAGCACATGTTTTGGCTCCTTGAGGGTATTTTAGCACATGTTTTGACTCCTAGAGGGCACTTTAGCAAGTGTTTTGACTCCCAAGAAGGCACTTTAGCATGTGCTTTGGCTCCTAGAGGGCACTTAAGTGTGCGTTTTGGCTCCCATGAGGACACTTTAGCACATGTTTTGGCTCCTTGAGGGTATTTTAGCACATGTTTTGGCTCCTAGAGGGCACTTAAGCATGTATTTTGGCTCCCATGATGATACTTTAGCACATGTTTTGGCTCCTAGATGGCATTTAAACATGCGTTTTGGCTCCCAAGTGGGCACTTTAGCACATGTTTTGGCTCCTTGAGGGTATTTTAGCACATGTTTTGACTCCTAGAGGGCACTTTAGCAAGTGTTTTGACTCCCAAGTGGCCACTTTAGCATGTGCTTTGGCTCCTAGAGGGCACTTAAGCGTGTTTTGGCTCCCATGAGGACACTTTAGCACATGTTTTCGCTCCTTGAGGGTATTTTAGCACATGTTTTGACTCCTAGAGGGCACTTTAGCAAGTGTTTTGACTCCCAAGTGGCCACTTTAGCATGTGCTTTGGCTCCTAGAGGGCACTTAAGCGTGTTTTGGCTCCCATGAGGACACTTTAGCACATGTTTTCGCTCCTTGAGGGTATTTTAGCACATGTTTTGACTCCTAGAGGGCACTTTAGCATGTTCTTTGGCTCCTAGAGGGCACAAGTGTGCGTTTTGGCTCCCATGAGGACTTTAGCACGTTTTGTCTTCCAGAGAGCATTTTAGCATATTTTGGCTCCCAAGAAGGCACTTTAGCACACATTTTGGCTCCTAGAGGGCACTTAAGCATCCATTTGGCTCCCATGATGATACTTTAGCACATGTTTTGGCTCCTAGAGGGCACTTTAGCAAGTATTTTGGCTCAGAGAGGGCATTTTACTACGTTTTGGCTCCTTGAGGGTACTTTAGTACATGTTTTAGCTCCTAGAGGGCATTTAAGCGTGCGTTTTGGCTCCCATGAGGACACTTTAGCACGTTTTGCATGTTTTGGCTCCCAAGAAGGCACTTTAGCACACATTTTGGCTCCTAGAGGGCACTTAAGCATGCATTTCAGTCCCAAGAGGGCACTTTAGCCTACATATTTAGTCTCTCTCTTTCTTTCTTCTCAGGTTTTATTTCGCAGCCTCCTGTGTTCCCAGGATAATCATCTGTCTTTCAGCTGATTTATGGAACAATGTTCTCTTCTCTATTGCATCTCCGAGCAAACAGGCTGCAGCATGTTATCTGTCCAGAACGATTCTTACCACACACACACACACACACACACACACACACAAACACACACACTTTCTATTTCATATTCCTTCCTCCTCGCCTCTCTGACAGTCCTTCACAGCAGTGGACAACAGAGACCTTTAGTTACCACATTACTCACTAACTCCCCTCTCTGACACACACACACACACACACATGTTCACGGCCTTCATAACGCCCCTCACAACAACCTGCCGTTAATTGCCTTTGTCAGCCGGTCCTCTCTGATTCCTGCTGATTGACATGAACCAGCCTCTAACTGCTAATTGTCTGGCTGAGTGTTTGACCTTCACCGGCGACGTGTCTGCACGGCTCCCGGGTAAAAATCTACAGATCAAAGTTCTGCTCATTCACTGATCCACTGATTAGTCAGATTTCTGAAACTCACCCAAAGGCGCGTGAAGTCAATCAGAGGTTCTCCAACAACTTCTCCGCACTGGTTAGTTTTTGATTCAAATCCTGTGTTTCATTATTTCCTGTAGGTTGTTGCAGATTAAAGACGGTAGCATCCGTTCAGACCAGAATTCATCAGGTCTGTGAAACGCACTTCAGACATATCATCATAGGTGGAGCAGGGGTTAGCGGCGTTGCCTCACAGCAAGAAGGTCAAAGTTTCAAGACCTCATTGGTCTGCGTGGGTTTTCACCGGGTACTCCGGCTTCCTCCCACAGTCCAAAAACATGCTGAGGTTAATTGGAGACTCTAAATTGGCCGTAGGTGTGAATGGTGTGTGTGCCCCACGATTGGCTGGCGACCATCTGGGGTGTATCCCTGCCTCTCGCCGTAATGTGCTGGGATTGGCTCCAGCAGACCATGTGACCCTAATGAGGAATAAGCAGGTATATGAGATGAGATGAGAAGATCATAGTCCATTATTTTGGACAAGTTTTCAACTATTTTCACGTCAAGGACCCCTAGAGTGACGCAAATTAGACCACAGACCACCATCTGATAAGATTTTTGCTTTTAGATACTAAAGAAAGTCTATGAAACCAATGATTAATCAGTCAGTTGACCACTATGACCCTCACCAACTATTTACATCCATCAAGGATGTTTCTTGACCGTCAGTGTTGCTGAATCTCGGATGGGACTTAGCCTCTGTGCCAATGGAAGACCTCTCTATTCATCCCAAACATCTTCTATATAGACTTTTTCTTGAGTCCACTCCTCCAAACCTGTTTGGTCAAACAGCTCACCATTTGTTTCTGATGGTCAGCTGCCTGGCTACACGCCTCTTGACCCTTTTTACCATGTTTACCAAACCTTGTAAAGGTTTAAATTCACATGGCGGCCTCTCAGAGACAATACACTGCTTTGTTTGTAGGTTACTTATTCTACTCCAATGTGCATTATTACTCCAAACAAGCAAATTAAGAAGTGGAAGATTCTCTAAATTGTCCGACAGACATCTTCACTTGTACTTCAGGCAAGAAGCGCCAGGAGTAAACCTGGTGTCTTGAATCTCTTTGACAGTAATCTGGAGTTTCTAATGACAGTTAAGAGCCTGCAGCTCCAGGATTGTCTGGTTTTCTGTCTTTATGTGTCGCTGCCCATCTTTAGGTCCTCTCAGTCTGAGAGTGCTGGTCCTGGTCCATCTGTCAGACCGTTACAGCTTAAAGGCTGCGTGATGAAAATGACCCCGTGACCCTGATCCACGGCATCGAGTGATGCCAGATGTTAACGTTAATGTGATTGTTCTCATAATGTCTGTGACATTATATTAAATAAGACCTGCTGAACCACAAGGCTAAATCTGTCAATCAACAGAACCGTGGCAGCTTAAATGTGCTTTTTTCTTCTTTTCGGTGCATTTTATAGTCAAGACTATGAACTGATGATTGAAGTGACTTTGTGAATGTGACTTTCTACTTTATTTCAGGTTCTCACAGGACAAAAAGGAGAAGTTTGATGTTTTACGCCGATATAAAAATGTTTCATAGCTGCTGCACAACAACAGCAAAGTCATCTCTTTATTCTTCACTGTTGAGATGTGAAAACTGAAGATTAATGGCTCATTCAGTTGTGTTGTATTGGCTGCCAGTGTGTGTGTGTGTGTGTGTGTGTGTGTGTGTGTGTGTGTGGGAGTCGAGGCGGTTTTCACTCAGTCTTTCCTCCGTGTTTGATCTGAAATGCTTTAACAGTAGAGTATTTCCTGTCTCCTATCTTTGCCTGCAGGCAGATGGATGGTGCTGATCCTTCGTTCCGGAGGTGTAGAGTGACAGATGTCGGAGGGATTGATACCAGAGAGAGAGAAGAGGAGAGAGGGAACGTGGTAACGGGTCACCGCTGCCGCTGATGGGAAACGAAATAGCAACAAAGGGCAAATCGATCAAGAGGTGAGAAGTGAGCAGATCTGCTGATACCGAAGACGACGACTCTGTTTCTCTGATTCTCTTCTTCTCTTTTGCTGCAGCGTTTTTTTCTGGCTCCTTTTTTCCATTTTCTTTTCTGTCGGCGACTGAAGCTTTCGATAGCTCAGACTAGTGTGGGAGTCAAGACCCCCTAAACCGAGACCAGGGTAGGGGGGAATGAGCTGAGACCAAGATCAAGGTAGGGCAAGAGCGAGTCATGACCAGGACCAAGGTAGGGGGGACTGAGTTGAGACCAAGACCAAGGTAGAGTGGACCGAATCAAGACCAAGTTAGAATGAGACCAAGTCATGACCAAGACTAAAGGAAGGGGGAACTGAGTTGAGACCAAGATTAAGGTAGAGCAAGACCAAGTTGAGACCAAGACCAAGGTAGAGTGAACCAAATCAAGACCAAGTCATGACCAAGACTAAAGGAAGGGGGAACTGAGTTGAGACCCAGACCAAGGTAGGGGGGACTGATTTGTGACTAAGATCAAGGTAGATTTGACCAAATCAAGACCAAGTTAGGGTGAGACCAAGTCATGACCAACACCCAGGGAAGGGGGAACTGAGATGAGACCAAGAGAATGTAGTGCAAGACCAAGTCATGATCAAGACCAAGGTAGGGAAGACTGATTTATGACTAAGACCAAGGTAGAGTGGACCAAATCAAGACCAAGGTAGAGTGAACCAAATCAATATCAAGGTAGGGCAAGACCAAGTTGAGACCCAGACCAACGTAGGGGGGACTGATTTGAGACCAAGAGAATGTAGGGCAAGATCGAGTCATGATCAAGACGAAGGTAGCGGGGTGCCAAGTTGTGACTGAGACCAAAGTACAGGGCTACCAATGTCAAGACCAAGACCAAGGTAATGTAAGACCAAGTTGAGACCCAGGCCGAGATAGAGGGGACCAAGTCATGACCAAGACCAGGGTAGGAGAGGCCAAGTTGTGACTAAGACCAAGGTATGGGGGAACCAATGGCAAGACCAAGGCCAAGATCAAGGTAGGGTAAAACTGAGTTGGGACTGAGACCAAGGTAGAGGGGACTAAGGAGGAGGACTGAGTTGAAACCAAGTCAAGACCAAGACAAGGTATGATGAGACTGAGTTGAGACCAAGACCCACGGTAGGGGGGACTGAGTTGTGACTACGACCATTCTCTGTTAGCTCTATTAGCCCTGTCTTTGAGCGCTGCTGAACTACTGTATGTACAGAGGTAGCTTAATATCGTCTAAAACCTTTGACAAGATGTGTTAAAAGCAGTAATTTATGGGATATAGACATAAAATGAATCTAAAATAAAGAATGCTGCAGCCGAGCTGTGAACCTGCCTCCGTGGTGATTAATATACTCGGTGTCACTCTGGCCTGTTCGGATATAATTACATACAGATTCTCTCTGAATGAATAAATAAGCAAACTCTCCCAGCTTCTCTCTCTGAGGTCTGGCATCGCCCGAGGCTTCAACAACACGGACAAATGTACAAGACAAAAGTACAAAACCTGTTTCTGCTCTTTCACCTGAGATTTGTTCTGACAAAGCAGCAGCTGATCTCTGATTCTACCGGAATCAGCAGGTGATTTGGTGATTTTACAGCTAAAGGCTGTTAGCTTCGGCCCTAGAGTCAAGAAAGAAATAAAGAATGTTTAAATACTTTAACAAATGTCTTTGCAAATGTTCTCTAGTGGAGAAGTTGTATTCCGTGCTTTGGTTCTGCATCTATTCTGTTTGTTTGCAAGATTCAACCACAGGGAACCTTTAATAAAACAGGACAAACCCTTTAATAAAACAGGTCAAACTGTCCTGATCTGTCTCTGTCTTGTCTGGTTTTCTGGTGTTTTGTTTGCGTCTCCGTCTACTTCCTGTTTTATTTTTGAAATCCTCCACCTAGAACATCTGAGTACCTTCGTAGAATTTCAACAAGTAGGTGGACGGTCCTTGGATGTTTTTCTAGATTTGGTCATATTTTGTAGGGTGCTAGCCAACGATGCTACTACACTAATCCAGAAGTCACCAGGACGTCAAAAATACCATAGAAGAAGAAGCAGACAGGCGAATGCTCAATGGCCCCCAATTGTCCAAAATCGTAGTCCCGGTTTAGAGGACGGGCAAGATGGCGGCGCTGCAGTACCTCCGAATTGTATACTGGCTAACTTCCTACATAGAAGCTACTCTGGTTTTTACTAGTTACTGGTATTAGCTACTGGCTAGTTGGCGTGCTACGGAGGTCTCAGACACAGTTCTGGTTTGGGTTTTGGAGTCTCAGGTGTCAGAAGTGAGTTATTTGTGTGTTTAAACCCTGAAATGATGTGGTTATCTGCCTGTCTTTCAGCGATGTGAAGCATTGCTGCAGCCAAAGTTAAATGGTGTATGGGTGCCATGGGTGTTTATGGATATGAAATAAAAGCCTCGAGGGTGAAGCTTCAAAGCGTAGAAACAGCAGTTATTTGTTTGCCTTTGTCGGGCGGTTTAATAACTGAAGCCTCCCTCCTGGTTTCAGGTTTTATCTCGCTGAGCAGAAACGGCTTCAGCAAACATCGGCACCAGCGTCTCTTTTTTTGTTTTTTTCCTGTTTCCACATGCTGGTCTTCTATGAGTCTGCAACCGCATCAGTGCAGTGAGAGGGAAACAACCACTTATAATATATATTTATAGTTATATATATACATTTATACAGGGGATATGACCCCCCCCCACAAAAAAAAAAAAGATCTTTGTAAACACAAAAAAATAATAAACGCACAACACAAACACTGCTACATGTAAAACAATGTGTTTATTAATTGTTGAAAAATTATGCCCCCCCCCCCCCATTCCTCAAAGTGGTTTGATCCAGATACTGTTTTCCAATGGGGCTAACGGCTAATTTTGACAGTTAGCTAGTAGCTACATGACAGTAAGCTAGTAGCTACATGACTGTAAGCTAGAAGCTACATGACAATCACCTAGTAGTTACATGACATTAATCTAGTAGTTACATGACATTAATCTAGTAGTTACATGACTGTAAGCTAGTAGCTACATGACAGTTTGCTAATAGCTACATGACAGTTAGCTAATAGCTACATGACAGTTAGCTAGTAGCTACATGGCAGTATGCTAGTAGCTACATGACAGTAAGCTAGTAGCTACATGACAGTTAGCTAATAGCTACATGACAGTAAGCTAGTAGTTACATGACTGTAAGCTAGTAGCTACATGACAGTTTGCTAATAGCTACATGACAGTAAGCTAGTAGCTACATGACAGTTAGCTAATAGCTACATGACAGTTAGCTAATAGCTACATGACAGTTAGCTAGTAGCTACATGGCAGTATGCTAGTAGCTACATGACAGTAAGCTAGTAGCTACATGACAGTTAGCTAATAGCTACATGACAGTAAGCTAGTAGCTACATGACAGCTAGCCGCTAGCTATGTGGAAGAAACCAATCAAACTAATATGTAGAAAACCATTTATCCCAACATTTGTTCAACATTTGTCCAAAATCTGCCTCTTTTTTTTTACCAGTCTGCTGGTTAATGATTGTTAACGAGCTCTAACGATGTAAGTTACCATAGCAACAGTGACTAGGGGGAGGGAGGAGGGACGTGGGTCCTCCATGAAGGATTTTCATAGTTGTTCCCTCATTTGCCTTGTGTATAAATATAAAAAAATACGCAAGACAAATTGCAAAGGACAAAGAAAAGGATTATTACTGTAGTAGAGTATTTGTATGTAGTATTAGTTTTAATATTTATTTATTTTTATGTCAGAAATGATCCTCTGAACATTTACTGCTTATCAAAGAAATAGGATTTTCACTGCTGTTCATTCACTCAGTTTATCCTTTCTGCGTTTTTTTCTTTTATCTTTTCTTTCAATTACTTTCCTTTATCTGTGTGTGTGTGTGTGTGTGTGTGTGTGTGTGTGTGTGTGTGTGTGTGTGTGTGTGTGTGTGATATATTGTGTTTTAATGGTTCACCTGCAGTGCTGTTTAGTTTCCTGTGAACTAAACTATGCTGATCCTCCCGGAGAGGAGGAGATGTACAGGGCAGCCTCTTTATCACACACACACACACACACACACACACACACACACACACACACACACACACACACACACACCTATCCTGCCGGGTTCACACACAGTGTTGCTGTTATTTTTGGCTTCAATGTCATTTTTTTAAAGCTTAAGTTTCAACCCTGACCTCAGTCTTATTGTTGTTGTTAAACAAACAACCTCATTAATTCTTTTAGTCTCTTTTAGTCACAGAAATGTGAGAAAATAGTGAAAAACATCTGTTAATGTTCCATCTTCAAATTTCTGATTCTATATAAATATGAAAAACTCAGTTTCATCATGAGAATGATGATGAAATTACTCATTTCTGGAGGTTTGAGGAGGCTAAAAAGAAAAATATTATCATCTCACGACCTCTTTTATTGATCCAGTGACCTTTTATGGGGTCCTGAACCCCAGGATGGAAACCACTGGTTTCAGGCATTATATGATTCTGCTGTTTTATTGACTTAATGCTACAAAATTTCCCTTTTTTCCCAAGTGCAGACAGAGTTATGACAAATAATCAATGAAAAAAAAAGTGAAGAAGTGTGAGGTGAAATGAAAATTGCTGTTTATGGTGATGAATAAATAAAAAATACCTAAGAAAAGAAAAAAAAGGTCAGGACACAAACTCCAGTGTCAGTCGGTGCTGAAATGACTTTAATAAAACCTGATTTCAGATGAAGTGAAACGGCAGAGGAACGTGTGGAAGAGGAAAAGGAAGGAAGAAAAATCATTTTTTTTTTAGCTTTTTCAGAGCAGGCATATTGAGTTAGCCTGGGTATACCCATCTGTCATTGCACATTAATTCACATGAATTCATTTTCCCCTCATTTAAGCAGCCAATCAAGATTATTTGAAGTGTTTTAGCCCTTTATTTGAACCGTTACTCCGCTTAATTTGAAGTGTTACCTAACGTTCTTTGAAGTATAAACTTACTTTCTTTGTAGTATTAACTCACTTTCTTTGAAGTGTTATATCACTTTCTTTGAAGTGTTACCCCACTTTCTTTGAAGTGTTACCCCACTTTCTTTGAAGTGTTACCTCACTTTCTTTGAAGTGTTACCCCACTTTCTTTGAAGTGTTACCTCACTTTCTTTGAAGTGTTACCCCACTTTCTTTGAAGTGTTACCTCACTTTCTTTGTAGTATTAACTCACTTTCTTTGAAGTGTTATATCATTTTCTTTGAAGTATAAACTCACTTTCTTTGAAGTATTAACTCACTTTCTTTAAAGTGTTGCCCCACTTTCTTTGAAGTGTTACCTCACTGAGAATCTCACTTTCTTTGAAGTGTTACCCCACGTTCTTTGAACTGTTATATTACTTTATTTGAAGTGTTACCTCACTTTCTTTGAAGTATAAACTCATTTTCTTTGAAGTGTTAACTCACTTTCTTTGTGGTATTAACTCACTTTCTTTGAAGTGTTACCCCACGTTCTTTGAACTGTTATATTACTTTATTTGAAGTGTTACCTCACTTTCTTTGAAGTATAAACTCATTTTCTTTGAAGTGTTAACTCACTTTCTTTGAAGTATTAACTCACTTTCTTTGAAGTGTTACCTCACTTTCTTTGAAATGTTAACTCACTTTCTTTGAAGTATAAACTCACTTTCTTTGAAGTGTTATATCACTTTATTTAAAGTGTTACCCCACTTTCTTTGAAGTGTTATATCACTTTATTTAAAGTGTTACCCCACTTTCTTTGAAGTGTTATATCACTTTATTTGAAGTGTTATATCACTTTCTTTGAAGTATAAACTCACTTTCTTTGAAGAAGAAATGACGTTTAATGACACCAGTCAGAAACATTCCTGACATTAACATGATGTTTATGTCATGTCATGTCTTCTGATGGTACCTTCAAATAAAGTGTTACCAACCTCCCTGAACGGGTTTTAGTTACCGGAACACAACCAAACCTGAACCACAGAGGAGGATTTTGCTGTAAAATACAAGAGGAAGCAAACACAGAGCAGCTCCTACACACACACACACACACACACACACACACGAATGAGCTGATGAATCATAATGTTTGCACACAATCACCAAGACAACTAATTTATGCGTCCACAGCAATTAACATAAACATAAGGAGAACTGAGGCAGGTGAAAACACACACACACACACACACACACACACACACACACACACACATTGAGGAAAGACAAATTCACATTCACATTAGACAAATGGTAACAAGCCCACACCCACTGAAGTAATGCAGAGCAGCGTTTTATCACTGTGATTACAGCGATGAGTAAAACATCCTCACACACACACACACACACACACACATGAACCTGCAGAGAAACACTCGACCGCCCACTGAACTGTTTCCACTGCACACACACACACACACACACACACATCCATTGATTCTCAGATATGTCTCATTGGTTTTCCCAGTGTGTCTGTTTCTTCTATTAAAGACACATACGCAGTCACTCCTCCGCTCCTCCTGACCTTGAAGACATTTATTAGACGGTAAATCACGTCGCTGTCGGATGCTGAGGGTAAATATGAAGAGTTTGGCCGCACTTTATTTCATATGGCCCCTTTTATCAGGGTGTTGGTGGAGGAAGAAGTGAGATTAATCTGATAGACGATTAATCGATTAGCTCAGGGTTTATAGAATTAAGTCCAGAGCAACAGTCCACAACCCAAAGATCATCAGTTTACTGTTATAAAAGACTGAAGAAACCAGGAAATAATCAGAGAAGAGAAGCTGGAACCAGAGAATTTGGACATTTTCTTCTTTAAAAAATGACTCAATTCGATTAATTGATGATCAAAGTAGTTGGTGATTAATCAAATAGTTGGCAGTTAATCGATTATTCATATAATCATGGCAGCTCTAATGATGTTTTACTCATTTATTTGATTGCTCAGATCTTAAATCAACCATTACCAATCTCAGAGTTGTAACTAACAACCATTTTAATTGTTGATCTATTCTGATCTATCGATTATTCAAACGATTAATCAATTAGTTGTTTGGTTCGTAAAATGTTGATCACTGCTTCCAAATTAAAACATTCAGGGCTTCAACTACATAACTATATATAACTATCTCGATAGTGGATTCATCTATTGATTATTTAAATGATTAATTGATTAGTTGTTTGTGTGACAGTGATTAATCGAATAGTTGCCAATTAATCGATTATTCAACTAATCGTCGCAGCTCTGATCATGTTTTACTTCACCTGCTTCCTCATATTTGTAATCAGTCTGATTTACAATATAAATTAATGCATGTCCAATTATCAGGCTGCATAATAACTAATATTATTATATAATTTTAATAGTCAATTAATCTATAGATTATTAAAACGATTAATCAATTAGTTGTTTGGTTCACAAAATGGTGCAAACCCAATATTGTAAGTACAAATGGAGTAGTATTACAGTGTTAAATGGTGTTATTTTACAGTAAAACTACAATATTCTAAACAAAAGTAGAGTATTTCTACAGTAAAACATAATTACAGTAAATGTGCATCGTCCCAGTTCAATAAATGAATGAATAAATACAGATTAAAGGAGGAAGACGTGGCCGTTTAATGGATGGTTTACGATGAGAAACAGGAAGTTAGAAGAAACACGAAGTTGTAAAACTGCAAAGAATCTAAGGTTTTTATTTTTCTGTTGCTTCCTCCTGCAGATCAAACTGATCCTCAGCTCTGACCTGCAGGATTTTAACGATTTTTACGACAATCTGGGGGAAAAGAAACTCCACAACAGGAGAGTTTCACGTCGGAACTGATTGATACCGATCGGCAAACTAACTCGTGTGGAGCAGAGCACGGAGCCGGCAGACATGGATATAAATAATCCGGTTTTTATCTCTGGATCCGGGACTCCCAGACTCTCGCTTCCTGCAGGACGTGGATGTGACTGAACCCGGAGGAGCCGGGACCACCACAACGGGGACTTGGACCTTCAGAACTTCTCTCCAATGACTGATTGGCAGGACATGGAGGTTTCACACCTCAGGGAACAATCTGAGTCTGTTTGCAGCTAGCGACACTTTAGTGGAACAGAACAAGAACTCCAGACCACCTGAGGTTCCCTCCCATCCCCCTCTTCCCTGGTCTTCCCTGCCCCCCCCACCCCAAGAGCTGCTCCTCTCCTGTTCCTTCCCCCTAGGTCCTGTTTTTCCCCTGATTCATGTGTACTGCTGGAATTCAGGAGACGTTTAGAAGGAGAACCAGCTCAGGAAGACTTTTGGATGCTGACTGAGCCTCGAGCAAGGTAAGGATCTTCAGGATCTTCTCTGCTGGGATGGGGGGCCCAGCCCGGGCTCTTCTCGGTGGATTCGGAACCACCACAACCACCACCTCCTCGCTGGAGGTCGGGGGCCGGATGTCCTGGTCGAACAACCTCTCCCTGGACCTGAACCACAGCCAGGTCCGGATCGGGATCGGTAGCAGCAGCAGTGACGTCGGTAGCTCCGGAGCCTCGGTCGCGGGTCTGGAGAACTTCACGGAGGAGGCCATCGCCGGCGCCGTCATCAAGGAGAAGAACTGGCCGGCGCTGCTCATCCTCGTCATCATCGCGCTGACGGTCGGCGGCAACATCCTGGTGATCCTGGCCGTGTCGCTGGAGAAGAAGCTCCAGAACGCCACCAACTTCTTCCTGAGGTCGCTGGCCGTGGCCGACATGCTCGTAGGGATCCTGGTGATGCCGATCTCCCTCATCAACATCCTGTACGGTGAGTTCAGAGAAGCACAAAGCACACACACACCAGTATTACCTCTGTCTTAGCTGGAGTTTGTCTGTCTGTTAGCAAGATACCTAAAGATAGCGAGATACCTTCATGGTGTATCCGAGGATGAGGTGAAAGGGATCTAATGCAGCTTCCAGGTGCCACCAGGACACTGTCAGACCCAGCAACAACCAAAGGCTCCTTGCAGTGGTACCATGAACAGATTATTATATGTTGGTAATGATCTTGAAGAAAACCTGGTTCCTGGATCACTTTGAAGTTGTTTGGTAACATTGCGATAAATGGACCTTCAAACAGGCGCCATGGTTTGGGGTCACCTGGTGGTGATATCCCACCTGTATAGCTTGTTATCTTTGTACACTAGGTCAGACATAATTAGGCCAAATCCACCTGAGAACATGTATGTTTGAAACCGAGTGTTTCTCTGCATGGTTCTGGGTTTCATGACCCCTTTTTAGTGGTCTTAGTCTCGTCACAGCCTTGACAGTCTTCGGTCTCGTCATGGTACCAAACCTCCATGCCCCCAACTCCCCCCTCTACATCACAATCATAGGAGATGCAACATGATGGCGAATTCAGCAGTGGTTAGGTTTGTAGTTGACATGAAACAATCTCATATTTATCTTGGTCTTGAGCTCAACTGGTCTTAATCTTGACATGGTCTGTCTTGGTCTTGATAATCCCCGGTCTTGGTAGCGTCCTGGTTTGTGTGGATGAGAAAACTACAGTTTCTGAATGGGGAAAAAAAGATATTTTAGGGTGAATCTTCAGCTTTGGGAAACAGTGATCAACATTTTACACCATTTTATGAATTCAGTTTTTGATGAATTAGGCAAATGCTGGATCAAATTAACCAAAGATATTTGCCAAACATAATTAGTGCTTGCCATGTCTTCATCATTAGGACTGGATCCAGACTCCCAGTTCATTTAATAGGCTTTCAAACATTTGTTTGATTGCAATATGGTGCAATACGGTGCCAACCTCTGCAGAAACCAGGAGTTAGGATCGTATTATAAGCCCATAGGATGGAGGACCCGTTCTATAAGAAGAGTAGAACTGCAATGATTAGTCAATTCATCAATTAGATGCCAACACTTGTCACTTTTTTTGGTCTTGGTTCAGGTTGAACTGCCTCCAACACAAGGTGAACTGACGTTTGCAGCTGCTTTAATATATGCGTATGTATGGATGGAGTTATCTGATTGGCTCTTTGCTCTCTGCTGTAAGTGCTTGTGATAATCCACTTTGTTTTTTTACTGGTAAAAGCGACGCATATAAATCTTCCTGCACATTTCCGCCTCTTCCCACTCACCAGCTGTTTCCAGCCCATGTGCTCCGTCGTTATTTCACCACATTTTTTTTTTCATTCCTCAATCAATGAATCGATCGTTGCTTCTCTGAGGCTTCGCACGCCGTTTCAGAGGCGTCACAACGGCGCCAACCCGACAGTTGCATTCATCATCCCGGCTCTCGGCGTGCCGTCGCCGCTTCCAGTAAATAATCTGCCAGGATTCCACACGGACGCCCACGTCGGCTTAATGGGACGGCGGGTTGTTATGTAGCGTGGGCCGTGTATTGGATTTCTCTTCCAATGTTGAGTAAAAACATTAAATTACAGGAGAGGCTGTCGTCGTCGTCACGCTGCAGCCAGGTCGCTGCGGTACCCGCTCACGGGAGAAGGCAGAGGTTCATTTTACACCCTGTTATCTGGAAAATGTCACCGTCAGTGATTTAATCTCATAAGCGAGAGAGTGGTTTCTTTTTTTGCAGAGCTGCAGATTAACACGGGTCCGGACTTGTCAAATAATCCTGGTCGCAGCCCACGGTGCCGACTTCCAACGTGATGCAGAGGCGGAACAGAGAACAAGTAGTTACCCAAGTAGAAATACTTGACTAGACTTTACTTCTACCGAGCATATTTTAAAAACGGCCTTGTTTTCCCGTCCACAGCCTGTAAATCTGTATCGTCCGGTTCATATTGGTTTTATTTACATCAAACAGTCCAGTCAGAACCTGCAAATACACACGGCTTCATGTCCATAGTGACAGTAAAGCTTTGTCTTTGTCAATTCTAATGTTTCTTTTAGCCAAACAATCACAGTTATGGTCAAATAAATAACCTCTGTCTGATAAATAATATCATTAACCCCTTGACCTCCAGCCCTTTTTTAGGTTTAGGACATCCCCATAGTCAGTAGGGTATGTCTCTGGAATAAACACAGAGATGTTGGTCGACACTAAACGACCATTTATTGATCTCAAATAAACATTTTCATCCCAAAACAGCGACAAAAAAACACATTTTTTGTCAGTCGCTTCAAACAAGCGACTTTTTACTGTAGTGTTTCTTGGCTGCTAATTTACTGAGTTTTTGTCATAAAGCTACACTGATGGTACCGTTGGACTCGCCACAGTCTCAGCTTTCATATGAGATGTCATTTGTTTGTGTAACATGAAGTATCAGAGCGCTAGCCATCAAAATGTGGCGAGTGGGTTGGCTTTATGATCGTATACCGATTTTCATATTTGTTAATTAATTAGCTTGGTGTTGGAGTTGTGTTTGGTGTGTGTAAATATGACTTATATGTGCTTGTAGTGGAGTTTCTCCTGTTTAATTTGATGTATAGCTTCACTATATTTGTACATGATTAGTAGAGCAATCTCCACAGGGACCCTGGAGTTTAACGGGTTAAAGGACAATACAAAGCATTCAATGATGTTTAAAAACTAATTACAAAGAAGTGATGACGGCTCAAACATTGGGAGTTGAAGGTTGTTTCTGGTGTAAAATGGTGATCAATGTTTGCCAAAGCTGAAGATTCCACCTTAAATATCTACTATTATAGACGACTAAAGAACCTGGAAAACTTTAGATTTGAGAATTTGAGAATTTGAGAAGCTAGAACCAGAAAATTTGGAAATTTTACTATTAAAAATCTCTCAAATCAATTAATCAACTATCAGAAAAATTGGTGATTAATGAAATAGTAATAGAAACTATTCAATTAGTTAACTAATCGTTGCAGCTATAATCATGTTTTATTTTTTATTTGCTTGCTCAGATTTGTCTTTTCTAACTTGACTCAGTCTGATTTAAATTAAAACCTCACCAATTGGAGGACTGCAACTAACAGATATTCTAATAGAAACAATTAATCGATCACTGTTTCCCAAAAGCTGGAGATTCAACCTAAAATGTCGTTTTTTGTCCAGACCAACAGTCCACAACCCAAAGATCATCAGTTTACTATTATAAGAAATCAGAAAGTAAACAGATTTGAGAAGCTGGAACCAATAAATATGGACATTTTCTTCTTAAAAATGCCTCAAACCCCTCAATCGATTAATGTATTAGTTGACAACTAATTAATTAATCGACTAATCATTGCAGCTCTATGTGTCCTACATCCTGTAGGTTGATAAAAACATTCTAACTCTTGGTTTCTGCAGAGGTCTGTTGCACCATATTGCACCATATCTGCAATAGGAAAACCTATTAAACTACCTGGGAACATGGCTCAACTCCCAATGATGAAGATGTGACAAGCGCCAATTATGTTTGGCAAATATCTTTGGCTAATTAGATCCAGCATTCGTCTAAATCCTTTGGAAATACACAGTAGGCGTGATGCGGGAGCGAGTTATGGCCTGGGATGGTGGAAGCAGCGCGCCTGATTTGATCCAGACAGGAACAGCAGGATGGAGACGTGAATGTCTGACGGACGTTTTGTGTCTCAGACAGTGACGTCGCCGTGGCATTTTCGTCAGTTATCTGTCACGAGAGGCCATTTCGTGTCTGTTGGAGAAAACAATACAGCTACAGAGCCAAACGGTATCACCGGGAGGAGTGTGTGTGTGTGTGTGTGTGTGTGTGTGTGTGTGACAGCAGAGGATTCAGGAAAGTCATCACAGATGTTATGTTGACAGGTCAAAAGCGTGAAATGATACCGTCGCTGCTGTCGTTCCGTTGTCTCTCTGCGTTTCACACTGACTGAGGAAGGATGATACGAGGTTGAAGGAGCGGAGAGTGAACTGATGTCAAATAAGGTCAAGTGAGGATCAATGATGATTGATCATTATGTTTTACTCGTCTGGAGCTCTGGGAAATGATCATGTATGATGTGTGTGTCTCTGTAGTGGATGAAAAAGGATCATGTTCTCCTTGTAGAGTATAGTAACAGTCGCAGCTGAAATAATGGAAGAGTCAATTGGATTAGTAATTATTAAAAACATGAACACTGTTATTAAGACTCTTGTTTATAAATGTTATTTCCATCTGTCTGTGAATATTCTCATTTATCCAGGGATCTTGTGTGAATGGCAGTTGTTAGGGTCTTTTGACCCTTGAAGAACAATGGTTGTTAGGCTCTTATGACCCCTGGAGAACATGGATCATTACGGTCAGGTGTACCCTAGAGAACAACAGTTGTTAGGGTCTTGTGACCTCTGTAGAACAATGGTCATTAGGGTCTTTTGACCCCTAGAGAACAACAGTTGTTAGGGTCTTGTGACCTGTGGAGAACAACCGTTGTTAGGGTCTTGTGACCCCTGGAGAACAATGGTTTTTAGGGTCTTGTGACCTCTGGATAACAAGGACCATTATGGTCAGGTGTACCCTAGAGAACAACAGTTCTTAGGGTCTTGTGACCCCTGGAGAACAACAGTTCTTAGGGTCTTGTGACCTCTGTAGAGCAACAGTTCTAGGGTCTTTTGACCCCTAGAGAACAATAGTTGTTAGGGTCTTGTGACCTCTGGAGAACAACAGTAATTAGGGTCTTTTGACCCCTAGAGAACAACCTTTGTTAAGGTCTTGTGACCTCTGGAGAACAATAGTTGTTAGGGTCTTTTGATCCATAGAGAACAACAGTTGTTAGGGTCTTGTAACCTCTGGAGAACAACAGTTGTTAGGGTCTTGTGACCTCTGGAGAACAACAGTTGTTAGGGTCTTGTGACCTCTGGAGAACAACAGTTGTTAGGGTCTTTTGACCCCTGGAGAACAATGGTTGTTAGGGTCTTGTGACCCCTGGAAAACAGTCATTCGAGTCAGTTGTAAACCTGAAGAATAGCAATCATTAGAGTCAGGTGACCCCTAGAGAACAACAGTCGTTAGGGTCAGGTGACCCCTGGAGAACCACTTTCATCAGGGTCAGGTGTAATCCTGGGGAACAGCAGTATGTTAGGGTCTTATGATCCGTAGAGAAAACAGTCTTTAGGGTCATGTGTTCCTTCAACGGCAATCGTTGAGAGCCGTCTGAGGTTAAGTTGGGTCCAGGTGAAAAGGCGACGTTATAGACCCAGTACAAAGAACTCCTTTATCAAACCCTCTGTCCAGAATCTTGAGATTGTTGTATAAGAGGGTTGATCCCTTTAGATGCGAGCAGACAGCTGGAGCTCCATTTTTTCCCCATCTCTGTCCATTTGCCAGTCAGTTCCACTATTTGCAGCTAAATGTGACCCGCGGGACCTTTAATGTTTTAATTGAGGCACTAATCAGTAACTGCAGCCCTGAAAGCTGCCGATGGCGTTTCTACATATGGGACGTGTGCTCACATAAAATCTTGACTCTCCTTCTGTCTCTCTGCTGCTCTGTTGTATCCTCGACACAATTTGGCCGAAGCGGCTGTGTTCATGTTGCTGCCGAGTGTCTGTCAGGCGTCGTCGGGAATATTAAACGATGCCGGGAAGGACGTTTGCTGCTCAGCGGGCCAAAAGCTGTTCGACTAGATCAATGGACGAAGCATCAACCATCAAATCCCACTCTGTGTCTGTCTGTTAGTTCAAGCTGCCGGTGCTGCTACTCTCTGATCAATGTTTCACACCAACTAACACACACACGAGCTACTGAATACAGGCTTGAATGGAGGCTGGAAGTCACATTGACACTTGTCAAACTGGTACTTGACTGCACTGATCCCCAGGACACACACACACACACACACAGAGAGAAGGTAAGTCACAGAAGGTTCACACATATTAAACTGACAGTGAATTCATCAGATTATATAATTGGATCCTGAGCTGGTGACAGCAGGGAAATCTTCTTCTTCTAAAGAAGAAACTAAATGGACAGAAACATGTCAAGACGCATCAAAAAGTCATTAACACCAACAGGAAGTCAGCCGTCTGGAATCAAATGACGACTTTTTGCTAATTCCCACATACCGTATTTAAAGGAAGTAGCCGTTTTATCACCGGCTTCAAATTCTCCCTGAATTATGTCATCTACGTTATTTCTGGTTGCCATGACGACACCACGAATTTCCACAGCTCACTATGAAACGGGAAGTTGTCATAACGCCAACAGAATCATCAAACATCTCCCGCTTCGTCAATGAGCCCGGACACACCCGCACGACCAGATTTGACTCAGTCATGTCGCCACCTGCTGGGAACAGGAAGCAACTGCAATGTAACAAACATGATGTGATCTACACATCATCATGTGTAGATCGGAAACATGACACGTGGCTGGTCTCTACCGCCACCTAGTGACACAGCAGGGGACCTACATTCATCGGTCAAAGGTGAAGAATGTACGAAAATTCAATCACTGCTTGCAGCTTTAATTATGACTGCGTCTCCCTGGAATCGCAGGATTTTATTGTGTATATTTCAGAAGTAAATTACAAAATGCACTGATATAAACATTAACTAACCCTTTAAATTGCAGTTTTAAGAAGAATTCATCAGGTCTCTCAGGTGTTGATGTTGGTTTTGTGTCAAATAAAAGTCAATTCTTATCATTTTTCTTTACAATTTACGATTTTGTGTGATTTTTTTTTGACACGAAATGTCAAAAAAGAATGAATAGAATAGGAAACTTAACTTTTCAGAACCTTTTTAAGAGAGTTAAACTACCTGGTACCGAGGTTTTAGGGTTACATCACATGACAGTTTTGTCATTGACCCACTTCTTAGCTAAATTTGGGTTAATTAATGTGTTTTTTGTGGTCTTACCCTAGCTTGTAACGCTGTGTTTTCCAGCTTGTGGTAAAATGGACTCAGTCTTGTGTTAAAAGCCAACGTGGGCGTCTCCGCCAACATAAACCCCAGGGATCACTGCTTCACAAAGTGACACTTTCTGCCAACATGGTTTAATGTGCTGCCCTGTCTGTTTCCTCATCACGTCGTAGTATTTGTTCAGGTCATTTGTGGAGGAAATGGAGGGAATCTTTGTCATTTCATAGAGGCTCAGACATTATTTGTTTCTCTCTTGAGCAGATAAAGGTGATGTTGCATGAAGAAGAGAATGAGAATCCGTCCAAAATCAGAGCTGATCCACTATAAAGACCCTTAAAACCTAAAAGTGTTGCATTTATAGTTTCGGTTCTGTCTCCAGTATTGTCCATTTCATCTCCTACGTTGTTATATAGCCTAGTTTTTATTATGGGAGGGCGTCATAATTAACAATTAAGATGCTAATAAAGTTTTATTTTATTTTTTTACAAAGAAAAAGTCTGCATATCAACTTGAAAAATGCTCCAGTTGTGTTTCCAAAAAAATGCGAAAATTAAATTGTGTTAAAACACACACACAACCTCATTCACATGGCCTCAATAATAATAATAATAAATTATAGAAATAAAATAAATAATAATATAAATAATTGATATATTAATATATCATATTTATATAATAAATTTATAAATAATAAGAGAATAAATCTGATAAATAAGTCAACCAAAAAAAATAAATAATAATAAATAAATAATAAAAAACGATAATAAATCAGATAAATAAGTAAACTGAAAAATAATAAATTAAATAATAAGGAAAAAAACTAATAAAAAAATGGTAAATTAAAAATGAATAGACAAAGATTAGAATATAGAAAAATAAATTAATAAAAATAGAATAAATAGAATAAATGAATACAGATAAATTAAGTCCACAGGTATAATTATCTGTCCTGGTTTCATCCAGAAAAAGGCCACAAATAGCCAGAAACCTAAAAATCAATGAGTTTTTCCATCTGTGTGACTGAAATATCAGTGAAAGCAGCAACTTCCACTCTGTTAGAATGAATCTTTTAGAAAGAATCAGTCTTTAGACACTAAATAATGAAATTATAAGTTAAATAAATCAAATATGATTAGAGCTACGACAACTAGTCAATTAATCAATTAGTTGTCGATCGACAACTAATTAATCTAATCGATTAATCGACATTTGAGACCATTTTATGAACCAAACAACTAATTGATTCATCATTTTGGTAATCAATAGATTAATCAACTATCAGAATAGTGATTAATTGCAGCTCAGAACAGAACAAAAGCAGCAGAGAGGGAGATGAGATCTTATAGAGCCAATTAGGATAACACACACACACACACACACACACACACACTCAGCAGATGAGTATATGACCTTCTCGGCCAACTTAATCAAAGTTATCGCCTGAGGCGATCTCTCTGCTTGGAGCTCAAATTGGAAACACACTGACAAAACACACATGTTCCTAACCCCACACACACACACACACACACACTCCCTGCCAGTGTATTACAGAGATATTAGCTGTCTCACATCTCCTTTAATGAATTGTAAAGAGAGATGGCAGCTCGTCACCAACCGAACTCGTTGGGCTGAAACAACCGAGTAAATTGAATGTCGCTGAGTTCTTTGGAGATGATCAACGGCTCAAACTAAATCTGTATCACAGCCGCGTCACGCGGCCATTTAAATTTACACAAGACGCCTTTAAAATGGAGGAGGGGGGGAAAAAAAGTAATATAAATGTATATTAGCTTCTGTCTGATGAATGCGGTTCCAGCTGAGAAGGTTAATAATCCTTGAATTAGAGGTCGCGAGTCGGCCATGAACCAGGAGCCGGTGGCGTTAGCAGGAAGTGAGGTTGTTGTTGGGATTAATGCTGAGTCATGTTAGGTTTGGTCCGTCCTGATTCGCTAAGATGACGTTGTATTCCCAGCTGGGCTATGAACTGGAACCAGGAAGTGGTTGGAGCTGGTTTATAAAGACCATAAGAGTCGGTGACCAATCATGGTTGACAAAAGTTGAAACATCAAAACTATGAATGAACACGTGTTTATGATTCATGGTCTAGTTTCTTCTTGACGCCGACTCCTTCACGTTTCCTTGATTCCTTTCCTTGAAAGGATGTGTGGTTACTACGGTTACCGACCCGATTGCCATATTCTGAGAGTCGAACCAATTCACCAAAAGACGTGCAGTGTTTCCTACACATAGACCGATCTGTGGCGCGGCGCCACAGAATGAAAACCAAGTGCCAAAAATGTATTCCACCTCTTCCAGTGTGATTCTTTTAGAGAGACAGAGCGAGAACAATCAATCAATTTGGTCCAAATTGCTCCTGACACTTAATTTTTTCAACATAATGGGTCTATGTCACAAGGCCACTATGATACTATGATTGATCACCATGGCAACAATCGAAGATGCGAAGCTTCAGTTTTTGTAGGTCAGCACATAAAACCGGGTGATATTCATATACACGTCAAATGAAGTGATCAGGAATCGGCTCGATGCGTTTTATTTTGAAAAATGCCCTTTTTCTGTCCTGTGTCCAACTTCCACTTCCTGTTTGGTTTGATCTTTTCTATCCTGATTGACGAAACTTCAAAAGTGGACTCAGTTTCAGAAATGGACAGCAGAGACTGGGAGGTTGGGGGTTCAATCCCCCGCCAGGGTCCTACCAAAGACTGTAAAAGTGGTTCCCATTGACCCCTTGTATTCAGGGTTGGACCTGGTGGTTAGATCCCTCAAGGGACGGGTCAACAATGGAGAACGAACTTTGCATCCTTGGGTAAGTGACAATAGGACTTTTAACTTGAAATGGGGGTTAATTTCAGACATTTAGTTTGTGATCCATGGTGAACGTCTGATGCGATAAACCATGACTCCCAAGCACGAGTCCAGCAACACATTCACCTCTGTGGTTGCACCTCGTTTAGCAGCAGCAGTGCATGGACGACAGAGAAAAGGGTGATTGTCCACATGTCGTATGAAGCTCTTTGAGTGTTTGGACGACTCTAAACAAACGCTATACAATCACAGTCCATTCAGCGTTTACTATCATTATCAACACCTGTTTACCGACCGATTCGCGTCAACATGGCCGCCGGAGAAAAGGTCAATTAATGCAGCCGAGCAATCAGCTGATTGGCCGGCTTCATCGGCTGTTTGTTTCCCGGCAATCAATCCTCCTTTATCTTGGGAAGCAGCTTTTAACGGAGAGTGAAACCATAAAATCTGTCCTCAAAGCAACAAATGGCTTCTGTAAACGCATCGTATTAACCCATATGTGAAGAAAAGGCCTTAGAGGTAGAAATCCCCTTTAAACAACTGCACTTTGAATTACCTTGTCGTAGAAATGTGTCCATCCCTGATTCTATCACGATGTCCATCTGTTAATTGATATACTTATCAAATAAGTCAGCCAGTAATAGTTACTTAATACGATGAAATCATGTTATATAACACATCCCGATGGACTCAAATAGGAATAGAAATAGATTTTCCAATGGAGAAATTATGCAAAGTGGAGTTTCTTACATTTCATTAGTGTATAAAGGAACATTTTAAATTCCACGGCAACATTAATGGGTTATAACAGCAGTTTTGTCATTCAGTGTGTGTGTGTGTGTGTGTGTGTGTGTGTGTGTGTGTGTCATGCTGCCCCAATAAGTGTTTGACCTCTGGAAATTTATGCAAGCTGCCTCCCACTCAGCACACAAACAGGCATGTGATCCACTCCACATGGATCAAAACCTCCTACAAGTCAGATATGACATTAAGTTAAACTGTGTGTGTGTGTGTGTGTGTGTGTGTGTGTGTGTGTGTGTGTGTGTGTGTGTGTGTGTGTGTGTGTGGCTGCAGGTGTGTGTCCACATAAACAGCTGGGCCTTCCACAGATCCCCAGTTAAACAGCCTCTTTAGTGAAGCTGACAGCTGGAAATTGAGGTGCACAGAAGCGGGATCAGTTCCAGCCGTATCAGCATGAGAGTGCTGACACAGCTGGAAACAAAGCGGCCTTTTTAGTCGCGTGTCACGGCTCCGTTTGGTCGCCGATGGCGACGGGGGCGAAAACCTCTCGGAGGGAGAAAGGAAAAGTTCGGAGCTTTGAGTCACGGTCGGACCTTTTGTGCTTTGTTTGGAAACGGTGACCCGAGGAGCCGAGGAGCGGGATTAATCCGTTTATTTGGGCTGGTTCCCGCCGGCGTTCTCTGTGGTTTCCTTCCACGGACACGTGCTGAATTAACATGCTATTCCCGGCGCGAGTCGGTGAGTGCCAGGGTGTCATTAAGCTGCCGGCGGTGCCAGTCAGGCTAATTAATTCATCCCGGTTTAAGCAAAGGTTAACTCGTTGATGTAATTCTCTAATTCTCTCGCAGTTGCCAAAACGCTCCCAGCTGCTGGGATGCTGGATGGGTTTCAGCGACCTTTAACCTCCCCGTGGAGGGTCAGGAGGAAATAAACCCCCCCCCTGTGGGATCAGCGAGCTTCATTGACTGTACAGCACGCCTCCTGCTAGGGGTTAAATAACGTCCCGCTGAGTGTTTCACGCTCACGTTTAGCTCCAGGTCGCCAGAGATTAGTTCTCGGCTGGATTTCACACCTTGAGACGACGCTCTGCACCCGTTGGACACGGGGATCGACTCCTTTGCTTCAGGGCGCTGCAGTAGAGGTGCAGAGATGGGAAAGTCACGCACATCTGTATCACACCAAGCACAGCTGGTTATTTTACCTGCTGCTGACAGATGCTGATTTAAGCCTAATGTTAAATTAGCCCCCAAAAACACCCCAAACCCCAAAGTTATTACTATTCTATCAATATTTAAGAGCTATATCTAACAGATAACGAACATATATGTTGATTAAAACAAGGCTAATTTATTTGTATAGAACATTTCAACAACAAAGTAGAATTTTACAGGTTAAAAACAAGTTAAAACGAGTTCATTGGAGTCATTTGTAGCTAAAAAACTCATTTAAACACTTAAAGAGACAGAAGAACAACGTGTTACGTACTAGAAGCTAAATATATACAAATATGTTGGTGTAAAAGTTGCCATTTTACAGAAATTTAGACAATTATATGAGAAAAATATTGCAAAAGAGCTGCACAATTATAAGGAAATAGGACAAAATAAATAAAACAGGAATGGCTTTGACCTGAGATTGTTAGGTATATTACACAATCAACATATAGTATTTAAAAGGGGAAATTATTACAAATTCAATAAGATTAAACAGTAATATAATGAAATGCTACTTTTTTCTATCTTTCCTAGATCCTCAAACTTTAAAACGGGTGAATTTGACCCGTAACACAACACGAGGGTCAAGTGAAACCGTCGTCTCTTCTTCTTATTTACTTGCAGAGCAGCTATTCCTTATTGGCAGTGGAGCGACAGAAGGAATTATGGGTAATGCAGTTTTTTATGGACATGAGTACTGGTCTATGGAAGCCTAAATGACTGCTGGGGTTTCTAGTTCAGTCTAAGAATGTACCAAATATTCACTAATTCAATACATTTGGTCAAATACTGCAATTAAAGCCATGATTGGCTGAGTCACATGAACCTATTCTGACAGTGGAATGATCTATTGATTATTGAAAAAATGAATTGATTGGTTGTTTTGTTCATAAAATCCAAAGATCATCAGTTTACTATTATAGAGACTAAAGAAACCAGCAAATAATCAGAGAAGAGAAGCTAAATATTGGAGATTTTCTTCTTTAAAATGACTCAAATCCATGAATCAATTATCAAAATAGTTGGTGATTAATGTAATAGTTGGCAACTAATTGATTAATTGATTAATTTACTCCAATAAATGGTGTAAATTGTCAATCCCTGTTTCCCAGAAGTTGAAGATTCAACCGAAAATGTCTTTTTTCTTCCAGAGAATTTGGACATTTTCTTCTCAGAAGTTACTCAATTCCATTGATCGATTAATCGACTTGATCGACAACTGATTGATTAATTGCTGTAGCTCTTGTAAGCGATTAATCGATGAGTTGTTTGATTCATTAAATGGCTCAATCATCAGTTTAATATTATAGAGACTAAAGAAACCAGCAAATAATCAGAGAAGAGAAGCTAAATTTTGGACATTTTCTTCTTAAAAATGACTCAAATCCATTAATCGATTATCAAAATAGTTGGTGATTAATGTAACAGTTGGCAACTAATTGATTAATCGACTAATTGCAGCTCTACATGGACCATTCATTAATACTTTTAAAGCTCAACGGTTTCAACGGAGTCGAGTACTTGGTCAAAAAGCAGTGAAATATTTCCAACCTCATTTAAAGACTCCAGGGTTCTGCTGCAAATAATTAGCTGAGTGGACTGTTTCCATTTTCTGTCTTTTTCTTTTTATGAGACAAACACACAGCAGAGCTTCATCCTCCTGATTGGTCGACTTAGTGACTGCATTTGTCCATTTGGGATCAAGGGAGAATATTGATGCGCACACTCTCTGATCGTCAGCATATATATAAATATGGATATACTCTAAACTGTGTAAGTGCTGTGATCAGACACAGCTGCACCTGAGAACTCATTTACTGTTAATCTAAACTGCGCCTTGTGCTTTGATGTCCTCTAATTAATTGTATTTTACTGCATCTGGAGCCGTGGGACTCTGCAGACCACGGTAGCGTTGGCTTGGAATCGATTAGACGTGTTTGGCCGTCAGCCGCGTATCGACCGCCACGTTGTTTATGAATAAGCTGCGTTAAATGCTAATGACGGTGTTCTTCCTCCCCCCCGCTGCAGACTACGCCTGGCCTTTCCCCAGCGCCCTGTGTCCTATCTGGATCTACCTGGACGTGCTGTTCTCCACGGCGTCCATCATGCACCTGTGCGCCATCTCTCTGGACCGCTACGTCGCCATCCGCAACCCCATCGAGCACAGCCGCTTCAACTCCAGAACCAAAGCCATGATGAAGATCGCCGCCGTCTGGACCATATCTATAGGTCAGAATCGACTACACACACACACACACACACACACACAGACAGTGCTGGGCGGCACAGTGGGTAGCGCTGTTGCCTCGCAGCAGGAAGGTCCTAGGTTCAAGGACTTGGATCAGAGGCTACGTGTGGAGTTTGCATGTCTGGTTTTCTCTATGATCTTCAGCTTCTTCCCACAGTCTCATAACACGCTTGGGTTAATTGGATTACCTCTAAATTACCCGTAGGTATGAGAATGTGAGTGAATGGTAGACTGAGGTACGCTGGGATTGGCTCTAGTGGACCCCCATGACCCTAGTGAGGGATAAACGGGTATAGAAAATGGATGGAGGGATAATACGGTGCTGCTCTCTAGTCAAGGACATAATCCATAAGGGGAGTTACTGTAGTCGGGACTGTCAAACATTGTCGCCAACAGTTGTTTAATCATTGTTCCTCCAGATTAACAGCAGAGGGCGGTTTGTTTTTGTTGGTGTGAAAGCATCAATCACAGTAAAATCAAGTGGACCAAGACCTCCAAATAGAGGTGGTCTCTCTCTGCTTGACAACCTTTGATGTGGTCTCTACTTGTAGGTCTTTGGAACAACGTTCATCCCATAATAGCATGTCTCCTTTGCCTGAATCCACAGAATCCGCAGCCAGGACTCATTCTGGAATTGGGTATTTTGCCAAAAATGGCCAATAGAGATGATGTAATGCACAAGATAAGAGTAGCGATGTGTGAACGTGTCGCTATAATGAGTCTACAGGAAGATAAACATCAATCGGACTAATTTGGGTTCGTTTGCAGGTGTGAAAGTGGACAACACTGGAGTTTATATGCTAATTAATTAGCATTTTATTGCCTTTTAACCAACAAGAACTGGACAGAAAGATGGCGGAAGAACCTCGATGATTTCTTTCTAAAATAACATGTCTGTTATTTCTTTGTCGTCTGGGTTTAAATGTCTTAATCTGTGTTCATCCATTGGATTCATTGATAATTTTACTGGGGCGTCGACATATCGGAGCCAATATTCAACACTCGACTGCGTTACGGCAGAAACTGGTGATGCTAAAATAGCGTAGTCGTCTTTTATCCAGGTAGATTTGGGTCGAGGGGAAGAAGCCGATTGATTTCACTTTTTCTCCAATGATCAATAAAAACAGACAAATCCTGGACCAGCTTTGGTCGATGGGGCTGTAGAAACATGGCGGCTTTGCAGATGTAGAAGCACCAACGTTCTACCCAGTCTCTATCCAATACAATGGATGGAATTAGATTGTAGTATTGAAACATGTAAAGTATGCAGAAGAAAACCTGCCTTCAGTATTTTCAGACATTTGATTACTCCCCAGTCAGCGTATAAACTGGTCCGACAACAATTATTGAAAGAAGAACATAAAAAACACTATAAATATCTCATGAGCAGCTGCCGACGTTGGAAGTAAAGTCAGCGACGTCACCGTTATTACCTCAGGTCTTTGTAAACATCGTCGTACATCATTTCACATCACGTTCTAACAAACGGGGACTGACAGCGTTCATTAAAACACTTCGCTGCAGCAGCTACAAAGAGCTGAATCCCTCAGAGAAAGTCTTTGTAGCTGCCGCGGGTTATTGAATCCAGACAGTAAGGATGATTGTGTTATGTTTATGAGAACCTCTGAAATATAGTTACAGTCACAGACAGTCAACTCCCTGGTGGCCATTTTGGAGACAGAAACAACAGAATAAATGATGTGATGGTTTTACAGATTCTATGGAGTAACCAGGGTTACTCCATAGGGTTTTTATGCTCAACGTTTAAATTCTATGACTTGGTAACCTTGGTAACCACAGTTCAAATGATGTACAAGGCCGCTAACAAACGCCTTCCACATAACCTACAGGTGCTCTTCCAAACAAGAGACCCAAGTACTAAGCTATTCAGGCACAAAACTGCAAGAACCACGTTCAAATCTGGGATGGGATTCTTTGGAGGACGAGGTCAGGGCACAAGCTCAAAAACGGTCGGGTCCAGTAGCTACAAGACAAAAACTACACAGTGCATCAAAACGGATGGAGATGGCGTTTCGTCCATACTCTGCATTCATTCATAAGCTTAGCAATACGGACCAGATGGTGCAATACCAGCAGAAACCATGGGGGGCAGTGTTGCTGTCGCTACCTGATATACGGAGCCAAGATCCAGTGCGAGACAGAAGAAGACGACTATTCCTTGTAGTTCTATGCGAGTTTTGTCATGGCTATACGACGCACCTAGCTTAGCCGGCGTTTGGAAATATTGGAAATGGCGCTAGGTGTCAATAGACATAGGAAAGACGAGAGAGAGAGAGACATATAACTTCTTATAAACCACCGCCTCGTGCAACGTTTTCTTGCTTTATTTAAGACTTTCATTATCAAGCCCTCCTCTGTTGTCACTATGATCCTTGTTATAAACTTGTTATACATCCCTGGTGGATGTGTTGGAGCCATCCATGCCAACGTAAAGGAGGAATGAAAGTATGTGGGCAGCAACGATCGAAATTGGTGGAGGCTTTAAACGCATCGGACATAAAATGATGTCCCCTTTGGCGCCAAATTGACAAATCCATCCGTTGTGGTCTAGCTGTCAAAACCCCCTGATATCTGAACCATGGAGGAAATTCCTTCTTTCTGTAATTAAGGTGGAACATTCCTTTTGGCGTTTTTCTCACTGTGTCCAATTAGGATTCATATACACATAAAAGGAGCCCCTTATCTCTTTGTCATAGACTTCATGGTCATTTCCTGCGTTGCATCGCATTCCATTTGCCGTTAATTAGTCAATCCTCCTCAGGCCCGCGTCAAGCAGATTGATGGCAATTATTAAATTTAATGATTTCGGGGGGAACCCAAAGGTCCAGCTGAACACACGCACCTAATGCACGGACATGGACGTTCCTCAAATAGGACAACATGGTCTGGAAGCACCTGGCGGCACGTCGTTAAGGTTGATTTGCATAACATCCATTTTCCTAATCCCCCGGAGGCGATAAGCGCATGTTCCATATTCACCTGCATCTCCAGGAAAGACAATGATATGCAAATGAATGCATTATGTCATCTGGAAATTTATGGCATATAACAGCAGAAGCCCGGTAGCTATTATCTGTGGAAAACTAACATTAATAATTCATCAGAACAAACGATTTTAAGACAATGTAGAAGCATTTAATTGTTTAACTGTCGTATAAAACGAAGGAAAATTAATTGACCCTGATAAGTCGACCTCCCTTTGTGCCGTCCTCCCTTGTTGGAGCGGTTTGTCAGCCGGACAGTGGAAGAGTCCAACAGCTCGGGGGTGATCTGTTTCTCTCGGTTAAAAATAGCAAATGAAGTCATCCGTAGGTTTTTTTTAATAACGCGGGGCAGCAGGACGGAACGTTTTCCTCCATCCCGAGGCCTCCCACGGCGTCTCCGAGACACGGCGTGGGCGTGACCCCGATTAAACGGCGGCGTGACCCCGCCGGTGATTAACCAGCAGCTGAAAGGGGATCATCAAAACATCATAAAGAGACAAATATGATTATCTGGCAGCCCGTTAGCATCCGAGGCAAATTTCCCCGGGGATGAATAAAAGTCCTCCTCAACCTTGAAATACTAGTAGGAACATCCCATCAACAGAAGATCACATTCTCTTATTGCAGCAATAAGATAAGTAACCAATCAACAACAAGAAGAAAATACAAGTAAATTTGCATTAACAGTGAACGCCCCAGGGTGCTCGGTGTGTCCGGTCGGCCTCTATTTGGAGACATTTTTGGGAAAGTTCTCGTATTTTTCCTGTTGCAAAGTGTTGCTCGAGGTCAAACGTGTCAAATCTGATCCCTAAAGAGTTTGCACAATTCATTGAGAGAAAGGCGAATAAACGGAGACGAGCTGGTCATTCAGATGCGCCTCGCTAACTCTGAAAGGAAAATGTCCATTTTTTCCTTTGTTGAAATACATCTGTCGCCACTTTCTAGTTCTTCCACTGCAGTGGGTTTAATATTCAGCATAGCAATGCAAAACCACAGACTCCAATCTTTGAAAAATCCAATCAAATTAGCATATTCTTGAGTCTATAGATGTGATGATTGTCCATGTTTTGCTGCAGAATTTCTAATAATTAGATGCTAGTTTACAAATCGTAGCATGGAGTTGTGTAACATATTAACTTATAAGATATTTACAATCTGCCCTTTGAGATAAAACATATGTTGCCTGGAAAGAGTTTGACGGCCCTGGTCTAGATATATCGATGACTTTCAGGCATCTCAAGTCCAGATTGTCCACTATAGGCTTATTTCAGTATTAGCTTGGCTTTTTTTTGCGTTTCAATTGCTAAAACCTGGCCCCCTGGTTCTATTTGTGGTTTCACCTCCTTCTAGCTAGACGAGCTATTAATTTAACGGGCCACAACGTGGACACAGTTTCACTAACGGCCTTGAAACAAACCGAGTCATCTCATGCTAAGTTGAGCTGGTTCTGTCTGTGGAAATGAGACTTGTTATATTTAGTCCCATCATTTGATGTGAGACTAAACTCAAGCCAACCTGAGAATTAGCTTGAAATGCGTAGCTCTGTTATGAAAAGGCAACTCATTAGCATGTTGACATGGCCAAAAAGATTTTAACTGGTAGATTTGCAGCTTTTATTAGAGTGAAGTGCTAGTGGAACAACGGGCTACACCTTTTCACATTTATTAAGAGAGTGGGAGTTGGGATGAACTTGTAATTCGAAGCACTTTCCTATTTGTTTTCTCGGTAACTTCAGGAGAATTGGACGCTGCTGTCTGCCAAGTCGCTGGAGGCGTGGCCCAACTCCCACTCTCTTCATAGATGTGAACAGGTTCAACCTATTATCTAATTAGGCCTTCACACCTGGCCGAGGTTGACTGTATAATCAGTTGTCTCATTTCTTTATATATCCCGACTCTGACAAGGGAACAGAAGTGTCAAGCGTTAGTCGCCTATTTGCACTAATGAGAGCTGCTGCAGATCTACCAGTGGGCTCCATCTATCCTCTGTTTCATGGAGCCCGGCTGTTCTCAAACCTGGTTCAGCTGCACGGCTAAAAGACTAGAAAAAAGGTTGAAATAGCATCCTAGCGCCTGTTTTCTTAAAGGTATGTCAGATCTATCAGCGTCCAACAGAACAGACCTGACAGAAATGTCACAAACTGTATCTTGTATATATAGATTAAATTCTATAGGACCTAAAGATGGTTTACAAGATTGGCAGGGACAAAGAAACGGCAGGAAATACAACGAGAGCTGAGTAATAAGTGCAGGGTGATACGAGGGATTGGCAGAAGGGGTTGAACAGATGGTCGGAGGAGTTAGTTCAGGTTATAGGCCTCGTGGAGCAGGTGGTGTTTGAGAGGTTTTTTGAGAATGTCCGGAGGGTGGGAGCTCCAAAAGGTGGAGGCCGTGACCCCAAAGGCTCTGGAAGTACAGTAGAAGGTCTGGTGCTGGGTGTGAAATCCAGGTCAGGTCTCTAAGGTTACGTTTAGCCAGAAATGACCCAAATTTGATTATTTGGCCCCTATGCACTTTGATATATGGTCCAAAAACTGATAAATATCTGGTGTTTTGACATACGACTTGAGTCTGAATGACCAGGTTGCGTCATCCTGCACTTAAGTAGACGGAAGTAGGAAGAAGCATCAATTATGGCCAAAAACCTTGGTCTTTTCTTCTTTAATCTCCTTCTTAAACCATGAAATATGTTGTATGTGCTGAGTCTGAGAGGACAGATTTACAGTGCGTCCAGAAAGGATTCCCAGCGCTTCACTTTTTCCACATTTTGCTATGTTACAGCCTTATTCCAAAATGGATCCAATTCATTGTGTTCCTCAAAATTCTACACACAACACCCCGTAATGACAACGTGAAAAAAAAGGTTTATAAGGCTGGAATATGATTCACAAAATGTGGAAAAAGTGAAGCGCTGTGAATAGTTTCCAGATGCACTGTAATTGGAAATGTGAGTCCCTGCAGTCTGGATGTAGCCTTAAATACTTTGAGGCAGATCTCTGTGGTCTATAACTGTCTTTCCCTGGTAAATGTTCCCTGTTGGAACTGTGCGACTCACAGGAGGATGATGTTTTACATCCCCGCACACACACAGAGAGGACCTCACATGTCTTCTATTCAGATGTCCTTGTGGTGGATGATGCCGTGGGGCGAGACTTGTATTTGCCTTTTGATGATTAGTTCCCTCGCTGCTGTTTAATGTAGGTCACACCCACATAATGTCTCTGAGCAGCTGAGAAAAGCCTCCAGCTCAAGTGTTTCCTGCTGCTGCTGCTGCTTCTCTGCATTAGTCAAAGTCTTACACACTTATTTGCGAGTGCTGACAACTTCATTTGCTGTGTTTGTGCCTCTCGGGTCCGTGAACTGTTTTCTTCTTTGGGAATGAAATGCTTCGCTTTGAGGAGAGTGTCGAGGGGTCAGATGCGCGTCTGTCTGTCCTTTTCTTTTTTCTGGGGGTTGGTCTGAAGTCCCATCAAGCCAATTCAAGTCAGTTTTATTTGTATAGGCAACCCTGGTCCTTTAGAGCCGCAGTGGGTGCAGGTTTTTGTTCCAACCAAGAATGAACACACTAATGAAAGTCCTAATAAATGACTCTAGTGGTTGATTAATAGAATCAGAGGTGTAAAAGCTTGGTTGGAACAAAAACCTGCACCCACTGCGGCCCTGGTGAAGCCTAAAATCACAGATTCACCCCAATGGACTCCCTAAAAAATCTCCAATGGGGAAATAAAAGTGGAGTAAACCTCAGGAAGAGTAGCAGAGGGGAGATTTCTTTCGTCTGCCTATGTGTCTTTCTGGGGCTTAGACCATCTGTCCTTCCATCTGTCTGGGGTTTAGACTGTCCATCTGTCCTCTTGGGGGGTTAGACAGTCTGTCCTTTTGGGAGTTTCTCTCTCCATCCACCCTTTTGGAGGTTAGTCTGTCCATCTGTCTTTTTGGGGGGTTATTCTGTCTGGGATTCCGAGGTCAGTCCACGGTCCAGGGACCTTCCATCCATCTCGGGGTTCGGACTCCGTTCGGACTGACCGGCCTCCAGCTACCGTTGGTGTGATTATTTGACCTTTTAACCTCCAGTGGGGCTTTTTTTCTGCGTCTGAACACATGGTCTGACATCATCATCACTGTGTGTTCACACGACCGGCTACAAAACACCAGCTTCCTCCACTGGTGTGGACTCGCCTGTCACTCAGAGGTGGAGCAGTCGTCCACTGGTCAAAGGGTCAGTGGATCGATCCCCGGCCTCTTCAGGCTGCATGTTGACGTGTTCTTGGGTCAGATAATTAACCCCAGATTGCCGCTGATGAGTGAACAGCCACCAGTGAGTGAATGGGTGAACGAGCACTTGTGTTGTGACGTGCTTTGACTGTTTATCTTCGTTTTTTTTAGTTTAATTTCCAAGGAGAGGTAAAACAAACATGAACAAAAGCCTGTTGCTATGCAGGTGGTCCGTCTAGCATGCATCTGAATGTAATGCCGTTGATTAGTCCATAAACCCCCCTGGGGACAGGTTGTTGCTGCATGTTGAATCCAAATCTTAACATCACGTCCTCTTGGCTTTGTACTGACGTTCCTATGAATATGAAACACCAGACTTTGAATATACACGCAAGACTTTAGCCCATTGTTTGTTTGGCTCTGCACATGAGATTTGTTGACGGTCTTTAAGAAGCCGGTTTGCATAATGATGTTTGATTATTGTTTTCCCACAATGCAACAGTCCCAAGTTCTCAACGCCAAAGATTAAAGTTAAATCCGACGTGACAGTGACCTTGGAACACGTTATTTCCCGTTAGTACTTGATGTGTTGAATCACAGTAGACCAGTCTGTTCAAAGCCGAGGGAATAGAGGATCACAGGTCGCATCTCAGAAACGTTTATTCAAGCGAAGTTTAATCAAAATCTTTGGGAGAAAACCGGACGTGTCAATATTAAGTTATTTTTCCTTCAAAGTACATTTTCTCCGGCTGGTCTAAGGTCGTTTTCCTTGAAGAGATTATTCCTCGGAAGCAGTGTTGACAGGCGGGAGATGATAAAATCAGAGTTTCTGGCTGTTGAATAAAAGGGAACCAGCTGCTTCCCTGTGGTCTGACTTTAAACCCTCAAACAGGTTCTGGACGGCAACATCCCATGCCATGGTTGAGGTCTGAGTGATCGATACCAATTATCAATACTAACGATGAATACCAATGGATCGTCAACGAAGAAAAAACGATTAATACGCCAATAAAATGATTTTCCTGCTGCTTTACAGTGAAGGAAGATGATGCCAATACATGAAAATACTCCATTAAAACATTAGTATAGTGAACATAAAGGTATTATGAGTAGATGTAGTTAAAGTATTGCAGTATTTTGAGTTGATGTAGTTGAAGTATTGCAGTATTATAAGTCAATATAGTCAAAGTATTGCAGTATTTTGACTTGACGAGATTAAAGTATTGCAGTAAAGTGTTGGTTTGGTCAGTGACTGATATATTTTCTTTGGACACCATGACATTATTAGCATGTTAATGTTGTAGCTGCTGGGGTTGGAGCGGTGTGTCAATGGTTCCCAAGCTAGGGGTCGCACCCCTCCAAAGGGTCAGCGGATAAATGTGAGGGGTCCTGAGATGATTAACGACATTTATTGAAATTAATCCTCATGAGAAGTATAGTTAGCATCAAACGAAAATATGCTAGTAGCTCATAATTGTACTTCAGTACCGTCCTTGTACTTTTGTGGTTTTGACCTTTTCTCCTGTTCACCAGCAGAACTGGATCCAGACAGTAGGAGGTTCCTGTCGAGACAAATGTGAAATGCAGAGCTCATCCTGCGTGAATCACCTCGGGCTGTGCTGACAGCTTTTTCGTATCTAGCAGCACATACAGCTCCTCATTGTGCCGCCAGAAGTATTTCTAATTATTTCGGGGGGACTTTTGTGCAGCAAGGTGCAAAGAGAAGTGAGAAAAACCCCGCAGCAAACCGCTGATTAACCTCAGCCCTCTCTCAGGAGGGTCAGCGCTAACGGTTTCCTCCCTTTGCGAGTTATTTATTCACACCTCCTTTGTGACCCAGAATGGTTTAAAGTGGGTAAAATCAATTATGTGGAGCACAGTTTCTATTTCGTACCAAAAAACACAGACGTCAGGCTGTAGCTGCTGGAGCAGGAGGTTAAAAAAAGTCTTTATTTTCTGACAGCTGGGACAAAGACGAGTTAAAAAGGGCTGGTTTTTAATGCAGGAGACCAACTTTTTAATCAGATTTGATAGGCAGGAACCAGAGTTTGTACATTTTCTTCTTAAAAATAACTCAAATCGAGACGCCTTTTCCCAGATGTTTGTCTCTTCTTCCTCGCTCCTGGAGCCAGGAAATGGATGAAGATGCATCAATAATCACAGTGAAGATCTCAGTTTTTCCATATTCAGTCAGTTTACTGTCACATTTCACTTCAGTCATTGAACATCATCTAGTATTTTATGCAGCAGGGGAAGTTTTGTCCTACTTTACAAACCGTTTACAAATCAAATCTGTAAATGTTTTATCCCTCGAGCCCTGAAAGATTCTCAGGAATTGGTCCATTTTTCCAGTTTCTTTGAATATTTCACTTCAGCAACGGTTGGACATGAGTCATCAGTTCAAGATGTTTGTTTCGGCAGCAGGACCATGGTTACGGGACCATGGTTACGGGACCATGGTAGTAGGACCATGTTAGCAGCACCATGGTAGGAGGACCATGTTAGCATAGCATGGGTAACAGGATCATGATAGCGTGACCATGGTAGCGTGACCATAGTAGCGTGACCATGGTAGCGTGACCATGGTAGCAGGACCATGGTAACGGGACCATGTTAATGGGACCATGATAGCAGGACCGTGGTAGCAGAACCATGGTAGCAGGACCATGGTAACAGGATCATGATAGCGTGACCATGGTAGCAGGACCATGGTAACACTACCATGTTAGCGTGACCATGGTAGCAGGACCATGGTAGTGTGACCATGGTAACGGGACCATGTTAATGGGATCATGATAGCAGGACCATGGTAGCAGGACCATGGTAGCAGGACCATGGTAACGGGACCATGTTAACAGGACCATGATAGCAGGACCATGGTAGCAGGACCATGGTAGCAGGACCATGGTAGTGTGACCATGGTAATGGGACCATGATAGCAGGACCATGATAGCAGGACCATGGTAACACTACCATGTTAGCGGGACCATGATAGCAAGACCATAGTAGCAGGACCATGGTAGTGTGACCATGGTAATGGGACCATGGTAGCAGGACCATGGTAACGGGACCATGTTAACGGGACCATGATAGCAGGACCATGATAGCAGGACCATGGTAGCGTGACCATGGTAACGGGACCATGATTGCAGGACCATGGTAGCAGGACCATGGTAGCAGGACCATGGTAATGGGACCATGATAGCAGGACCATGATAGCAGGACCATGGTAGTGTGACCATGGTAACAGGACTATGGTAGCGTGACCATGGTAACAGGACCATGGTAGCGTGACGGCAGGCTTAGTGAAGGCCTGGTCCTGCTGCTGTCAGGATGATGAAGTAGGGACCAGTAATACTGACTGAGAGCAACACTATTGTTCAGATACGCTCTGTTACCTCTGTGTGAAACTGTAATCTCTCTTCTCCCCATCCCCCGACTCTCTGGCAGTCGCCTCCTCACTCTCCACTGTTCTGTACAATGATGAAAAGGTTTAATTTCTGACCTGGTTTTGTCACATTATAGCCGGGTCCTTTTAAATAAAGTCCAGTTGCCTATGATTCAATTTGAGAAAGAGAGAGAGAGAGAGAGACCACACAAGATAAAACTAATGTCTAATTTCAGTCAATAGTCTTTGACACCAGGCAGGTATCTGTAACAATAGGAATTATTGTTAGGAACCTTTGTTCAGTTCATTGTGACTCAGGGACATGTTTTGAAGTGACACCACCGGAGCTGAATGTTCCCTACACAATACAAATCAAGCGGAAAAAGGTAAATAACTAAATAACGTGTTGTTCTTCAGGTGTATCGATGCCCATCCCGGTGATCGGCCTCCACAACGAGGACAAGGTCTTCGTTAACGGCAGCTGTGTCCTTAACGAGGAACGCTTCATGCTGATTGGCTCCTTCGTGGCCTTCTTCATCCCATTGGTTATCATGGTGGTGACCTACTGCCTCACCATACAGGTGTGTGATCTTCTTCATCTTCTGTCTTCATCTCCTTCGTTCTCCTTTGACCTCGTCTTCTTCCTCTCTTCTTGTCCAGGTTCTCCAGAGACAGGCCACCGTCTTCCTGTGTGAAGCGAAGACCTCGTCGCCGCCGCCTCCAGCGTTGAGGACCACGTTGGCTCCGCCCTCCTCCACCTTCCACCTCCCCCAGATCAACACCCTGTCTCCTCCAGAGTCCACAGGTGACCACTACTTATGTGATGGTTATGCTGAAGATGAAGGTGATTATTGTAACGATGATGATGATGACACCAGTCGTCCGTCCCCTCCTGCAGAGACGAAGGCTCCGCCCCCTCAGCGGCGGAGGAACACCCTGAGCTGCCTGAAGTCGGTGGAGCCCTGCATGGTGCTGAGCTCCTCCAAGTCAGAGAGCATCAGCATCATCCCCAGCTCCGAGGCGGCGTCCCAGGTCAGCTCGCCGGCCGCGGGGCCGGGGCGGAGCGACGCGTCCGGTTGCCACGGGCGACGGGGGATGATGCAGGCCATCAAGAACGAGAGACGGGCCTCCAAGGTGAGAAGAGCTGATGTAACGTTCACATGTCAGGATTAAACCGACCTGACGTGTCTCTGGCCCCAGACGGAAAGTGATGCAACCAACAGGAAATAAACCGATGAATCCTCATTAATTAAAATATTGACACTGAAACGAACATAGACAGGAGGTTGGCTCACATTTAATTACTTCTTTAATTATTATCTGGTTTATGTTGAATAAAATGTATTATATTATTATAACGGGTCTCATAACAACTTTTAGACATTAGTTCATTGCAGAAATTAGACTTTTTTTGTAAACCAATATGTTAATATTGGAGTTAATCATGTTAGTGTTATAAGAAACATGTTAATGAGTTACTCAACATGTTAACAAATTACCCAAAATGTTAATAAATTACCCGACATGTTAATGAGTTAATAAGCCACCTGACATATTAATGAGCTATTCTATATGTCAACGAGTTACCCTACATGTCAACGAGTTACCTGACATGTTAACGAGCTACCTGACATGTTAACAAGTTACCTGACATGTTAATGAGTTACCCTATATGTTAACGAGTTACCCTATACGTTAACGAGCTACCTGACATGTTAACGAGCTACCTGACATGTTAACGAGCTACCTGACATGTTAACAAGTTACCTGACATGTTAATGATCTACCTGATATGTTAACGAGTTACCCTACATGTTAACGAGCTACCTGACATGTTAACGAGCTACCTGACATGTTAACAAGTTACCTGACATGTTAATGATCTACCTGATATGTTAATGAGTTACCTAATATGGTAATGAGTTACCTGACATGATAACGAGTTACCTGATATGTTAATGAGTTACCTAATATGGTAAAGAGTTACCTGACATGATAAAGAGTTACCTGATATGTTAATGAGCTACCTGACATGTTAACGAGTTACCTGACATGTTAATGAGCTACCTGATATGTTATTGAGTTACTTAATATGGTAATGAGTTACCTGACATGTTATTCAACATGTTAACGAGTTACCTGACATGTTAATGAGGTAATCTACATGTTAACGAGTTACTCAACATGTTAACGAGCTACCTGACATGTCAGTGAATTACTCAACATGTTAATGAGCTCCCCTATATGGTAATGAGTTAATCAACATGTTAACGAGTTACCTGACATGTTAACGAGTTACCTGACATGTTAACGAGTTACCTGACATGTTAACGAGTTACCTGACAGGATCTACGTTCCCTAATATTAAACCTTCACACAGACTAAAAACACAGATTCATTTAGTTTCTGTCTTAACTCTGTAGATAATGATCTGATTTATAGACTGAACAAAGCAGCTGGATAGATGATTGACAGAGGGAAGGATATAAGAGCTAATTCACCATAATAAATACAAACACTGCCATTTATACTGTGACATAAATAAAGTTGGTTATTGGATGGTTGGTGATGGATTGTGTAAGTGACAGAACTGACACCAGCCCTGATGTTTACAGGAAGATTTTCATCGAATGTTTTAACGATGAATCCCAACAACACAGTGGAAACAGAGAAACGCTGCTTCTCTCCACACAGAGACATCAACGTGGAGTAAATCAGCCTCCGTCAGCAGAAAAGTTTGATATCTTTAGCTGTAAATTTAAAACTGAGCCTCTTGTTTTTGCTGATCTCCAGTTGTTTGAGATGTTATCAGCTAAACCCAAAGGAAATAAAAACACTGATCTATGAGGTTTCGGCTGAAGAGCGTTCAAGAGGTTTAACCATTAAAAAAAGGTTTTGTTTTACTAAATTGGGGGAAAAATAACCTGTTGTCAACCCAGTATATTGACTTTACATTTGCTGTGGCCACAAAAAGCATTATAGTTTTCTATTTTCTTCATATCTTTCTTTCTCTATACACTACCGTTCAAAAGTTTGGGGTCAGTCTTCTGACGCAATGAGCAAACACATTGTTCCATTAGAACACTAGACTGATAGTTGCTGGAAATGGGCGTCTATGCACCTATGGAGATATTGATGCACCAAAAAAAGTTCCTTCACCTTCTCTTTCCTCTCCTGGTCCAGGTCTTGGGAATCGTCTTCTTCCTCTTCCTCATCATGTGGTGTCCCTTCTTCATCACCAACGTCACCTTCGTCCTGTGCCGCAGCTCCTGCAACGAGTCGCTGCTCCACGACCTCCTGAACGTCTTCGTGTGGGTGGGCTACATCTCGTCGGGGGTCAACCCCCTGGTCTACACCCTGTTCAACAAGACCTACCGGCGAGCCTTCTCCAGCTACATCCGCTGCCGCTACAGCGCCGGCGCCAACGCCGCCGGGCAGGGCGGCAAAAACCCCCTGGTGCCGCAGCCGTGCCCGTCGCACGCCATGACGCCGCTCCTGACCGGCTCCCACGAGAAAGACAGCGTGGACCGCAACAGTAACTGTCGCAACGGCGGCAGGGGGGACAACGGGAGGCTGGCGGTGGACCCGGAGGACACGACGGACGACGGGACGCAAATCGTGTCCCAGGGCCTCTCCGAGCGCCACGACGCCGGCGCTCTGTCGGAAACGGAGCCGGAGCAGGAACTGTCGCTGATCAGCTACAGCCCGGCGACCACGGAACACACGAGCAGGGTGTGACCCGCTCCTCGCGCCGCTGAGCTGACAGCGGGACGACGACGATGGCGACGGCGGGGGTCGCCGGTAAACCGAGGGCGACGGAGAACCGGGGTCGTCTCAAACCGGCGGGGACGGGTTATCCCCTACACTGAAGAGCACTCCGTACACCAACGTGTCCGAGATGTTGTCGACCTTTGAGGTTGGAGAAGGCGGCGGTGAAAACCAACGCGTCGGCTCGCTCCAGCCCGCAAAAAAAAGACGCCCACATGTCGGTTTTCACGCCATAAATGGAGAGCGAAGGTGTTTGTTAGACCCTTATCCATTCGTAATTGTGCTCAGCATAACTCAAGGGGACCGAGGTGCCTGCAGAGAACCGGTCAGGGCAGAGCTCTTTGTTATTGGGATGGTTTTTTTCCACCGAGCCGGTTCCAGGTCTCACTTAGATCCAGTTCTTTGGGTTCCAGACCGCCACCAAATCTAGAAGTAATCAGTCACAATGCTGAGTTGGGGTCTGTGGGACCTTTAAAGCCGATTATTGTGGACCAGCAGTAATTCATCTCTTCAACAGTAGGAAATGTTGTGAACGCCTCATTAAACATGCCGCAACATACCATGATTCTCAAATCCAATGATTTGCTGGTTTCTTTAGTCTTCTATAATAGTAAACTGATGGTCTTTGGGTTGTGGACTCTTGGTCCGCACATTTAGTTTGAATCTTCAGCTTTTTGACCTTTCAATAATTGATAGATTAAATGAAGAAACGCAAACTGAGCTGAGAAGTGGCTGTAGCTGCAGCACCAGGATCCACTCGGTGGAAAAAGGGGGGTTGGTAAGGGTCCACTAACGGAGATTATAGAGTCAGAGGTCAAACGGGGTCAAACTACAACTTCACACAGAGTCAAAATGCAGTCTGAGCAAAGCAAACCAAATCTATTCCGAGAATAATGGAACTATTCTGCTGCAGAAATGGGATTTTTCTATTCCATGAAGCCTCCTGCAGGCTGCAGTCAGTCAGTCTGAGGAGATGAAGGAATGTGCAACGGCTGCCGGTCTGTGATGGACTCGCAGTGCCACCTGGTGGTCACCACGAAAGGGGGCTCGCAGATCCAGACCCGGTCAGGCTCTTGCTTCCCTTGACAAATGCGCTCTCCACTCTGACAGTTGTTGTTTTTAAATGAATAAAGTTTAACAAAGTGAAACTAAAAGTGAAAAAAAAAGGTTTTTTGATGTAACGACAGCGTTTCCCAGACATCATCCTTCAAAAGGAACAAAAGATCCGCCATTGGCCGTTGACTTCACCTTCTTTTATCATGCCGGTCTTCCTCAAACGTGATGAAATCATGTTTATATTGACTCCAGTTGCACCTCTGAAAACATACTGTCAATAAATAGGCTTCAACAGCTGTGAGCTGACTCCTTTATTTCAAATGAATGAACGAGGAATTGCGAACTTGTATTTTGCGTTTTAAGGGTTTAATCAAAAGTGAATCAACAGCTGCAGAGTCAGTAAATTTCTTCTTAACCCTCTGGAGTCGAGGGTCAAATTGGCCGTTTTTGACTTCTTTTGATTTTACCCTTATATGTCACATTAAAAACTGCTTTCATTGATTGGTATCCTTTTTTTCAGCACAATATGGTAATTTGTTCATTTTGACATACTATATTAACACAGTGGACCTAAAATCAGACAAAAAACACAAAATCCGAGTAGAAAACAGTATTTTTTACTGTGAAAACCACAAATAACGGGGTTGTCAAGGGAGGTTGCTATGGCGCGAAATATGCGCGAAAGTATGGCGTAAATAACTCATCACATCTCTGGTTTTCCTCGGCCTATCAACATAATTTATGGACCGATGTAAAGTTTGAGGTCTTAACTTTCATCAGGAGTTGAAACGGAGACTCTGCGAGGCTGCGTCTTCCGGCTACGACGACCCAAACCTGTCACGTGATTTTGACGCGTTGGCGCGTCGAGGGACTCCACAGGTTAAAATCCTTCTGAAATAAAACATGATTTTTTAATCATTTCTATAAAAAAATAACAATTCTTACCTTGTCCAGAGCGATTTCAACCAATGGGATCATTACGTCCACCTGCCAATCAAGGCAACGTTTTGACGTCTTCAAATTCAAACCCAGAACCTTTAAAGGAACATTCCGTGGGATATAAACCCAAATAGACCACATGGAACCCATTTCTGGTAAATTTTCTGGTAAATTAATTTGAAATTTTTTGTTTCATAGCACTTTTTATTTGCATTTCCTCAACATATAACAGGTTTTCCGTGACTATTTTAAGGTTAAAAGCCCAATGTGGCCTATTCTCCTAACTTATTTTATATAAATTTCTTCAAAACTCGTGGTTGGAACAGGTTAAATGTAATAAAGGACGAGTTATTAGACCATTAGAATTGTTCATTGGGTTAAAACTTACCTTTAATAACAGAATTCCTTCATCAAGGGGGCTTTCATCAATTAATTTTAGGGTAAAGAACATTTAAAGGGACAGTGACACCAGTGTCACAATGGGTTCTTATGGGTTAAAGGTAAAAAAAAACTGGGCAAAATCTTAGAGAATTTCAGAATTTTGATGTACCAGGGACCAGAATTTGTTAATAATTACAGAAAAGGCGAATTAAGTCGGGGAAATTTCCTTATTTCTGAAAGAAAATCACTGTTTTTTTTCAATGTTTTAAGTGAAGATAACTTTAAACTAATCAGAAATCCACTCTATTAATCACTAATGTGGTAAATGACTATTCTAGCTGCACATATCTGGTGTTTGGTGCAATATCTACATAGGTGCATTTCCAGCAACTATTAGTCTAATGTTCTAATGGAACAACGTGTTCATTGCATCAGAACGTTGATTTAATAACATTTTCTATTCATTCTACGACTCATGGTGGTGACATTTCATAGAAAACATTAAATTGTCTGGCTTAACTCAATCTTTTTGAATGGTAGAGTATAACCATTATAGTTCCACCATCTATTTATTGATATCTGACCTGTTAGCTAAAATAGCTGCAAAAAAACAAGGATTTAACCTCCATCCACCTTGATTCTATCACAGCAGGTTTGACTTAACCCCAGTGTTGAATATTTAGTTTTGCTAATGATCCCATAATCACCTGAATGTATTACCCCTGCCCCTCCCCCACCTCTTTAAGGTTAAACCCTGGACCGCCGCTGCATGGAATTAGAATGAAACACCAGGCCCGGGAGTCGCTTCATTCTAATTCCAGTCACGTCTGTATAATTGATCCGCTGTTTGTTTGCTGCAGACTCGCGTTCTGGCTTCACTGAGTGTGTTTTGACGTGATGCAGAAAAGCCTCCTTCTCTCTCTATAATAACTTGAAAGGATAAACGGCGCCGGGAGAGAAAAGCGAAGAGGCGACAAAAGAGAAATCGGCGGCGTGCAGGCGTCAAATCACCAAAGAGGAGGGGACGGATCCTGTCGGAGAGCCGCGGCCAATCAGAAAGACCCGATGTTAGAGGAGGATAGCATGCTACCATCCAAGCAAAAATGCTAATTAGCTAAGCTAATGAAGAATGGAGTCACTGGCTGTGTCCGTGATGCTAAAACCTACATGAAAATGTGTTTAAAATAAGAAAAATACATTTTATCCACCTTTATTCTGTTTGTAGCAGGAGTAAAGACACAAAATCAACGAGAATATGGGAAGAAAATCTGTAAATAATGTGTATTTTGTGTTATTTATGGCTCTTTCGACACCTTCGTAGAAGAATGTCCACACACAAATTGTGATAAAAATCATCATACATCGATATTTTTTCTGCTTTTTTTCACAAATGTCTTAAACAACTTCAAACTTGCTCAAAACTACTAAACATTCAATCATTTTTTAAGGATTTTAATACGTTAAATGACAGTTTATAAGAAAAAATACAAGACAATCTGGTTAAATAGAGTAAAAATGACAAATGTCACGACTATCACTACTTAATGTGTTTATAATGGAAGTCAATGGAAGCCGTTCAGAGGGAAAATCTTAAATATTTTGGAATTTTGTTGTTAATTTTTGACATATAAGGCTCTAATCAGCACCCAAACCCCATATTCCTACCATTTATTATATGGAAAAAATTAAATTTATTATTTTATTTACATTTTTTTTGCTATGAATAAATAGAACTGGTATTTAAAGGGTTAAAAATCCTGAAAATGATTGAATGTTTGGTAGTTTTGAGCAGGTAAGAAGACATTTATAGAAAACAAAGGCAGAAAAGATGCTTTTATTTTGAAAATTCAACTTAAAAAGAAGAGTTTCTGCCAAAAAATAACGGCAAAAGCTGTAAACACAGCCAAAATGAGCTAATAAAAGGGTGTTTTTTCCCAAAACTTTATTTATTTTATACAAAAATTGGTTTAAAGTAAAATCTCCAGTGATTTTTATAATCTCCCAATAATATATTCCTGCTGCCAGCATCGTTTTAATCCTCCAGAAAGTAGGGTCCTCCTAGGTGGGTGTGAAGTTATGGTCCCCGAATAGGACTTAAACGTGTGTGTGTGTGTATGTGTGTGTGTGTGTGTGTGTAGCAGAACCAGCTCAAACTGCTCCCTGAGATTGATTCAGTGACTCTTCTGGCTTCTATTGATCAGGTCTGAATTGGGTTTTGTCGGCCACAGGCTGAAAATAATCAATCTGAGGAATGACAGTGTGTGTGTGTGTGTGTGTGTGTGTGTGTGTGTGTGTGTGTGTGTGTGTGTGTGTGTATCCGAATGTTCGGAGACATTTATTGGCAGAGTTTTGGTTGACTTCACTCGAGGAGGATGAGGAGGAGGATGAGGAGGAGGAGGAGGAGGAGGAGGCCCATTTGGAGCGTTTACCCCCCCTCCAGGACATTTCTTTTTGTTGCTAGGCAACAATACGAGCAAGATTAGACACCTGCCTACATGTTAAAAGTCTAAAAGAGAAATTATTTAGAAAAACACACATTTTATGTTCTGCATTAATGGGTAAATGTAGTGTTTTAAGGTCCCATATCAGTTTATTGCAGCTTTAGAAACACAGGTAATATGTATAGTTGTGACATCACAACTTCACGGAATTCCTGATGGATCATTTTAAAGGTATAGTTTATTTTTTTTTTGCATTTTAATATACAAGACACTCAGCAGCAATAATTCAATATAAATAAAATAGAATAGAAATAGAAGAAAATAATTATTATTATAAATAATTATTAAAAAATAAAATAATATATTAATTAAACTATTAAAATAAATAATACCATAGGGGACAGTATTTTACACCTTCTTATAATTAAAAAAAATTTAAATATTATTTTCTATGATATATTGTGTTCTAGTATCAGAAGGAAATGTACAATTGGGAATTAAATTAATTAAAAAAATACCCTTTTTTTCCCAAATTAACGATTATTTTCTAAATTGTTCATTTCATCCATAAAGATCTAACATTATAGACTGTTTTATTAATTAAAATCCATCTTTATGAAGTAAAACTACACCATAAAATAAATCCTGTGCTGTTTAAAGTTAAATTAAAACAACAAATAATCATTATTCTAATCCGTTGCCAGTCGTCTTATTTCCTTTTATTCTCTGCTGTAAATCCTCAGCTGAAATAGTGTTTTTTGACGGTGAAGTTTAAACTCTACAAACAACAAATCCTGGAGGATAAACAGCTGCAGAACAGGCCAGAAACGGCTTTGAAGAATAAAATTTGGCTCCAAAAAAAACAAAACCTGGACTGAAAGTGTGTTTTTTCTACTCTTCGACTGGAGCAGCTGCACCTGCAGCTCATTAAAGCCTCATTCTGGGAGAATTAGCAGCTAAAATCAGCTATGTATGAAAAATTAGAGAGGAAACGCAAATATAAAATGTTAAAGGGGAAGTTTAACGGCATCTCTGGTGTCTCGTTGTGCAAAATGACCATAAAAGTATAATAAAAAAATAATAAAAAATAATAAAAAATAAAGTTGTAATGACTAAACTCGGCCACCAGGGGGCAGCGCAGAGCAACAAATATTCACTGGTGGGAAATATTCTGCTTTTTTGGATTCTAAAAGTGATGTTTTGAGCTTTTAGCTGTAATCAATGGTGCTGCTATATGAATAAAGGGTTTTATTAATTATTAATAAGAAGAAAACATGTTGTCGCTGTGTTAAAATAGTCATTTTTTGATAAAAAAGTGGAGTTTTTTCTGCCCAAAAACAGGATAAAATGACAATTTAGCAGCTTTCATGATGGCGGCTGCTGCAGGAATAAACTCTAACTCAATTCAATTTAGACTACATTTTATATTAATAATTTAATATAAAGTGCTGTGCATATCAATAAATTCAATAAATATGCATATATATACTACATACTATACACTTTTATAGTAGGATTCACTACTTTTATTATTAATTTACCTAGAATTGGCTCCAAAACCGTGAACCAATGCAATAAAATGCTCTTATATGCATTTAAATTACTGCATAATAAATATTCTTCATTTATAATTATACCTTTGTCCTTTTACTTCAACACATTTACAGTATAATTAAGTAAAGAAGCTGAATATTACTGCAAATATTACAGATACGAAGCTGAACCAGTGTGAATACACTGATTATTATAGTATTTTATGCTTTACAGGTCAAAACGTGTGAAGTTATAGATTTGATATAAGATATAAAAGGTGTTTTATGGCTGCAGCTTCCTTCTAAACAGAAATTATAGCCTCTTTTATTCCTGGAGATCATTTTAGTTTAGTTTCAGAGCACGGAAACAAAGAACAAAGAAGTGACGGGTTTGAGTTTATTGAGCCATTAATTGTCTTTACGACGCTGTTATCTCCTGTGATTCCGTCTTTATTGGTGCATCAGGAATATACGACGCTACAGAAATGTCATGATATTAATTTTTATTTGCTGCTCACAAACATTTTACAGCTGCTACAACTTCCTGAGTTCAGCACCGAGGACAGAGGCAGTAACAGCTGCTGTAAAGTGAAGCTGCAGTGACACCCAGTGGTGACGCTGGGAACTGCAGCGCTGTTCTACATTCAGCTTTAAGGCCTTTAGGAAGTTAAACCACTGGAGAACAAGTGTTTACTTTAGTACTTTAAATGTATAAACTAATACAATTATATTACACAGTTTATGATAGTATTTTATTTTTATACATTGTGTGATGAAGGATTTTTGGTCTTTTTGACATTTTTGTAATTTGCATTTCTTGATAAATTTAATATTTGTAATTATAAAATATTTAAATTGTAATTATATTTTTAGTAGTAGTAGTAATAGCAGTAGCAGTGGTAGTAGTAGTAGTAGTAGTAGTAGTAGTAGTGTATAGTAATGTGTAGTAGTAGTAGTAGTAGTAGTAGTAGTAGTAGTAGTAGTAGTATTAGTAGTATTAGTAGTAGTGTATAGTAGTAGTAGTAGTAGTAGTAGTAATAGCAGTAGCAGTGGTAGTAGTATTAGTAGTAGTGTATAGTAATGTGTAGTAGTAGTAGTAGTAGTAATGTATAGTAATGTGTAGTAGTAGTAGTAGTAGTAGTAGTAGTAGTAGTAGTAGTAGTAGTAGTAGTAGTGTATAGTAGTAGTAGTAGTAGTAGTAGTACTAGTAGTAGTAGTAGTAGTAGTAGTAGTAGTAGTATTAGTAGTAGTGTATAGTAGTAGTAGTAGTAGTAGTAGTACTAGTAGTAGTAGTAGTAGTAGTGTATAGTAGTAGTAGTAGTAGTAATGTATAGTAATGTGTAGTAGTAGTAGTAGTAGTAGTAGTAGTAGTAGTAGTAGTAGTAATGTATAGTAATGTGTAGTAGTAGTAGTAGTAGTACTAGTAGTAGTAATGTATAGTATTGTGTAATAGTGGTAGTAGAAATAGTAGTAGTAGTAGTAGTGTACAGTAGTAGTAGTAGTAGTAGTAGTAGTAGTAGTAGTAGTGTACAGTAGTAGTAGTAGTAGTAGTAATGTATATTAATGTGTAGTAGTAGTAGTAGTAGTAGTGTACAGTAGTAGTAGTAGTAGTAGTAGTAGTAGTAGTGTACAGTAGTAGTAGTAGTAGTAGTAGTAGTAGTAGTGTACAGTAGTAGTAGTAGTAGCAGTACTAGTACTAGTAGTAGTAGTAGTAGTAGTCGTAGTATTAGTGTACAGTAATAGTAATGTATAGTAATGTGTAGTAGTCGTAGTAGTAGTGTACAGTAGTAGTAGCAGTACTAGTACTAGTAGTAGTAGTAGTAGTAGTAGTAGTAGCAGCAGTACTAGTACTAGTAGTAGTAGTAATGTATATTAATGTGTAGTAGTAGTAGTGTACAGTAGTAGTAGCAGTACTAGTAGTAGTAGTAATGTATATTAATGTGTAGTAGTAGTAGTGTACAGTAGTAGTAGCAGTACTACTAGTAGTAGTAATGTATATTAATGTGTAGTAGTAGTAGTGTACAGTAGTAGTAGCAGTACTAGTAGTAGTAGTAATGTATATTAATGTGTAGTAGTAGTAGTGTACAGTAGTAGTAGCAGTACTACTAGTAGTAGTAATGTATATTAATGTGTAGTAGTAGTAGTGTACAGTAGTAGTAGCAGTACTACTAGTAGTAGTAATGTATATTAATGTGTATTCACTAACTCTCCCATAACATTCGTGTTTTTTCCTTCATTTTCTGGAATCAAACAATAAACCTCATAGTTTTAATGAGTTAACTGTGTTTTAGTGTCTGTGGAATTTTCTGCTGCAACAAACGTCCCCAGAAGGTTCCGGAGCCACATGTTGGTCTCTGCAACCAATCAGAAAGCAGCACGTGTGTGTGCTGATGTGTCTCAGAGTCATTAATCACACGTGTTTGATGGAGAACTCATATTAGATTCATTACAATAATCACATGCGTGTTTTTTCCTCTCGGGCCTGCAGCGGATCCGCCGCTCGTCGTGCTGCCGGCTGAGTGGGCGGAGGTCTCGGGAATTCTCGGGATTTCTCGGGAAGTCTCGGGAAGTCTCGGGTCTCACCGGCAGATCTCGGGAGCAGCGTCGGGGGAGAGACGCGCATGCGCCGTTGCGCCAATTTGCTGCATCTCGCTGATGCGTTTGAAGCGTCGAGCTGGAGAGAAACGGACCTGTAGAGAAGACTCTACCCTTCAAAATAAAAGCACCATGATGGTAATTTACAGAAAGAATAGCTACATAAATTAAATAATTTTTTTTGTATTTTATTTCTGCAAATATAAGTCAACTCAACTTTATTTATATATGAATGTATAACACGGAAACATACAGAGGATAATAATAAGAGCAATAAAAATAATAAAATATTTAGGGATTCAAGGTAAAAGTAGATGAAAATATATATATAAATGAAGAAGCAGTTAAATTACACAGTACATTAGACATTTAAACTTATTTTTTGTATTTAAAGTAAGTAATAACAATAATGTCTAGTTACTTCCGCTTTCTGGTTACCATGGGAACATGTTGGTCAAAAAATATCTTGATTTGTGCCATAAATCACACATTTATTTATTTTTTATTATTTAAAAGAGACATTTACAAGTTAAAAACAAGCAATACTTTGTCGTAAAACTGTTTAAGTATGATTTTAAATATTCTTAATTAATTATATTTTTCGCTCATTCGATTTTTTTTTCAACTTTATTGACAAAAACAATATACACAAACTAATATACACATGGTAGAATCAACTTAATAACATGGATACATTACAAAAATATTGTCATGAAACAAAACTTTAATAAAATACGTTCGGAGATTAAAAAAGACGACTCACACGAGAATCGCGTGACGTCAGCGCCATCGCCCTAAACTGCAGTGCTAATTGAAGCTAAGCTAACGGTTATTTTGGGGTGTAACATTAGCCGCAGTTTGCTGTTCGCGAGAGGGGTCTGTAATGTTTTATTTACGTATTTAACTATTAATACACGGAAATAAAAACGTAATTTCGTATTAAATCTTCTACTTCCAATATTTTAACAACAAATCGTAGCTTTTTTGTCCCAGTCGGGTAACCGGAAGTCGTTAAGTATCTACGCGCTGCGTAATTGCACTACCTCGTCGAGAAATCTGGATTTGTGTTCGTATGGGGGGGTGAGGTAACCGGAAGGCGTAAGTGCTTGTGTTATTGCGCTAATACGTGGAGAAATCTGGATATTTTTTTGGTCTTTTATTTTGAAAGCGTCACAGGAAGTGGTCCGCCCCTATACCGGCGGCTTGACCCCTCGGCTCGACGGCCAGAGACGCTGCCGCCTTGGAAACGACAGAAATCCAGCGAGTCCACGCAGCTGGTCGAGAGCAGGGACCCAGATTTCCTCCACTTCAAAGGCTTCCTCCTCCTCCTCCTCCTCCACCTCCTCTTCCTCCTCCTCTTCCTCCACCTCCTCCTCCTCCTCCTCCTCCTCCTCCTCCTCTCCATCCATCCACCTCTACATCTATCTGTGCTGCGAGCTGCGAACATGGAGGATGTGTGAAATGAAAAGCGGAGCGGGGCCGGAGGAGAAATCATCAGAATAACGACGCAGCAGCAGCAGACTGCAGCAGCAGCAGCAGCAGCAGCAGCAGGTAAATCTGCACCTGCTCCAAATCCGCTTTTGCATGTGACAGCAGCAGCAGCCCGTGCGCGCGTGCGTGTGCGCGCTTGCGTGCGCGCGTGCAACACAGGGAGTGATTGTTATTGTTAGTGCAGCTGCATGTTTATTAATGATTATCTGCAGGATGGATCCCTGCTTTTTTTTTTCTCCTCCATTTTCCTGTGTGTGTGTGTGTGTGTGTGTGTGTGTGTGTGTGTGTGTGTGTGTGTGTGTGTGTGTGTGTGTGTGTGTGTGTGTGTGACACAATCAGGTGTGTCTGATCTGCCTGTTCTATGATCTGTGTTCTATGTTCTATGTGTTCTGCATGATGATGTGTGTTCTATGATCTCTTTTGTGTGCTGCATGTTCTATATTCCATGTTCTGTGTGTGTTCTATGTTCCCTGTTCTGTATGTTGTATGTTCCGTGTGTGTTCTATGTTCTACATTCTATGTTCTGTGTGTTCTGCCTGCAGCAAAATGTCAGCAGTTGTTAGAAACGTGTCTTGATTCTTGTGGCTCTAATATAAAATATGTCGACCGGAAAAAAAAAGAGCAACGAGGCCTTTAACGCAGGAGGTGAGAGAGGATTATGTCAACCTCCATGCTGCCTGTCTGCCTGTTATTCCCTCTGTCTCTCTCTCTATATATACACATTCCATATATATATTTATATTTTTACTGTACAATTAATCACCCAATACTGTAAATATAACTGAAATGGATTTAATTGATCTTTATTATATCTTCCTCAACCCATTTAAGCCTAAAAGCCACTAAATCTACGACTGTCATGTTATACTTAACCATTAAAGCCCAGATTTCATGCATCTAATGATATAATGTGTTATTTTCCTCCATTTTTGTGTCTTTTCTCTGCATGAAATAGCATTTTAATAGCTGTTATAGTTGCAAATCTGCCCTTAAACAAACATATATTTATCCCATATACAAAATTCTTTATTGGGGGATTATTCTAGAGACTTGAATGACGTCAGGGGACTTTTGGCTCATTGGCTTTAATGGGTTAAATCAAGCTAATTTACCATGGTCCATTCTCTGAATGTAAATACGTTTATTTAAGGTTCTACAAGTTTTAATTAGATTGGATTTAGGAGTTAAACTATTACATTGGCTGAATTTACATGATTTCTTTTAGTATACCAAGAATAAGAGGTAGAAATAAGTCCATCCTAATGTGTTTAAGTAGAAATCTCTTGGAAATTTAACGTAAATTCCAATCAACCAATCCAAAATTAGGTAATTTCAACACCCACTAAATAAGATAACCTAAAAGTATTGATTTACTGAGTTGTGGAGGCTTAAAGCTGGAATCTTTGCGCTTTATTTCATCACTGGATGCAGGAATTTTGTCCATTGTTGGCGACTGTAAATGATCCGTCTTCATCTGAACCACAGACTTTCCAGATGGAGGTTTTTTATATATAAACCACTTGTTGGGCTGGTTCCCACTGACCTGTGTTCCTTCTCGTCCTAATGGACGTCCTACACCTGTTGGTCCTTAGAGTTAAAACAGGCGTGAAGCCTCGTGGTTATTAATGACATAATGGACCTGAAGTTACCTGAACAGTTTAGTTCAGTCAATTTTAAAAGAAAGAGAAATTATTGGAAACGTTTCGGACAATTTAACCTGTCTGGTTGTGGACTTTATGTTGGTTTGTTGTTGTAAAACTGTTTGGACAAGTCGCTGTTGGAGATTTTAATCTCAATGAGACTTTTACCTGGTTAAATAAAGGCTGCAACAGTCCATGAGTTTGGACTGAACCGTTTCAGTCCAGGATGACGCTGAATTGACGACAATCTCTCACAGAATGGAAGGAGACAGGCAGGAAGTCGGGCAGGAAAGGCACAAATCAACTGGTCGATTTTAGAAATAAAACACTGTGTGTAGATTTCTACCTACTGACTCATGGTAGAAGAACAAAAAACAGACATTTGAACAAATCAACAGCAGTTAAACCGGATAGGTTAAGTAAACTTTGGTTTGATTGATGTTCTCTTTATACATCCATGTTGCTAGAGAGAATATTGTGGAATATTATGATTTTCACTACATCTTGTACCAAATACATACTGAAACGATTGGAATTGAAAAAAAATCTTTCACTAAAACTACATCAAATTGCATTGACTTCTATAGGGCCGTTTTCCATCCCCTAAAAGGGGCGGGGCCATGACGATTTTGTGAAGTTCCCATATGGGCTGAACTAAAAGTCAAAATCTGACGACAGTCACAATTGGATGGACTGACAGATCTCAGAGGGAACAGAAGACAGGAACAGGTCTTCCACTACATCTGCTGCTGCTTTATGGCTACATCGTCTGACTGTGACGTTGCCATCTGTCCTCTGAGTCTTGGTCTGTCCTTGGAGTCACCGTCTATGCCGAGAGTTACCATCTGTACTCTGAGTCACCTTCTGTCCCCAGAATCTCTGTCTGTCCTTTGAGTCGCCATCTATCTTTGGAGTGGACGTCTATTCTTGGAGTTACCATCTGTCCTCTGAGTCTTCATCTGTCTCTGGAGTCACTGTCTATCCTCGGAGTTCCCTTCTGTCCTCTGAGTTGCTGTCCATCCTCAAAGTCGTCGTCTGTACTCTGAGCCACCATCTGTCCCCAGAATCTCCATCTGTCCTTTGAGTTTCCATCTGTCCCTGGAGTCACTGTCTATCCTTGGAGTTCCCTTCTGTCCTCTGAGTTGCTGTCCATCCTCAAAGTTGTCGTCTGTACTCTGAGTCACCATCTGTCCCCAGAATCTCTGTCCTTTGAGTCTCCATCTATCCTTGGAGTCACCGTCTATGCTTAGAGTTACCATCTGTCCCCAGTGTTGCACTCTGTCCTTGAAGTCACCATCTGTCTTCTGAGTCTCCATCTATCCTTGGAGATACCATCTGTCCTCCAAAGTCGCCGTCTGTCCATCGGAGTCATCGTCTACTCTTTGAGTTGGTACCTGTCCTCTGAGTTTCTGTCTGTGCTCGGAGTCACCGTCTGTCCTCTGAATGGCTGTTGATCCTTGGAGTCGCCATCTGTCCCTAGATTCGCCATCTGTCTCTGGAGTCGCTATCTATCCTCAGAGTTGCCTTCTGTCCTCTGAGTTGCTGTCTGTCCTCAAAGTCGTCGTCTGTCCCTAGAATCTCCCTCTGTCCTTTGAGTCGCCATCTATCTTTGGAGTGGACATCTATGTCTAGGAGTCTGTGTCCTGAGTCTCCATCTGTCCTTGGAGTCACTGTCTATGCTTAGATTTACCATCTGTCCCCATTGTTGCACTATGTCCTTGAAGTCACCCTCTGTCCTCTGAGTCTCCATCTATCCTTGGAGTCATGCTCAGAGTTACCATCTGTCCCCAGTGTTGCACTCTGTCCTTGTAGTCACCATCTGTCTTCTGAGTCTCCATCTATCCTTGGAGACACAAGCCCTGTCCTCTGAGTCCTCCTGGGAGTCATCATCTGCTCTTTGAGTTGCAATCTGTCCTCAGAGTCTTCATATGTCCCTGGAGTCACTGTCTATCCTCAGAGTTCCCTTCTGTCCATCCTCAAAGTCGTCGTCTGTATTCTGAGTCACCGTCTGTCCCCAGAATTTCCGTCTGTCCTTGGAGTCACCGTGCTTAGAGATACCATCTGTCCCCAGTGTTGCACTCTGTCCTTGTAGTCACCATCTGTCCTCTGAGTCTCCATCTATCCTTGGACACACCACCTCTGTCCTCAGAGTTGCCATCTGTCCCCAGCGTTGCACTCTGTCCTTGAAGTCACCATCTGTCCTCTGAGTCTCCATCTATCCTTGGACACACCACCTCTGTCCTCAGAGTTGCCATCTGTCCCTGGAGTTGCCTTCTGTCCTCAAAGTCATCGTCTGTACTCTGAGTCACCATCTGTCCCCAGAATCTCGGTCTGTCCTTTGAGTCGCCATCTATCTTTGGAGTGGACGTCTATTCTTGGAGTTTCCATCTGTCCTCTGAGTCTCTGTCTGTCCTCCTCGTCCTGACAGTCAGACTCTTTTAAAATTCAAGTCATCGGAAGGAAAAGAAAAGAAGATAGTGAATCCACTTCTGGTCGAAAGCAACTGAGTCCTTTCAAATGTAGACTCCAGGCCTGGTGAACAGATAATGGCTTTCCTTTGTGTGTGTGTGTGTGTGTGTGTATGTGTGTGTGTGTGTGTGTGTGTACAGTACAGAGCTGTATTCATAAGAGACAGTGTTCAGGCGAGCCTGTGCTGATTTCTTACATAAGCGAATCATCGAGGAAGTAAGACGACTGAGCGCTAAATAAGCATAAAAACACTCAAACAGGGACACAGCACTAACACACATGGGTGTGTTACTACACACACACACACACACACACTTAGTGTTTTTAACACCAGGGAGTGAAGCGGACATAAAGTCATGCTCTCTGCTGAGGGTCAAAGGGCAGATTTCTGTGTTTTTGAGGCCAAATTTCCATAAACTCCTGCTCTTTAAATGCCGTAAACATCCAATACTACAACTTGATTCTGCCATTAAAACCATTTAAAGATAGTTTTACTGGTCAGTTTTGGCCTGGGCAGTGAATTCCTGTGATTTCCTCAGGTTTCCGCTCTATTGCCTGATGCCTTCTGCCTCCAACGAAGCAAATGAATGACACGGCTTTGCTGTCAGGATCAGATAATGAGTTTTTATGTGCATGCGAGAGAAACCGCAGCACAAATATGTATTTGTGAGACAGAGTGAAATCAGTCACACTGACACTGTGGATTTGGATAATCGTCGATTCAGAGGTTGTTTTTCAACATTGTGCAAAAAAAAACCTGGCAACTTAGAAGGATTAAAATCCTAAAAACGGATGAATGAATATGTCCACAACTCAAAGATCATCAGTTTATTATTATAGAAGAGTAAAGAAACCAGGAAATAATACAAGAAGAGAAGCTGGAACCAGAGAATTTGGACATTTTCTTCTTAAAAATGACAGATTAACATAGTTCTACTTGATTTATCGAAAACCTCTGTTTCTCTGCTGTAAACTAAACATTGTTCTGGTTCTGTTGGATCTCTGCAGCAGACTCCATGTTCCTTTTCGTTATTTTCTAAGTCTCCAGCAGCGTGGGTGATGATTATTCCAGAGGTGTTTCCTCAGTATTCCAGTAGAACAGCAGGAAGTCGTGTCCATCTCTTTTCCAGACCCGTGTTTTCTGTCATTCCTCCTCCTCCTCCTCCTCCTCGGACCGGATCTGGACGCCGTTTTTTTTTTTTTTAAACGCTTCCAGGTGCGGAGGAAGCGGCGTTCCGTGGGGTTTGGGTTATTGAAACAAGATTTGTTCGCCACATGTTGGGCGAGTCCTGCTGCTGCTTAATGGTCTGGATGGACTCAGAAGATCCACCACAGACTCTTCAGGGGCCACTTAGACTGAGTGGAGCTGATCCACTGCAGGATTCTCTGGGTTTAAATAAGCATCGGACACGTTGAGCAGCTTCAGTCTGAACCCGTGTTAATGTTATTTATTCTGCTTTATTTTACAGTTAAATATGTTAATTCGAAAATGTACTGTACCTTCCTTTAAAAGAAATTAATTTAAGTCAATTAAATTTAATTGATTTTTACTGAACCTTCCTTTAAAAGAAATTAATTTAAGTCAATTAAATTTAATTGATTTTTACTGTATCTTCCTTTAAAATAAATTAATTTAACTCAATTAAATTGAATTGATTTTACTGTACCTTCCTTTAGAAGAAATTAATTAATTCAATTAAATTTTATTGGTTTTTACTGAACCTTCCTTTAAAATAAATGAATTTAACTCAATTAAATTTAATTGATTTTTACTGAACCTTCCTTAAAAGAAATTAATTTAAGTCAATTAAATTTAATTGATTTTTACTGAACCTTCATTTAAAATAAATTAATTTAAGTCAATTAAATTTAATTGATTTTTACTGAACCTTCATTTAAAATAAATTAATTTAACTCAATTAAATTTAATTGATTTTTACTGTACCTTTCTTTAAAATAAATTAATTTAACTCAATTAAATTTAATTGATTTTTACTGTACCTTTCTTTAAAATAAATTAATTTAACTCAATTAAATTGAATTGATTTTACTGTACCTTCCTTTAGAAGAAATTAATTAATTCAATTAAATTTTATTGGTTTTTACTGTACCTTCCTTTAAAATAAATGAATTTAACTCAATTAAATTTAATTGATTTTTACTGAACCTTCCTTAAAATAAATTAATTTAATTCAATTCAATTTAATTGATTATTTTACTGTACCTTCCTTAAAAGAAATTAATTTAAGTCAATTAAATTTAATTGATTTTTACTGAACCTTCCTTAAATGAGTTAATTTAACTCAAAAGTAATTAGGAAAAACGTATCTACAATTTAATTTTTCATTTTTCTGTGCATGTGCAGACAAGTAAAATATATAAATATATCTATAAATGACATATATTTTTAATTTTTTTTATTGTACAATTAGTCACCCAATACTGTAAATATAACTGTATTTATTTAATTATTTTATTATTTTTTTAATGAAAAGTAATTACAAAATAATAAAAAAATATATAAAAATATATAAAATATTTAGTTTGGTTCATTGTCTGAATATAAATAAATTATTGAAGGGTAAGCTACAGTAAAAATAGCTAAAAGTATTTGGATTTAATTTAAATAATAGTCTAGAGTTAGAGTTAGATAAAGATAATAAAATTAAGTAATTTATACACATTAGTTTAATATTCATTACCCCTCAGTGGTTTTCATACATGTTTGTGGTACATTCACTAGTAATATCTTCTTTGACATGTTATAATAGTCTAATATAATATAATAGTTATTTAAAAAACTCTAACTTCCTCTTTCATCCTCGTCTTCATCGCCGATTTCTAGTTTCCGCACGATTTCCGGTACCAGTTATTGATACGTGATCGATACGGCCGCTCTCGTTGCTAGGGGCATTTGTTTGGGTGTTTTTTCAATAAAGTATTGATCCAACGTCCGCCCCAAGCCTCAAACTGTGTGTGTGTGTGTGTGTGTGTGTGTGTGTGTGTGTGTGTGTGTGTGTGTGTGTGTACTGCATTAAGTAGTGTGTTTTCCCACAAGTTCAACATGATACCTTTTATTGATCCTTGTGGGGACGTCGTTCTCTCTCTCCTCCTTCCATAGGGGTCAAAGGTCAGGGTTCTTTACTGAAATAAAAATACCTTTTTACAAGGATAAGTCCTTTAAAATTAGTAAAAATACAGTGTTATCAACTGAATGTACGTAATGAATTTAATTGCATAAAATTAAAAAATAGATTTTTTTTACTTAATAGGAGAATAAATCCTATGTCCAGTTATTTAAACTATTCTATGTTGTTGCTGCAGATAAATGGTTGTGTTGCTCCACAGCGCCCCCACCTCTGGTTCACTTTGATGCAGGTCAAACCTGGAATTACACCTGAAAAACAAAATACACAATATTGAAGAAAACACGTTAAAAGACGTTTTTTTTTTTACATTTATTCAAAAGGGAGGACAAAAACCAACTGATATTTTTTTTCTTGATATGTTCAGAGTAAGGAAAAAAGAAGACAAATTTAAAAAAATAACTATTTATATAAAAAAAAATGTTTATTAATATGAGCAAAACATTTTTTATATAATTTTTCCAATAAATTGATTCCAATTTATTTATTATTTAATAATTTATTCCAATTTAAATTCCAATAAATAAATTCATCAGGTGGTTTATTAATTTTTTGTAACTTGTGGCCTGATTTAAAGCCTGTGAGGCTCCGCCCACAGGGAGCAGGCTGAAGGGGGCGTGGCTTCCTGCAGGCCCCGCCCCCTCTGCTGCAGGATGCCAACCACAGAAGAAGAAGGAGTCCTGTGGTTAACATGAGTCTCCTGACGCTGCTGCTCTCAGCTCGTTATCTTTACGCCGTGTTAAAGTCGTCTCAGGAGGAAGTTTTGTCTGTGCGGCTGCCACGGAGTATTATGGGATGTTGGAATAATCAATAGCGCTCCATTCATATCACCAGTCGTCTCCTTCTACTGGGAGAATCACACTGTTTGCAGCTTTATGGCTACAAGGGAAACATCCATGCAAACTGGATTTGTAATATTCAAATACTTCCAGTCTCTTTTTAATAGAAATATTAGAAATTGTGGCATCTAATTCTTAAAAATGCTGCTGCAAAACAAGGAAAATCACCACAGACTATTTTTATTTTACTAGCGTTGCTGAATATTAAACCTGCTGCAGTGAAACAACAAGGAAAATTGTGACAAGCTGTTTTTTTACCATTTAAATGTCCAAAATTATACAATTTCCTGTTTTTTACTAGAAATTTCAACATCCTTAAGATGATTTCGGGAACCACAGATCATCTCAATATAGTTTTATACTGAATTTTATATATATATGTATATATATGAATTCTATAAGGGATTATTTGGACTTAAACTGCTTAAATTTCAATTTTAAACAGCAGTGTACATATGTATTTGAGTATAATTTCAGTGAAAATGGCTATAAAGAGATATATTCTAGATGCATCTGAGCTATTTGTGGTGTTTTCATGATGTTCAACGTGTTTTACCAAGTCAGAAACACCAAAAATATATCAAAATCTCTGTAAATCTATAGAATAGATCCTGTTTGTTGCAGCGTTTCCTCCCAGATTCTTCGATCTTCTCCCGGTTCCTTTATTGTGTTTCACCTTCGGTTTGGACTGGGAGCAGGAAACTGGGACACTGACACATCACATCAGCACTTTAACGTGACCTGTGTGTGTGTGTGTGTGTGTGTGTGTGTGTGTGTGTGTGTTTGTGTTTGTGGTCACATGATTCTGCCGGATGACTTGTTGCAATCGCGCTGAGGCCAACACATTTCATTGTGAGGGACGGGGTCGCGGAGGGGCGCGAGGAGAGTTCTCACAACACACACACACACACACACACACACACACACACACACACACACACACACACACACACACACACACACAGAAAGCGAGGCGCTGGATGTGGTTCAGAAACATTGTGGCTGACCTGTTTACCAACCGCGTTACAGATAGATGTGACACATCTTTGCGGTGTTTTATCGGCGTCCGATGTGTTTGAATGAGGTGATTTTTAATAATCAATAATCGTCCAGTCGCTCAATAAAGAACCAAACCGATGTTTTATTATTATATTCTAGTATTTCCCTGTGTTAATGATCAATTTAGTCCATAAAATGGTGGAAAAATTCAAGTCAAACACTAAATATTTAGTAGAAAAGACAGAAGTCATCACATCTGGGATGATTTTTATGCTAAACGCTAACGCCTGCTCGCTAACGCTAACATTGCGTTAGCATGTTAGCGTGCTAACGTGTGCTAATAACAAAGCAGCTTTGTTATGTTTTCATAAACCTTTATAGAAATGAATATAAACGTAATGAAAACATGTCTGTGATTCGTGTTTAATTACGCTGTAAAATTTTAAAATTAACTTTATTTTACTGTAAAAAATAACAGTAAGTACTGTACATCAGTATTTAATATTTATTGTAAAGTAAAAACACAATTAAATACTTCGATTTAACTATATTTATAGCATTTGATGATTAAATAATCAATTAAATACTGTGATTACAGTTGTATTTACAGTATTAGGTGATTAACTGTATTATAATACAGTAATAATGTGATTTATTGTGAAATATACAGCAATTTACTGTAATAATCATTTAGTACTTTACTGTTTCTTCTTTTATTCTGAGCTGTTTAATTAACACGTTAACGATCCTGCTGTTTTATCAGACAGTAACAGCTACATCATTAAATCTATAATTAAATATATCGCTGTATAATTCTCTGTACGTGTGTGTGTGTGTAACGAGTGTGTTGCTGTAGGGCAGCGATGAACTCTGAACTCTGAAGGTCTCGGCTCGTTATTTAATTAGTGTAAAGTGATAATTTAACCAGTAGTTCAGCAGTCATCTGTCAAAGCTGCTTTAATTAACTCGCATTTAATAATTGAGCGTAAATTTATTAAAGTTAATTGCTGACACTAATTATCTTTTGTCCATTATTGGATTAAACCATCAGTTTGGTTTTTATCAACTAATTAATTGACTTGTCAGCCAATTACTGTAATTTTATATCTATTACACTGACAATTAATAATAATAATCTCTGTAAGTTGTAGATTAAAAAAGAATTTCTGTATTTTTAATGATTCTACAGATTTCATTGATTAAAACAACTTAATCAATGAAAAATTAGTGGACTAGTTAATAAGTTATGTGATTAGTCATGGTTAATTGTTATGACTAGTCATGATTACTTGTTATGCTTAGTCATGATTAATTGTGATTAGTCATGCTTACCTGTTATGATTAGTCATGGTTAATTATTAGTCATGGTTACTTGTTATGATTAGTCATGGTTACTTGTTATGATTAGTCATGATTAATTGTTATGATTAGTCATGGTTAATTGTTATGATTAGTCATGGTTAATTGTTATGATTAGTCATGATTAATTATTATGATTAGTCATGGTTAATTGTTATGATTAGTCATGGTTAATTGTTATGATTAGTCATGATTAATTATTATGATTAGTCATGGTTAATTGTTATGATTAGTCATGATTAATTATTATGATTAGTCATGGTTAATTGTTATGATTAGTCATGGTTAATTGTTATGATTAGTCATGGTTAATTATTATGATTAGTCATGATTACTTGTTATGATTAGTCATGATTAATTGTGATTAGTCATGGTTACCTGTTATGATTAGTCATGGTTAATTGTTATGAATAGTCATGGTTAAGTATTATGATTAGTCATGGTTACTTGTTATGATTAGTCATGATTAATTATTATGATTAGTCATGGTTAATTGTTATGATTAGTCATGGTTAAGTATTATGATTAGTCATGGTTAATTATTATGATTAGTCATGGTTAATTGTTAGGATTAGTCATGGTTAATTATTATGATTAGTCATGGTTAATTATTATGATTAGTCATGATTAATTATTATGATTAGTCATGGTTAATTATTATGATTAGTCATGGTTAATTGTTATGATTAGTCATGGTTAATTGTTATGATTAGTCATGGATAATTGTTATGATTAGTCATGATTAATTATTATGATTAGTCATGGTTAATTATTATGATTAGTCATGGTTAATTGTTATGATTAGTCATGATTAATTATTATGATTAGTCATGGTTAATTGTTATGATTAGTCATGGTTAATTGTTATGATTAGTCATGGTTACTTGTTATGATTAGTCATGGTTAATTGTTATGATTAGTCATGATTAATTGATTCAGCTTCTCAGATTTAATGATTTCTGTCTTTTTCTTTGTCGATAAACTGAGTATTTCACTGTTAATGGAATTTTGTAAGTTTGACAGAGATCTTTCAGTATTTTCTGGACTAAATGAATCTAGATAATAATAATTTAAAGGGGTTAGAGCCCAAATAGCTGCAACAATTAGACATTTAATCCATTAGTTGCCAACTATTCTACTAATAGCCAGTCTATTAACAGATCTGAGTCATTTTTAGGAATAAAATGCCAGTGTTTGCAGCTTCTAAGCCCCTCCCCCTCCTGTATAACATGTACCTGTGTAATCCCAGCTAATGAGCTGTCTGCAGCCGCTAATGTAAATGTCAGCTTTGATTCTGTATAACGATATAACTGGTTGATGTGGAGCATGAGGCACCGTGTTGGATCACTGCTGCTGCTCCTTTTACTTCAGTCACACACCAGCTTCAGTGAATCCCAGGAGGAGTTTGTGGTTTTTAACAAGAAAACGTCCAAATTCTCTGGTTTCAACAAAAAAAATGCGTTAATTTTCGTTAATTTCGATGGTTAAAGCCGTCGATTTTGTCTCGTTTTCATCAATAATAATATATAATATATTTAATCTCATCTAATTAACTCTGTGTCAATTGTGTAATAAAAATTAAATAAAAAGCATCATTAACTGCTGCATCAATTAACTTATCGATTTAGAATCATTAGAGTTGTGGTGATTTATTATGTTAATAATAAAATGACATTTCTGTGTTTAACCATTGGAAAAACCTTTTAAAATATGTTTATGTTGGTTTCAGGTCATTTAAAAGTCAATTTGTGCCTTAGAATAACCCATTTTAAATATATAATCCACCTAGAATAGAAAACTAGTTGATAACATGTGTTTTTATTCATTTTTACACCTTTTTAGGAGAATTAAACACGTTTTTAGGGCGACACCAAATGACATTAACCCCTTAAAACGACTAAAAACAACTACTAAAGAGAATTTAATTAGAGAAATTAGCTGTAATGCTTTAATTTTGTGATTTAATACTGTCTCATTGTTCATTTCTCCTGCTGTAAATGATAATAAATATAGAATATCTCTACAACTATAAAGGTTATTATATATAAATCTGAGAATCATTATAGAACAGATTAAATCTAAGTTAAATATCTAAATAGTCTCTACTACTGATATTATATTAAACTATTTCTTAATTAATTAAATGGTGATTAAGGTTTTATTGTAGTAGAATCTGATATTTTCTTCACTCGTCCTCTCAACTCTTCTCCTCTTTGTCTTTCACACTATTTTCAGTCCAAGTTCCACTTTTCAAGGCGGCGGATTCCTTCGGCGCGTTGCCGTGGCAACGTCCCCACGGCGCCGCGGCACACTTTTCAACTCCTTTACTACGTCCTCTGCCATCGTCTTAATGTTCTTCACTCACTCGGTGTCTTCTGGTCCCAAAATTGTGCATCAATGACCCTTAAAGTCACAAAAACCGGATAAGATTTTAGCTTTTAGATGTTTTATAACAGAAAATAGATAAAATGATGTAGAACTGGAACTGCTGTGATCAAAAATGACTCAGTACATGAATGAATATGCCAGTAAATGCCTCTATTTATTACTATAAATGTACATTTAATGTTCATGTTGGTTTCATGTCATGTCAAAGTCCATAATCACATAAAATGTGTGATTTTTGGACATGAAATTTGAAATATATGACCTTTATTCGCCTTTTAAATGCCCCATTTATTTTTATTTATTAATATATTCATGTTTAAATTTATTTCCCGGAATGTAAAAAAAAAAAAAATAATAAAATTTTAAAATTAAATGAATTTGCATGGAAAGGGAAAGGAAAAGTTCTAAAATAATAAAGTAATTTATTTACTTTTAATTCTGGCAGTTTCAGTCCTCCATACAAATGCTAGTTATCGTGAAAATAATCAATTTTCCTTTATTCTAGGGGCCCCAGTAAGGATCCCTGGGGTACTCCCCATTGAGAACCACTGATTTTAAGGTCCCATAATGTAGAAGGCAGAGTTTAATATGCTTTATTGTGACTAATATCACCTCATCAGCTTTTAAAGTGTCTTTTATTTTAAAATACTGGAATAACTTGTACTAACTAAGGGGGTTTCCTGTAGATTTTCTGTCCAGACACATGAGGACGACCAAAGCTCCGGACATGAAAATTAAATTAAAGATTCAATTTATAGCCGGTTATTTTAATTGAAGCCTCGGGACTCGAGGGAATTTAACAGTTTGACCCTTTTTCATGTTCCATGTACACAGGTTGTTTTCTCTGAGGCTTCTAAACGACGTGTGACGTCACAAATCATCAACCAATCAAATTATTATTTAGGATGATTCTAAACAACATCACAGCCTTGTTTTTTCCAGCGAAGGTTTCATTATGGTCAGTTTTGAACCTTTTGTCTCAGTTTCTTTGTGTCTGGATGATGTCACTATGACCTGAAGCTGACCTGAATGGGCCTGTGTGAACACAATAATGTGCCTCTGGGGTGAAAATCCAGTGTGTGTGTGTGTGTGTGTGTTTGAAACCGATTCATTAGTATTCACAAACAAATGTCGAGTTACGTAACTCATAAAACACACGCGGGGTGATTTGTATCCGTAACGAATCTAAAAATATGCACCGACATTCCTGAATAAATGAAAAACACCCGTCATTTGTTTAATTCCTGCTTTTGTTTTTGTAGATTCGTCGAGGAGGGTTTGAAAAGTAACACATGGCTCATCTTTCAAAATAAAAGCTTTGATTGTTTCCTTTTGTTAGTGAACATTGTGTTCTTCTTGCACACCATCACAAAAGAGGAACTTTTCAGCAAAAGCAGAAATATAAAGTGAAATTACACTGCGATGACGGGTAAATGAAAAATATTCTATTATTATAACTAATAACTAATAATAAACCAAACAGTTTGGAAATCAGTCAGAGTTTCTGTGAGATTACAGCCCGAGCTGGACCTTCCCAATATGGCCGCCAGTGAGGGACATGTAGCCTGATTCACCTGTATCGTCTGGAAATAACACCTTGCTGCCAATGATGTGATTATCTGGTGTTTATAACGGTTATTAATGGTGTTTATAACAGTTATTAATAATTATTTAGTGTTAATAATGGTTATTAATGGTGTTTATAACAGTTATTAATGGTTATTTGGTGTTTATAATGGTTATTAATGGTTATTTGGTGTTAATAATGGTTATTAATGGTTATTTGGTGTTTATAATGGTTATTAATGGTGTTTATTACAGTTATTAATGGTTATTTGGTGTTAATAATAGTTATTAATGGTTATTTGGTGTTTATAATGGTTATTAATGGTGTTTATAACAGTTATTAATGGTTATTTGGTGTTTATAATGGTTATTAATGGTGTTTATTACAGTTATTAATGGTTATTTGGTGTTAATAATAGTTATTAATGGTTATTTGGTGTTTATAATGGTTATTAATGGTGTTTATAACAGTTATTAATGGTTATTTGGTGTTTATAATGGTTATTAATGGTGTTTATAACAGTTATTAATGGTTATTTGGTGTTTATAATGGTTATTAATTATAGTGCTATAGTGCCATTATTTAGTGCTAATAATGGTTATTTGATGTTTATAACAGTTATTAATGGTTATTTGATGTTTATAACAGTTATTAATGGTTATTTAGTGTTAATAATGGTTATTAATGGTTATTTAGTGTTAATAATGGTTATTAATAGTTATTTGGTGTTAATGACAGTTATTATTGGTTATTTGATGTTTATAACAGTTATTGTTATTTAGTGCTAATAATGGTTATTAATGGTTATTTTGTGTTAATAATGGTTATTTAGTGTTGATAATGGTTATTAATGGTTATTTAGTGTTAATAATGGTTATTAATGGTTATTTAGTGCTAATAATGGTTATTTGGTGTTAATAATGGTTATTAGTGGTTATTTAGTGTTAATAATGGTTATTAATGGTTATTTAGTGTTAATAATGGTTATTTGGTGTTAATAACAGTTATTTGTTATTAATAACAGTTATTTGGTGTTTATAACGGTTATTATTATGAATAATTTCCAGAGATTGTTATTATTTGTCATGGTAGTAGGTGTAAAACTGCATTAATTAACTAAGTCCTTCAGTGACTGTGAACTATTTTAATAGTCGATTATTGAAACGATGAATTGATCAGTTGTTGATAATAATCAGATTTAAAAGATTCATAATGTTTTTATTTGTATAAAACAACTAGAGGATTATTCTAACAGACACTATTTAATACACATGCATCATTTTATTTTGTAAATACTTGACATCAGGCCTGATGGTCTTGGTAAACACACACTCACACACACACACACACACACACACACACACACGGGGGAATACCCACCCAGGAGACAGGAAGTGATATTCACCCGTTGTGATTTATTAATGAACTCAGGGAAGAAGATCTGGAGCGAGAACACAGGGGATGACATGGGGAGGGTCAACTGGATCAGACAGGCAGGAAGTGTGTGTGTGTGTGTGTGTGTGTGTGTGTGTATTATTAAACAGCCAGAGTGTTAGATTATTTACAGCAGCTGGGGGGGGGGGGTCGATATCGTCTCACACACACAAAGAAACTCCATCACAAACTGGAGGAGCTTTAATTAAATGTTAGAGAGACATAACAAGTCAGCTTTTATTAAGGTGGATTTAAGGTGGATTTAAGGTGGAATGAACCCATTAAAGCTGATGAGCCTTTAAGTCTAATGACATGATGGTAGACAACTTATAGAATTCTCTATAATAATAATAAAATATATAATAAATGATAAAATATATAATAAATAATAAAACTCTCTATAATAATAATAAAATATATAATAAATAATAAAACTCTCTATAATAATAAAAATAATAACAATAATAAAATATATAATAAATTAAAAAAATCTCTGTAATAATAATAAAATATATAATTAATAAAATTCTCTATCATAATAATAATAAAAATATATAATTAATAAAATTCTCTATCATAATAATAATAAAAATATATAATTAATAAAATTCTCTAGAATAATAAAAAAAATATACAATAAATAAAATTCTCTAGAATAATAAAAAAAATATACAATAAATAAAATTCTCTAGAATAATAAAAATATATAATAAATAATACAATTCTCTACAATAATAATAAAATGTATAATAAATAATACAATTCTCTATAATAATAAAATATATAATAAATAATACAATTCTCTACAATAATAATAAAATGTATAATAAATAATACAATTCTCTATAATAATAAAATATATAATAAATAATACAATTAATTTATTAATTGATCAATTGAGAATTAATTTAATTTTTTAATATTAATTACTTATTATTGAATAAATGTAATTTAATTTTTTTTGTTTTTTTGTTTTTATATTGTATAACTTTGTTCTTGTTTTCATTATTAATTTATTTTGTAATATTTAATCTCATTAGTAATCACAATTTTCTGTGCTATTTAATTTTAAGATTTTTTTTATTTTTTCACCTTTCAATTAACTGCTTTTAAATTGTATATTGAATTATATTATATATAATATTATTAATCAATTAAAAAAATATTATTTTTTTATTTAATTAAATTATTATAATTTTTTTTTTTTTTAGTAAAATAATATCTTATTTTAAGAAAACTGGACTAAATTGACCTAAATAATAATATATAATAAATTATATATTTCAAAATAATTCTACTCATTATTAGAATAATTTTACCAAAAACCAAGATATTTTCACTTGTTAAGATTTAATTAATTAATTTTATTCATTATTAATTTTTAATTTGCTAATTGAAGGTTATTAATAGTGTATTAAATATTATTATTATATATTATAATGTATTTTCATAGGAAATAAATAGAGTTTGACACCACTGCATTAAATTGATGCAGCAGACGGGTATCAGCATGTCACACACACACACACACACACACACTTTGGCAGAGGATGTGTGTGTTTTTGTTTTTTACCTCCGTCGTCTCGGCTTCGATCCTCCATCCCAGAAATATTAATTGTGCCAACGATTATATTAGAAGCGTGGGAGAGAGAGTGTGAGACTGGCAGCTTTCCAGACACACACACACACACACACACACACACACTTCTGCAGACATCCAGGCCCAAAAATAACAAGCGTGTCCCAAATCCAGATTCAGTCCAAACTCAGACAGAAGCTTCACTGACTCTTCCTCTTCTTATTTGAAACATTTCCTAGTTTAACGACAAAAATCGCTGATTTCAACGTAGAAACTTCAACCTGAACGTCACGTTATTCAACACTTCCTGTGTCACGCTGCAAAAAACTGACCTAAATACAAGAAATAAATATTTAAATTTAATAGAAAAAGACTAGAAACAAGTCAAATCACCTTTATTAACATCAAATAACCGTTAATAACCTTTATTAACAGCAGATAACTGTTAATAACCTTTATTAACAGCAGATAACTGTTAATAACCTTTATTAACAGCAAATAACCGTTAATAACCTTTATTAACAGCAAATAACCGTTAATAACCTTTATGAACACCAAATAACTGTTAATAACCTTTATTAACAGCAAATAACCGTTAATAACCTTTATTAACACATCTCATTTTGCTTATTTCAAGTTTTTTTTACATGAATTTGGTCAATTTAGTCTATTTTTTCTTAAAATGTGATTAAACTGGTTGATTTCTCTCTCAATGTCGTCTTTTTGTATCTTATATTCCGGACTTTTTATCTGATAATTCTGACCTTTTATCTTTTTATCTATCTTTCATAACTCTCCCTCACTTTATTTTTTTCTATATTTCTCTCTCTGCTCCTCCGTTTAACGCCGTTCACGAACCGCTTTCTGCTTCGTTTTATCTCTACGAGCGGCGGCCATGACACCAACGTTTCCAGCCTTTTGATTCGTCCTCCTTTGTGTCTTCAGGCGAGTCGTCATGCCGCTGGTGAAGAGGAACATCGAGCCCCGCCACCTGTGCCGCGGGGCTCTGCCGGACGGCGTGACCAGCGAGTTGGAGTGCGTCACCAACAGCACGCTGGCCGCCATCATCAAACAGCTGGGCAGCCTCAGTGAGTAGGGGGGCGGGGCCACGTGTAGACCGTTGACCAATGAGAACAGAGTGATTGGAGGTCCTGGAAGTCCCCGGCTGCATGCTGCTCGTTACACCTCGTTAACGGACACTAACGAGCGGGCGGCAGAAACGTGATTTGATTGGCAGTTGAACTAAATCCACAGACGGGTCGCTGTGAATGAGTGAAGCTCCGCCTCCGCTCCGTCTGTCAGGTGGAGAGAATGCCTTCAAATGTCTGCCACACACACACACACACACACACACACACACACACACTCGTTGGTCTGGTTGCTGCTCGGCAGGAGGCTTCACGTCCTGCTGTGACAGACGGAGAAAGGAGGAGGAGGAGGAGGAGGAGGAAGAGGAGAGACTGACCTCCATTTCTGCAGCGTTAAGGCTGCAGCTTTCAGTGATTATCTGTGTTTTATCACAACGAGAGGGATAATAGTTCACATGTGGAAATGAAAAACATTCGATGAACACACAAACACATTCTCAACCTGGTTAAACATGAATGTCTGCGTCTGATATGGAAGAAAAGGAGGGAAGAAGGAAGGAAGGGATGAATCTGACAAGGGTTAAAAAAACAAAGGAAGGAAGGAAGGAAGGAAGGAAGGAAGGGAACGAACCAAGGACAGAAGAAAGGATGTAGGGAGGAAGAGAAGGAACCAAAGAGAGAAGGAAGGAAGGAATTGAAGGAAGGAGAGAAGGGATGGATCGAAGGAAAAGGAAAAGAAGAAGGAAAGAAGGAATCAAAGAGAGAAGGAAGGAAGGAATTTAAGGAAGGAGGGAAGGGATGGAAGGAAGGAAGGAAGGAAGGAAGGAAGGAAGGAAGGAAGGAAGGAAGGGAGGGAGGAGGGAGGGAGGAGAGAAGGAAGGAAGGAAGGAAGGAAGGAAGGAAGGAAGGAAGGAAGGAAAAGGAAAAGAAGAAGGAAAGAAGAAGGAAAGAAGGAATCAAAGAGAGAAGGAAGGAAGGAATTTAAGGAAGGAGGGAAGGGATGGACTGAAGGAAGGAAGGTAACCAAGGAAGGAAAGAAGCAGAGAAGGAAAGAAGGAACCAAAGAGAGAAGGAAAGAAGGAATTGAAGGGAGGAAGGAAGGAAGAAAGAAAGAAAGGAGGAATGGGATGGACCAAAGGAAGGAAGGAAAAAGAGAAGGAGGGGAGGAGGAAGGGAAGGAAACATAGACAAAGGGAAGGAAGTAGAGAAGGAACCAAAGATGGAGGGAAATGAAGGAAGAAGGGAAGGATACAAAGAAAGAAGGAAGTAGGGAACCAGAGAGGAGGAAGATAAAAAGGAAGGACAGAAGAAAGATAGAAGGAAGGAAGGAAACAAACAGGGAAGGAAGGAAGAGAGGATGGGGGGCAAGATGAAAGGAATGAAAAAGAATGAGAGGGTGAAGAAAAGGAAGGAAGCAACCAAAGAGAAGGTTAGGATTAGGAAAAGAGAGTGAAAGGAATGAAGGTCGGGCAAAGGAAGAAAACAGGAAAAGAAGGAAGGAAGGAAGGAGCTGAAGAGAGAAGGAAGGAAGGAAGGAAGGAAGGAAGGAAGGAAGGAAGGAAGGAAGGAAGGAAGGAAGGAAGGAAGGAAGGAAGGAAGGAAGGAAGGAAGGAAGCCTCAAGTCAGTTTTATCTGTTTAGCCCAAAATCACAAGACACAGATTGTCCTCAGACGAGAGAAGAGGAATTCATTCAGCATTAAACGGGAAGATGAAGCATTTATAGAATATCCTGTGGAGGATGAGGGGACAAGGAGCCATAGCAACAGGAAGGACCCTCATAGGTGGCTGCATCACTGCCTGTCTGCAAATAAGAAAAAACAGAGATTTTAACATTCAGAAGGCTAATTACACTAAAATGTGTGTGTGTACACTCATATACCTGTCTAACAGTGGACTTCCACGTTGCTACACATTCACCAACAGTGGACCACCATGCCAACAGGGGACATTTTTTTAGGTCCCCTCTTGGACATGCTTTAAATCATGTTAAAACCTTGTGATTTTCTTGATTTAGGTCCCCTTTTTCCAAGAGGGGACCTAAATGTGTGAATGAAGGCTGGAGCAGGGATTCTAATGTGTGTATCTTTGTGTGTGTGTGTGTCCAGGTCGCCATGCAGAAGACATATTCGGGGAGCTGTTCAACGAGGCGAACAGCTTCTACCTGAGGATGAGCAGCCTGCAGGAGCGGGTGGACCAGCTGGCTGTGAAGGTCACTCAGCTCGACTCCACGGTGGAAGAAGGTGAATGAATCAAAGACCACATCTCGTCTGTGGACACGTCGAATTTGCTTTGTTCTGGGGAACAGAACTGATTACACAGTAGTTCTCTCTACCACACACAGTGCTGTTTATTCACCGTGTGTGTGAACATTTATTTCCTTCATTAAGCTTTTCACTGACTCTGAAGGTCAATTTCCTTAATGCAGTAATTGATAGGCCTGCACACACACACGCACACACACACACACACACACACACACACACTTCAGTTGTTGCTTACATCAAAGCTGCATACGGTGGCTCCAAAGGCTCAAACTGAAACCTTCCAGTTCAGATTAAATTACTGGGAAAACGTTCCAGGCTCCACTGAACTGTTCACACATGCAACTCAGTTACACAACAGGTAACAGGTGTTAATGCAGGTAACAGGTGTTAATGTAGGTAACAGGTGTTAATGCAGGTAACAGGTGTTAATGTAGGTAACAGGTGATAATGCAGGTAACAGGTGTTAATGCAGGTAACAGGTGATAATGCAGGTAACAGGTGATAATGTAGGTAACAGGTGTTAATGTAGGTAACAGGTGTTAATGTAGGTAACAGGTGTTAATGCAGGTAACAGGTGTTAATGCAGGTAACAGGTGTTAATGCAGGTAACAGGTGATAATGTAGGTAACAGGTGTTAATGCAGGTAACAGGTGTTAATGCAGGTAACAGGTGATAATGCAGGTAACAGGTGATAATGTAGGTAACAGGTGTTAATGTAGGTAACAGGTGTTAATGCAGGTAACAGGTGTTAATGTAGGTAACAGGTGTTAATGCAGGTAACAGGTGTTAATGTAGATAACAGGTGTTAATGTAGGTAACAGGTGTTAATGTAGGTAACAGGTGTTAATGTAGGTAACAGGTGTTAATGTAGGTAACAGGTGATAATGTAGGTAACAGGTGTTAATGTAGGTAACAGGTGTTAATGCAGGTAACAGGTGATAATGCAGGTAACAGGTGATAATGTAGGTAACAGGTGTTAATGTAGGTAACAGGTGTTAATGTAGGTAACAGGGGTAATGTAGGTAACAGGTGATAATGCAGGTAACAGGTGATAATGTAGGTAACAGGTGTTAATGTAGGTAACAGGTGTTAATGCAGGTAACAGGTGTTAATGTAGGTAACAGGTGTTAATGTAGGTAACAGGTGTTAATGCAGGTAACAGGTGTTAATGCAGGTAACAGGTGATAATGCAGGTAACAGGTGATAATGCAGGTAACAGGTGATAATGCAGGTAACAGGTGATAATGCAGGTAACAGGTGATAATGTAGGTAACAGGTGTTAATGTAGGTAACAGGTGTTAATGTAGGTAACAGGTGATAATGCAGGTAACAGGTGTTAATGCAGGTAACAGGTGTTAATGCAGGTAATGCACACAGGTGTGTGTGTGTGCGTGTGCGTGTGCGTGTGCGTGTAACAGGAAGATGAAAGTTGCATTAGCTGCTGATTGTGTGGATTATTCATTTGGCCGCAGGGACAGAAGCTTATAGGAAGGAATGATCAAACACCAACACACACACACACACAGCACTATAATAAGGTGTGAAACTGAAGCATGATTAGTTGTTTGATCTGTGTGTGTGTGTGTGTGTGTGTGTGTGTGTGTGTGTGTGTGTGTGTGTAGCCATCTGGTCTGCCTTAAATCCCTTCTGGAGTTAAGGGATTGACACACATACATGTTGTATTTTCTCTGTGTTGCTCACTCTTCCTTTTCACACACACACACACACAGACACACACACACAAACACACACACACACACAGACAAATAGCTTCTTTTATATGTGTACAAATCAAATTATGACACAGTCCCACATGCGGCAGAACACATTTTTGGAGGCTTTGATTATAGAAAGCACAGTATTCATAGAGTCATTCACACACACACGCACACACACACACACACACCTACCTCCCTTGCAGCTGGTGTGTGTGTGTGTGTGTGTGTGTGTGTGTGTGTGTGTGTGTGTGTGTGTGTGTGTGTAAGACGCCTGTTAAGCTGATGCAACAAGCTCTAAGACTAATCTGTCCCTGCTGTCCTATTATCACCTCATGTGTGTGTGTGATTGTGTGATTGTGTGTGTGTGTGTGTGTGTGAGAGAGATGTATGACATAATCTATATCCATGTGTGTATTAAAGGAAATCAAGAAACAAGAAAAGGAGACTTTGTGTCGTCGCTGCAGCTGAATCTTCATCTATCTGCTGCAGAATGAGTGTGTGTGTGTGTTGGTGTGTATGTGTGTGTGTGTGTGTGTGTTAAAGTGCAGAGCTGCACTGCAGTTATTACATGCATTAAATATCACAGACTGCAGAGGAAAACACCCACTGGTGTTTTACTGAGCGATATCATTGTTATTTATTATTTTTATTTTATTAAACCAGTGGGTTTATTGGATGTGAAACTTGTTTTTCTGCCTCAATCAGCAGTTTCCTGTTTTCACAGAAAGACTCAACACGTTCTATAAAACCATGAAGCTTAAATATCTGCTGATGAATCCTCATTTAAACTCTTCCTCCTCTTCCTCAGTGTCCCTGCAGGACATCAACATGAGGAAGGCCTTTAAGAGCAGCACCATCCAGGACCAGCAGGTGGTGTCCAGGACGTCTGTCCCCAACCCCGTGGTGGAGATGTACCATCGCTGTGATAAACCTCCTCCACTCAACATCCTGAGTCCCTACAGGTCTGTGATCTGTTAATCAGCCTGTTTAAACATCCTGAATCCATACAGGTCTGTGATCTGTTAATCAGCCTGTTTAAACATCCTGAGTCCCTACAGGTCTGTGATCTGTTAATCAGCCTGTTAAAACATCCTGAGTCCATACAGGTCTGTGATCTGTTAATCAGCCTGTTAAAACATCCTGAGTCCATACAGGTCTGTGATCTATTAATCAGCGTGTTTAAACATCCCCTACAGGTCTGTGATCTATTAATCAGCGTGTTTAAACATCATCTACAGGTCTGTGATCTATTAATCAGCATGTTTAAACATCATCTACAGGTCTGTGATCTGTTAATCAGCCTGTTAAAACATCCTGAGTCCATACAGGTCTGTGATCTGTTAATCAGCCTGTTTAAACATCCCCTACAGGTCTGTGATCTATTAATCAGCCTGTTTAAACATCATCTACAGGTCTGTGATCTATTAATCAGCCTGTTTAAACATCCTCAGCCCCTACAGGTCTGTGATCTATTAATCAGCCTGTTTAAACATCCCCTACAGGTCTGTTATCTATTAATCAGCCTGTTTAAACATCCCCTACAGGTCTGTGATCTATTAATCGGCCTGTTTAAACATCATCTACAGGTCTGTGATCTATTAATCAGCCTGTTTAAACATCATCTACAGGTCTGTGATCTATTAATCAGCCTGTTTAAACATCCTCAGCCCCTACAGGTCCAGCCTGTTTAAACATCCTCAGCCCCTACAGGTCCAGCCTGTTTAAACATCCTCAGCCCCTACAGGTCTGTGATCTGTTAATCAGCCTGTTTAAACATCCCCTACAGGTCTGTGATCTATTAATCAGCCTGTTTAAACATCCCCTACAGGTCTGTGATCTATTAATCAGCCTGTTCCTGTGTAGCATCAATACCTGTGTGTGGACGCTGAGGAGCCGTTTTGCAGCCATCTTTTAACAGTGATACTCTCCACTCAGTGTAATCTGCTTTGACAGGAGCAATTAACTACCAGCGCATTTCGTTAACCGTACCCCGCTAATTACCACTGGTTTTCATAAGTCTAATTAAATAAGGGACATAATGTCAGTTTAATGGCAGCGTCACTGTAACATTCAAGTAATTACAAGTTGTTTTATAGTTAAATGACACCAATAATTAGACAGAACAACGGCTACAAATTATATGAAATGAAATCAAGAAGTGAAATGAAAATGTAATAAAACCAACAGATTATATATATATATATAATATATACATATAATCATATGATCACCTCATATACATGTAAAGTTGTGACATCACAAATCCCACCTGTAGTTAAGGTCAGAGGTTAGATCAGATAAAGATGAAAACACCCACCTGGTGTCAAACTTAGCACAGTGAAGGAAAAACATTCAAATGAGGTGAACATTATGCAAATTCAGTTTCAGTGGAACTGCCCTTTAAAACCTGTTTTTTTCTCTCAGCTGCTATTGGTGCCTGAGGTCATGTGATCAGCCGTAAAACTCCTACTTTCCCGTCATTGGTTCCCACAGGGACGACAAGAAGGACGCGCTGAAGTTCTACACCGACCCCTCCTACTTCTTCAACCTGTGGAAGGAGAAGATGCTGCAGGCCACCGAGGACAAACGCAAGGAGAAGAGGAGGCAGAAGGTGTGTGTGTGTGTTTGGTGTGTGTGTGTGTGTGTGTTTGGTGTGTGTGTGTGAGAGCGTTGTGAGCTTGGCAGCAGCTTTGGCTGAGTGTGTGTGTGTGTGAGAATGAGTGTGGACGTTTAAAAAGACAAACATCTGCCTTCATTTGCAGTTTTCTGCGGCCGAGTGGTGTTACTTGTTTCATTTGCTGCATCCAGCCTGTTTCTGACTGTGTTACCATGGAGCTTCGCTGTGATTGGTTACTGGTGCAGCAGCAGCTGGACAGGAGGTTACACACACACCACCATATTAACCTGAGAGGAATATGAACAGGAGGGAAACATCATCATATGCTGTTACAGTACTGTAATAACACAGGTATTACTGTAATAACACGGGTATTACTGTAATAACACGGGTATTACTGTAATAACACGGGTATTACTGTAATAACACGGGTATTACTGTAATAACACAGATATTACTGTACAGTAATAACACAGGTATTACAGTAATAACACAGGTATTCCAGTAATAACACAGGTATTCCAGTAATAACACAGGTATTCCAGTAATAACACAGGTATTCCAGTAATAACACAGGTATTACAGTAATAACACAGGTATTACAGTAATAACACAGGTATTACAGTAATAACACAGGTATTACTGTACAGTGATAACACAGGTATTATTGTAATAACATAGATATTACTGTAACACAGGTATTCCAGTAATAACACGGGTATTATTGTAATAACACGGGTATTATTGTAATAACACGGGTATTATTGTAATAACACGGGTATTATTGTAATAACACGGGTATTACTGTAATAACACGGGTATTACTGTAATAACACGGGTATTACAGTAATAACACGGGTATTACAGTAATAACACGGGTATTACAGTAATAACACGGGTATTACAGTAATAACACGGGTATTACAGTAATAACACGGGTATTACAGTAATAACACAGGTATTACAGTAATAACACAGGTATTACTGTACAGTAATAACACAGGTATTACTGTACAGTAATAACACAGGTATTACTGTACAGTAATAACACAGGTATTACTGTACAGTAATAACACAGGTATTACTGTACAGTAATAACACAGGTATTACTGTAATAACACAGGTATTACTCTGCCCAGCTGCTGCTGTAGCTGTTTGCTGCACTTTGTGAATATTTCTGTTCTATTTTAATGCTGCTCACATGTTTCTGTTCCATTTCGACCTTGAAACGTCCCTCGAAACGAGACAAAAACCAGCAGTTTCCCCCCCCGCTCTCAGGTTTGAACCTGTGGAAGCTGAGCTGCAGGAGGACGGCTCCTTCTTTACTCCTCCTCCTCCTCCTCCTCCTCCTCCTCCTCCTCCTCCTCCTCCTCTGCTCAGTCTAATGCACCAGCTTGTGTCTCTCCCATGTTTCCATAGGGCTGTCCGGCCCACCCTGACAGGCCCCACTCCAGACAGGCCCCACCCAGGAGCCCCCTGTCCATCTCTGTAAGACAATCCGACCCCTGACCTGCCCTCTCCTGCTGACCCCTCCCCCCACTACTGTACCTCTGCACACCCCACTGACACACACACACTGACACACACACACTCAGTCTCAATCACACACACTCAAGGTCTCACACACTTACACAGGTATTACAGTACAGTAATAACACAGGTATTATAGTAATAACACAGGTATTATAGTAATAACACAGGTATTACAGTAATAACACAGGTATTATAGTACAGTAATAACACAGGTATTATAGTACAGTAATAACACAGGTATTACAGTAATAACACAGGTATTATAGTAATAACACAGGTATTACAGTACAGTAATAACACAGGTATTATAGTACAGTAATAACACTGGTATTACAGTAATAACACTGGTATTATAGTAATAACACAGGTATTACAGTACAGTAATAACACAGGTATTACGGTACAGTAATAACACAGGTATTATAGTACAGTAATAACACAGGTATTATAGTACAGTAATAACACAGGTATTATAGTACAGTAATAACACAGGTATTATAGTACAGTAATAACACAGGTATTACAGTACAGTAATAACACAGGTATTATAGTATTAACCTAGGTATTATAGTAATAACACAGGTATTACAGTAATAACACAGGTATTATAGTAATAACACAGGTATTATAGTACAGTAATAACACAGGTATTATAGTACAGTAATAACACAGGTATTATAGTACAGTAATAACACAGGTATTACAGTACAGTAATAACACAGGTATTATAGTATTAACCTAGGTATTATAGTAATAACACAGGTATTATAGTAATAACACAGATATTACAGTAGTAACCTAAGTATTATAGTAATAACACAGGTATTATAGTAATAACACAGATATTACAGTAGTAACCTAAGTATTATAGTAATAACACAGATATTATAGTACAGTAATAACACAGGTATTACAGTAATAACACAGGTATATTAGTAGAATAATAAGGTTTGAGGTTTGAAAATACACACACATTTACATACATGGTATTAGACACACACCCACACACACACACCCACACACACACCCACACACACACCCTTGTGTTTGTGTCCATGTGTTTCACGTTGCGTTGGCTTGCCACCTCACCCTCTAACACTGTGTTTGGTTTAGTTTGGTTCTTGTGTTTTTTAGACATCTTGGCTTTCTTGTCCATCGTTTACTAGTGTGTGTGAATAGACTAGTGTGTGTGTGTGTGTGTGTATGTGTGTGTGTGAAGGAGCTAGTGATGGGGTCCTGTTCTTTCCCTTTGCACCAAAGTTAATCGATAATCAATGACTGAAGCTTCTCTGGCTCGTGTGTGTGTTTGTGTGTGTGTTTGTGTTTCAGGAGCAGCAGAAACAGGTGGAGGATCCAGGCAGAGAGGTCAAGAAGGTCAGAAAGACACAAATCTGAATAAAAACCCTAAATAAAATATAAATCTGTGCATCATTTTTATTTTATTTATTATTTAGGTGTAATTCCAGGTTTCACCTGCATTAGAGTGAACCAGAGGTGGGGGCGCTGTTGAGCAACCCCTGTTTTTTTTATTTCTTCCGACCATTTATCCACCACATCATATAATAATTTGATTGACTGGACATGGGAATTAAATAATAATTAAATAACATCTCCTCCTCTGTCCTCCCATCCTTCCTCCATCATTTTATCCTCCATTTTTGCCGTATCACATCCGTGTATGTGTTTGTCGCTGCAGGTCCGTAAAGCTCGTAACCGCCGCCAGGAGTGGAACGTCCTGGCCTACGATAAAGAGTTCAGACCAGACGCCAGACTCACACCATCGCCCTACCACGGCATGTCCTCAGAGGGCTCTCTGTCCCCGGACAGCAGGTACACACACACACACACGTCCACACATGGACCAGATTATCAGCATTAGTGTTTATTCAATCAATCAGACAAACTTCACTCAGCAGCATTCAAAGGGCTTCACAGATGTCTGATTATAAGACAGAAGGAGACTGTAAATACAAGAAATTATAGACATAATAATAATAATAATCAATAAAATAGTCTAAAAATATAAAAGCTTTAGGTGACATCAGGGTCAATTTGGTCTTGTTTTAAGAAATTAAGACAAACATTTTCTTATTTAATTGATTAGAATCAAGAAAAAAGTGTCTTTGCACTTTGTACTGTTGATATTCACTAATTCTAGAAACATATAAATGAATAATAAATAATAATGTGATAATAAGTGAGTGTGAGATCAGAACCTGGACCTGGTCTCAGGTTGTGGTCTCTGCTGCCCCCTGCTGGACGAGGCAACTCCCAGCAATTGATTTATATTGTTTTATATGATAAAAACACACGTGAATAAGAACAGTTCAGATGAGTTAAAGTGGTTTTATGAGTTTTGCTGCAGATTGAATCCATGTATTTTCTATTCTAATAATGATTTCAGGTCGATGGCGTCCGACTCGTACCCGGCGAGCCCCAGCCACGCCTCCACCCAGCCCCCCACGGCCCAGCCGGCCGACCCCCACGCCAGGGACCACCTCAGCGCCGCGGCCCAGACCCAGTCCCTGGACCGGGGCCTGCGGCCCACCAACCAGCCCCCCGGAGGGGCGGGGGCCGCGGGGGCGGGGCGACACGCCGCCTCGCTGGGCCGCACGCCGTCAGGACACGGGGTCCAGGCCGGAGGAGACCCCACGGTCAACGGACCCCGGCAGCAGTCCGTCAAGGACTACAGGGCCGGACACGGGTAGGTGTGGCCTCAGAGGCCGGCTGTGATTGGCTGTGGCCTCAGAAGCCGTCTGTGATTGGCTGTGGCCTCAGAGGCCGTCTGTGATTGGCTGTGGCCTCAGAGGCCGGCTGTGATTGGCTGTGGCCTCAGAGGCCTGCTGTGATTGGCTGTGGCCTCAGAAGCCGTCTGTGATTGGCTGTGGCCTCAGAGGCCGTCTGTGATTGGCTGTGGCCTCAGAGGCCGGCTGTGATTGGCTGTGGCCTCAGAGGCCTGCTGTGATTGGCTGTGGCCTCAGAAGCCGTCTGTGATTGGCTGTGGTTTAATTCTAAACTCTTTTTCTTCCTCTCTCTCCTCCTCCTCTTCCTCCTTCCTCCTCTTCCTCTCCCCCTCTCATCTTCTACTCTTCCTGCTCCTTCTTCTCTCTCCTTCCTCCTCCTCCTTCTCTCTCCTCCTCTTCCTCCTCTCCTTCCTCCTCCTCCTCTTCCTCCTCCTCTCCTTCCTCCTCCTCCTCTTCCTCCTCCTCTCCTTCCTCCTCCTCCTTCTCTCTCCTCCTCTTCCTCCTCCTCTCCTTCCTCCTCCTCCTCCTTCTCCTCTCTCCTCCTCTTCCTCCTCTCCTTCCTCCTCCTCCTCCTCCTCCTCTTCTCCTTCCTCCTCTTCCTTCTTTTCTCTCCTCCTCTCCTTCCTCCTCTTCCTCCTCCTCTCCTTCCTCCTCCTCCTTCTCTCTCCTCCTCTTCCTCCTCCTCTCCTTCCTCCTCCTCCTTCTCCTCTCTCCTCCTCTTCCTCCTCTCCTTCCTCCTCCTCCTCCTCTTTGTCCTCCTCCTCCTCTTCCTCCTCCTCTCCTTCCTCCTCCTCCTTCTCCTCTCTCCTCCTCTTCCTCCTCTCCTTCCTCCTCCTCCTTCTCTCTCCTCCTCTTCCTCCTCCTCTCCTTCCTCCTCCTCCTTCTCCTCTCTCCTCCTCTCCTTCCTCCTCCTCCTTCTCCTCTCTCCTCCTCTTCCTCCTCTCCTTCCTCCTCCTCCTTCTCTCTCCTCCTCTTCCTCCTCCTCCTCCTCTTCCTCCTCCTCCTCTCCAGTGGTCAGCCCTCCACTATCCCAGAGTATTACATCCCTCCTGCTCCTCCTCCTCCTCCTCCCACCATCCCCTCAGCTCAGACGGCCTTTGACTCCACCTCCGCTCCTCCCTCTGCGGCGTCGGCGGTTCCTCCCATCTCCTCCTCCCTGTCCCGCCCCTACTCCCCCTCCCCTCCTCCTCCCCCGGCCAACTACGTGCCCTCCCCCTCCCACCCTCCTTCCGGCGCTCCTCCTGCAGCCCCGCCCCCTCCTCCTCCAGGAGGCCCCGTGGGTCACCAGGCTCACCCGTCGCCGCCGCACGCCGCCGTCGGCCAATCAGCAGCGGACGCCGGTCCCCAGAGGAAGGCCACGCCCATGCTGGGGATGATCCCCATGAGCGACGCCCGCTCAGACCTGCTGGCCGCCATCCGTAGAGGTGAGAGGGCACCGGGGTGTGTGTGTGTGTGTGTGTGTGAATTCAAGGTGTGTGGTTGGTGAGTGTGTGTGTTTACGCATGTGTGTGCATGTGTGTTTGTGTGCGTGTGTGTGCATGCAAGGTGTGTGTTTGAGAGTGTGTGTGTGTGTGTTTGCGCATGTGTTTGTGCAAGGTGTGTGTGTTTGTATGTGAGGTGTGTGTGTGTGTGTGCGCACATGTGTGCATGCAAGGCGTGTGTTTGAGAGTGTGTGTGTGCATGCGAGGTGTGTTTGTAAGTGTGGTTGTGGGTGTGTATGTGTGTGTCTGTTTGTGTGTGTGTGCATGCAACATGTATTTGTGTGTATGTGAGGTGTGTGTGTGTGCATGCAAGCAAGGTTTCTGTGTATGTGTGTGTCTGTGTGTGTACATGCAAAGTGTGTGTTTGTATGTAAGGTG